>OY757012.1:9335357-9761309 GCA_963580285.1 Lucinisca nassula
TGAATACACCTGAAATTAAGCAAACTAGCATGTTCAGTTAAAGAACATGCACACATTTAAACAAAACAAAAATGTCCTTTAGGAAACGCAATCGTATATTTCTAATTGCCATTTTTCCATATAATAAACATTTGAAAAATGATGAGTTCAAAGTTTTTGTTTTAAATAAATATTATTACAGTATAAGAATATGAAATAGATATCTAACGCTGTTATGCGAACAATAATGACAATTATTCGAACTGTCTTGAAATCAACGACGAAATTTCAGGCAACTCATAAATATAGTTGCCATAGCAAGAAACGTCCAAATTATAACTAATATATCTTATCCCTAATTGCCAATTAGGTCATTAAGACTATGAACAATAGTGTCAGGGAATTGTCTTCAAAAGTATCTGGGAACTAATTGCCAATTATAATTATCAGTCACGGGTCATTTAACTATGAACAATAGTGTCGGGGAACTGTCTTCAAAAGTGTCGGGGAACTGTCTTCAAATGTGTCGGGGAACTGTCTCCAAAAACTGTGTCGGGGAACTGTCTTGTCGGGGAACTGTCTTGTTCCCCTGCCTCACTGCAGCTTCGTTGAGACACATTTTTTCTGTCTTTGTGTAACCCAAGCCCACACAAAAAAATCCTATAAAATTTGATAGTTCAGATTTAGCAAGATTGGTTCAACAGGTTGCTCAACAAGTTAATGTCAAAATTGATAGCTGCAAGATGAAATTGACATTTTGATACAGACCTAGGGACACCAGAGTTGTTTTAAGCCAGTGCATGGCTAAGCTGACAAGAAGTTACACAGGCTCCAGATAAGGCTGTTTTTGTTTTCATGTAAAAAGTACTGTTATTTTTTCTTATTTCGGCATGAAAATGTGTTGTGGGTACTCATGAGAGGCACCTTGTCGAGGCACTTCTCATGAGTACCCACAACATGTTTTCATGCAGAAAAAAGAAACTCATAAGAGGCGCCAGGGCGCTTCTAACGTGTGCGCACAACATACCTTTTCATGTAGAAATAAGAAAACAGTATGTGGATACCCCCATGAAGTTAGTGATCAGCAATGTCTCAGATCAGCAGGCACTGTAATACCAGTTGCTATTACTGCTTTAATCTGTCAAACCCGGAAGTGTCGAAATCTAGTTACATATGAACACAACTTGTGTTCATACGTAACTAGATTTCGACACTTCCGGAATCTAGTTTGACACAAGTGATTTTCCTTCTGTAAACATCCTTGGGGATGTGAATTAAAGTTGAGTTACGAAATTCTCAAAACTATCTAGCGTAGTCATACGATTTATGCAATAAATGGAGCCATTTATTGTTGTCTGTCGCTTTACAAATCAATTCGGAAATTTTATTGTAGGAACTAGTTTGTTTTGAATTCTTACGCTTGTCGGCCAGCGTTCTTCGAGAAGATTTTGTCTTATTTTCAAACCAAATATACATTTCTGGACTTTCCAGTTCCTACCTCCTGTAAGAAATTGTTCTTGGCTTTCCGCCGGTATCAAAGATAGTTCGGAAAGACATTTGTGTTTGCTATTTAAGGTTTCGTCACAATAAGTTTATACGGCGCCATGTTTTAAAATGGATAGAAAATCTATCCACTGGTAGATTTTACCTACCTCCAATAAGCTTTCGTTTCTGTCCGTTTTGCATGGCCTGCGTATTCTATTCAGTTTCTAAACTGCCTTAGAATCATTCTCGTATCAAGATAGAATATGTATTCCATGTAGAATTGTCTAAAACTTAGGTGACAACTAAGTAGGGGATAGAAATCCGCCATCTTGTTTGTACTCCGACAGAAATTTCTATCAGTCTATCCAAGTGTTGATTGGCTAGTGGAAATTTCTATACATTTTCTGGCATTCTGATTGGCTGGCAGATAGTATATATATAAGCTCGGTCATGCGTTTTGAGGAGCTTTTCCAAAAACGTAAACAAGAGTTCTGACGAGTCTACCTATTTATGGAAACGAGTCTGCCTACTTTCGGAAACGGCATTTGGGCATTATAGTGACTATGTAATTATTGCTTTCTGTATTTGACTGTTAAAAAGCCATCCAGTCAGAAACCATAGAAACGCAGACTCGGGAACAACATGCTTTTAATCCTCAGTAGAGCTAATACTAAAGCAACTACTACTACTAAAGCAACTACTACTACTATTGCAACTACTACAACTATTGCTGCACTACTACTACAGCTACTTCTATGTGTACTACTACTGCTATGAAAGATAATAGTAATAATAAAAATGAGTATATAATAATAATGATAAGAGATGAAGGGAAGAGACTAAACAAATAGAATTAAGGCCGTTATAGCAAATAAAATTGTTTTAATTTATTAGACATTGCATTTCTATTATTAAGGACCTGCCATGGACAGAGTTAGGGCAAACAGCAGACTGTTTAACCGCTCGGACTGAGACTGATAAGTCTTACAGCACCCTTCTCATAGGGCTGACTCAAAGTATTAAACTACATGTACATCTAAATAAGTTCTATAAAAAGGATTTTTGTTTTTGTTTATCATTATAGTGTTATATAGAATACAGACAGTATCAGGATGCTGTGAGATGGTTAGAAAAGGGTAAACAGATTCCAGTTGTCAGCCAAGATGTAAGTTGATTTTTGTCTATTATCTTTAAAGACAGTTCATCTTGTGATCAATATCATTATATATTTAAAAGCATCTCTTTTGCTGTCTATTTTCAAATGTTGTAAGTAGTTGTAAATTCATTACGCTTTTGAATCAAGCATCTAGTTGCAGTGTACTTCAGTGCAATAACAGCAAAGGTATTTTCCACTTTTTATGTCCCCACCATTCAAAGAAGGTGGAAAGGGCATAGAGTGTTAACCCTGTCTGTCTCCGTCCACATCCAAGTTCGTGTCCGCGTCTGTGTCTGAAATTGCATTAATAGTAACTTGTGTTTAAGTTTTCTCAATTGCACTACCAAGCTGGGGCATCTGTGTCCTTTGGACATACTTCTAGTTTCCCAGTATTTCCCACTTTTAAAAGTATTTCCCAGGACAATATTACCAGTTACGACCAGTGGTACATGCCACTGGTATTTGCTATCTAACCTTGTTAGTTAATCTAAACCAAAGTATTGTGACTGTTTCTTGTGCAAGTGAATCTTACTTACGCTTTGATTAAAGTTTCATTTAACCATGAATCTGCAGAACCACTCATCTAGTATCACCATGTAATCTTCCATCATATTATAGTAAGGACTGTTGTGTAGTGGATGTTACTGGATAAGCTACTGTCCTCATAAATCAGGGATCGTGGGTTCGATCTTGGGCTTCTCCAGACTTTCAGATGAGTCTTTAAACTGTGTGACCTCAAACACACTCACTCACTATATGGCAGGAGTCCATTTAGAATTTACGGGCATCACTCATCTGATTCTGCTATGAGATGATCAGTACCCTTTTCTCAGGAGTTGGCTCTTAATTAGCCTTCAGGCATTAAGTACAATTAGCATACTGCATTTTCAAAGTTTTTTTCTTCATATTTTTCAGCAAAAGTAAGGCTTGACATTACATGTAAATCATCTATTTGGCAGAGGATTTACATGAAATCATCATTTTTTTCATTATTTTTCAGAAAATGCTTGACAAGCATTAATTTTTCTGAAGAATAATGAAAAAAAAATCTGTTGGTCTAACATATCCTGCCAGCTTCTGAAGGGTTAAGTTTCTTTATGTGCTTGTTGCTTACTTGCTTCAGCTTTCATATTCTTATCTGTATGAAGCAGCAGAATGTCAGGTGGTTTTTCTCCAGATACTCCAACTTTTGCCAATTTCTGATTATTGATTGGTTCAATTTAAGTGAAATAATCTTGAAAGTGCTGTAAAACAAACAAACAAAAAATGATCTTGCCTAAACAAGTAAGGGCGGTTCCAGAATTAGCCATGGGGGGAGGGCGGGCGGCACCCGATATTTTTTTGTACGGGTGGTGGGGTCGGGTGAATATTGTATTTCACGTGTGGGGGGGTCCAGAGAAAATTGAATTCCATGCCTGGTGGGGGTCATTGTCAAACCCACAATTAAATCATTATGGGTAGAAAACTACTCTAACGGTAATTAATTAATTACGGGTAGAAATTCAACTTCTCTCTTTTTTAACGGCGGTGAAACGCCCGAATAGAATAGAATAGAATAGAATAATGTTTATTGCTCAGATATACCCACTGAGTGAGTTATAGGAAAACTAGCAACATCAATACATAAAGACAACAACATAAAAAAAAAAAACAAAAAAAAAAACACAAAACAGGATGATATAGTATCAAAACACACAAACATGCACACCATTTGCACACCACAAACTTTATCAGAAATTGGATAATTGATGGTTTGGAGCTTAACAAATTGTAAAAATGTAATGTTATGTTATTGAACAAGCCTGAATAAATTTACCTACAGCTTTCAAAATAAGCACATCATGACTTGTCATTAAACTGAAAAAGGTTGAATTAGGATCTGAATATAATATAAGAGGATCATTGTTAATTTCATCATACATTATTTTCCTTAAGGTTTCGTATTTCTTGCACTGACACAAGAAATGAACTTCATTATCTATAACTTTACATTTGTCACATAATCTTTCCTCTGGTTTTTAACCTTTATATCTCCCTTGTTCAATGCGAAGTCTATGTGCACTTATCCGAAACGATATTTAAGTCATTTACAGTTTGTAGGTAAGATTCCATGCCAAATTTAAGTTTCAAAGTCTTATATGTACGAAGTTTCCTAACCCCTTCCTGTTCAATCATTCGCTTCTCCCAAAATGAAATGAATCTGTCTCTTAACTTGTCTTTAATGGCACTAAGAAGTCCAGAAGAATTAAAAGTGCCATGATTGTCCCAAAAATGAAGAAATCCTAAGTCATGTAGTATATTTTTAACAAACTGCATCCATCAGCTACAATCGTTTGTTCCATTTAATTGCTCGATGTATGCCTTAGAAAGGATTGAATCAGTATTTGAATTGATAATATGTAACCAAAAATTTATACAACTTGTCAACGTGGTTATTATCATAGGCATCTGGCCAAGTTCACTGAGAACACCCAAATTACATGCTTTTGAATGTACCCCAAGAATATGTTTACAAAATTTCATGTGCACCTTATCAAATTCACTATTATTCTTCAAAGACAATTCAAACAATTCATCTAATGATTTATTATGAAAGCATGGCTTATATATCGACCAGACTTCACTGCCATATAATGCAATTGGTTTTACAAGCGATTCAAAAATGTGTAAAACAGCTGAGGGTTTTAATGCTTTATCACAAATACCTTGTTTCCCGAATGATTCCGAATGTTTGCTTACATGTTTTTGGGTAAAACACAGAACTTTGGGTGAAACACAGCGTTTACAGAGGATTCGCCACCAAACAAGTTCCCCATCGGAGGTTTCGCCGCCAAGAGTTTCGCCACTATGAGGTTTCGCCCCACGAGAGTTTTCGAGCATCTTTTATAATTCAGGGATGTGATAGTTCCGCGGAAACGCGTATAACCGCGGATCGGAGGTCCGATTTTGACGATCTTGTGTTTCATGCAGATCCGCGGAGAAAATTGGGGGGGTGGGGGGGGGGGGGGTGACGATTTTCCGAAAAAAGACTCCCAGGTAATGACCAAGTATGACTCTGAGGTAATGGCTAAGTATGACCGACTCAGTATTAGAAGATAGATGGATAGATAGACAGTAAAGGACAGGCATTTATTGTGAACACGCTAGGAAAACGAGTGGATCAGCCATCATTGTTATATTTATGATAAATTTGTTGGATTGGAGGCACAAAAAGGGGGGTTTAAGGTATGTGGCATTTAATTACATTTATCAATTTTCCAAAAGTTCTATCAATTGAAGAAGAAAGTGTTCTGGAAACTTTGTTTACTTTGCATTTCAGACACCCCACCCACTTCTTCTTCACTCTGTCTTTGCCCAACACTTTTGAAGGCCGGGATTATTATGGGCGGGGGGTGAACAAAGCTGGCCAGCGCCTAGTGGGGGGAACCCCTGCTCAATATTTTTTTAGGTGTGGACTTGGTTTTTTCATGCAGACAACAAAGCAGACAACAATTGGTGTGATTGGCATCTTAAGGGCTTATAAGCTTATAAGCCATGTGTGTTGACATTTTACAGTTTGGTTTGGTTATTAAAGTTGTTTAATATTGGTCATTTGTTTCCTGTTGTTTTTGTCGCACCTGCTTATAGCATGGTGCGATATAGGCGTCCGATTTTCCGTCCGTTCGTTCGTTCGTCCGACCGTCCGTCCGTCTGTCAACATTTACGTCGAGGTTCGACATTTATGTCATCATTTACTTCAAAGTTAGTATTCTAATCGACTACAACCATCACACCTTGCATGAAACATTAATATGACGCTGTAGAAATTCTTCTTTAGAAAAGTAGAGAAAATTGCAAAATTCTGAAGGTTTACAGTTGTCAAGGCGAGTGAGAACACCAACAGAGAAGGTAAATCTTGTCTTGAAGTTGGCCCCAATTTTATAAAGGTTTCTTTTGCTTGAAAGTATCTGCAACTTCTTTACCCTACCCAGTCTTTTTGTGCAACAGTAGCCCTATACATAGAAAAAGTATTACTTATTTGAAAACTAAGAAAAAAAAAGCTACCAAACCTGCAGGTGTTCCATGTCACCTTAAGTGACTAACAAAAACACAAGCAACAACACTGCCAGGTACAAATCTATTTTTTAAAAAGTTTAGAATAGCATAGCATATTTTCAGATGTCTAAATTGTTTTTAATTTCACTATTAAATTAAAAACTAATCCTTCATGTGGCCCTCTGATTTCAACAACCATGATGTGTTGTAGTGGTTGAGTACTCGCTTCATAAAGTAAGAGTTGTCCGTTCAATTACTGAACTTACCAGACTTTTTGATGAGTCTACATATGATCTTAAGAGTTGTTGAAACATACAACCCAAACACAAAAACCTTGATGGACATTCCTATGAGTAATGGTACTAAACACATATATCACCAGCCAAGGCTCTTGTGAGCTTGTGCATTTGTACAGTATCACCAGAGCCTTCACTATTTGCACATATGCAGTACAGAACTAGACAGAGGTTCTTGCAAAATGTCTGCCTTCTAGCCCAATTTATCCCTTTGATGTAAGTCTCCAGAATCAACTGGTCACGAAACTGGACAGTTCATTTCTTCTGACATGCAGATATTTCTCATTCTTGAAGGGACCCCTGAGCAGCATCCCTCTTCTTTATACTAATTCAGATGTGACTATAGGCTTGAAAAACCTATATATTCTTCTATGACATGTTCTAAAAAGGAAACAAAGTATACAGCTGTTGAGTACAGTCAAATCACTCCGGCCTTTAACCATTTTAACATTTCTTTATTTATTCATTGATTATTTTTTTTTTGTGGGGGGGGGGGGGTAATTTTATACATACATTTTTTTTTACGGTTGGTGGGGGTAAAAAAAAATTTTATGGACTGTGGATGGGGTATTGAATTTATTCTTAAATAGGGGGTGGCGGGGTTCTCATTTTTTTTTAAATTCATGGGTACTGGGGGTCAGGGAAAATTATATTTTACGGGTGGTGGGGTTTTTAAAAAAGTGCCTCCCACCCACCCACCCCCCCCCTGACTAATTCTGGAATTGCCCTAAAATATATTATGCATTTAAAATGGAAGGTTTTCTCTTCCCTTGGACAAAGAAGCACAGGTTGAGACTCGGTATAGATGAAATAGTCTTGAAAGTGTCTTAAAATCAAAATCAATCTCACCTATACAAGTAAAACATATTATTTAAAATGCTGCATTTTCTCTCTTCTTCAGGACAAAGAATCGCATGTGGAGATTGAGGCTCTGCTGGCCAAGTACAAACAGTGATTAAATTAAAACCATTGTCTTTCATATTAAATGAACAAAATTCATCTTTACACCACTAAAGTATTCTTACATCATGGCCTGTGGCCAGCAAAAAATACTATATCTCTATATAAGATGGAGAAACGAGGACACGTTATAACTAAAGGATAATATTAGCTTATTTTTTCATTAAAACCCGAGTTGTGGGTACTTGTTAGAATCGCCTTGGTGAGGTGATTCTAACAAGTATCCACAACACAGCTTCCTGAAGAGAAATAAGGATAATTATCCCTTAATCATTCTTAACCCTTGTCCTGCTGAATATTCATGTATGCCACACCCACTATCGATTATCAACCAATCAGATTACCTGTAGCAAATTATTACAACAAATTCACAATCTGACTGACAAACAATGTAGATCCTGATCAGATTGCTTCTTCAGAAGCCATCTGATCTGGATCTACATTGTTTCAAATAAAAGACATATCCGGGCTCAGTAGAACAAGGGTTAATACCCCACTTCTTAGGAGCTATGAATGTCGCAGACTAAGTTGCCCTTTGGCTCATGTCCAGTTTGGAGTTTATTTTGCTGGCTGAGGCCTCGTTAATTAGCCATAAAGAGATTCATGGACTCGTGAAAAAAGACAATCATAATGGTTGCAAGTCTTCATCTTTGTTTTGATCTCATGGTTCACAAGTTTTTACAAGGGTCATGTTAAGGAAGTTTTTACAGATCATTATCCAGGTCCAGTTATTTAAGGGGAATGGGGACACCTTCAAGGGAGGCAACTTCTGCAAAAGTATTTTTGTCTCCCGTGTCAATAGGGGTCAGCTCTTAAAGGAGGAGCAAATTCTTTCCTTTAAGAGTAGACCCCTTTTTCAGTGGGACAGGGATTACAGAAAAGGGAACAGTAAGTCCCAAAAGTGGTCTCCCTTTGAAAAATGGCGGAAAAATCTGCCAGTTGTTCCCATTCCTCTTAAAGCCTCATCAGCTTGACAAAAGTGTTCATTTGACAAGCTCGTTAATTGCCAGAATGTTAACTGCTCTATCAAGTACAGTATCTAATATAGTAGTTATTTTGCTGAAAATGATGTAATAAACTTTTTCAGTGCTACTAACATTTTTTTCATTAAAAAAATGTTTTTGAGGGGTATTGACTAGTTGGAGTTTTAACATAACATTCATAAATCGTTTTGCTTTGTTTTGTTTGTGTTGAGGTTTTAAATCCCCATCAACATTATTTAGGACATTTCAGAGAAGTTGCTTCCATTTTTGTGAGACGTTTACCCAACCTTAAGATTAAATGACATCTCAAACCCTACTGCTCAAACAATCCATAGGTTTTATATGCATGCATGGATTTGCTTGGGCAAGCATAAACCTTCTGAGCGGTTTATCTTTATTCATGTTTGGTTGGTTTAAGGTCTGTGCGGAAGCACAATCCAGACCAGTCTATTTCTCAAAGCCCTGATGGGCGGGGTACAAGGACTTTATTAACTTTGAACAGCTGGGCCTGGATTATATTTCTTATTATGTCTCCCCCGAAAAAAATTTTTTCGGAGAGACATATTGTTTTTCCCCCGGGCGTCTGTCTGTCCGTCTGTCTGTCCGTCTGTCCGTCTGTCCGTCTGTCACACTTTCGTGTCCGCTCTGTACCTTGAAAACCGTTAGAGCTATCGTCACGAAACTTCGTATAAATATTAATCAGCATTAGACGACGTGCAGTGCACAAGAACCATAACTCTCGCATTTATACTTTTTGAATTATCTCCCTTGGAAGTTTGTTGGTATGTATATATGTATGGGCAAATCGTGTCCGGTCAATAACTTTCTTATTTTTTGATGGATTTTAAAATTACTCGGCAGAAATATTAACAACCATAAGACGATGTGTGGTGCGCATGAGGCAGGTCGGTACCTCAAAGGTCAAGGTCATACTTAGAGGTCAAAGGTCAAAAAAGGGGCCTTTTTTTCGTATTTGGTCAATAACTTTCTTATTTTGAGATGGATTTTAAAATTACTTGGCATAATTATTAACAACCATAAGACGATGTGTGGTGCGCATGAGGCAGGTCAGTTCCTCAAAGGTCAAGGTCATACTTAGAGGTCAAAGGTAAAAAAAGGGGCCTTTTTTTCGTATTTGGTCAATAACTTTCTAATTTTGAGATGGATTTTAAAATTACTTGGCATAATTATTAACAATCATGAGACGATGTGTGGTGCACATGAGGCAGGTCGGTACCTCAAAGGTCAAGGTCATACTTAGAGGTCAAAGGTCAAAAAGTGGGCCTTTTTTTCGTATTTGGTCAATAACTTTCTTATTTTGAGATGGATTTTGAAATCACATGGCAGAAATGTGAACCAATATAAGGCGATGTGTTGCGCGCATGACCCAGGTTGGTACCTCAAAGGTCAAGGTCATACTTAGAGGTCAAAGGTAAAAAAAGGGGCCTTTTTTCGGGTTTTGTCAATAACTTGCCTATTTTTAAATAGAATTTGAAGTTACTTGGCAAACATGTTAACTATCATGGGACGATGTGTTGCATGCATGATTCAGTTTGGTAACTAAAATGTCAAGGTCATACATAGAGGTCAAAGGTAAAAAAGGGGCATTTTTTCGTGTTTGGTCAATAACTTTCTTATTTTTAGATGGATTTTGAAATTGCTAGGCAGAAATGTTAACCACCATGAGATGATGTGTTGCACGCATGACCCAGTTTAATACCTGAAAGGTCAAGGTCATACATAGAGGTTAAAGGTAAAAAAGGGCCTTTTTTGTGTTCTGTCAATAACTTTCTTATTATGCCCCCAATTTTGAAAAAGTTTGAGGGGCATATTGGTTCTGGTTCGTTCGTCCGTTCGTCCGTCCATTACGCTTTTGATGCATAGCATAACTAAAGAACCGTGTATGCTAGGGTTTTGAAATTTCATATATGGATTCCTCATGGAAAATTAGCTGACGCGTATTTTTTTTCTCGTCCGGATTATGCCCCCTTAAAGAGTTATTGCCCTTTGAATTTTTTTTTTTAAATAAAATCTTGTCAGCAAGATATCTCAAAAACTATTGGAGCTAGAGCCTTGAAAGTTGGTGATTATATTGATGGTGATGAGTAGATGAACTGATTAACTTTTGACAAAATTCCGAAAAATACTTTGTGAGTTATGGCCCTTTGTCATTTTGGTAATTTGTGCCCATTGTAATGTATGCTAAAAGTGATGCATGGCATAACTTTAGAACCATGTATGCTAGGGTTTTGAAATTTCATATATTGATTCCTCATGGAAAATTAGCTGACACGTATTTTTTTTCCCGTCCGGAATATGCCCCTTTCAAGAGTTATTGCCCTTTGAAATTTATTTAATAAAATCTTGTCAGCAAGATATCTCAAAAACTATTGGAGCTAGAGCCTTGAAAGTTGGTGAATAGATTGTTGGTGATGAGTAGATGAACTGATTAACTTATGACAAAATTCCGAAAAATACTTTGTGAGTTATGGCCCTTTGTCATTTTGGTAATTTGTGCCCATTGTAATGTATGCTAAAAGTGATGCATAGCATAACTTTAGAACGGTGTATGCTATAATTTTGAAATTTCATATATGCATTTCTGATGGAAAATAAGCTGACGCATATTTTTTTTCTCGTCAGGATTATGCCCCTTTCAAGAGTTATTGCCCTTTGAATTTTTTGTAATAAAATCTTGTCAGCATAATATCTAAAAAACTATTGGAGCTAGAGGCTTGAAAATTGGTGAATATATTGGTGGTGATGAGTAGATGAACTGATTAACTTTTGACAAAATTCCAAAAAATACTTTGTGAGTTATGGCCCTTTGTCATTTTGGTAATTTGTGCCCATTGTAATGTATGCTAAAAGTGATGCATAGCATAACTTTAGAACCGTGTATGCTAGGGTTTTGAAATTTCATATATGGGTTCCTCATGAAAAATTAGTTGACGCGTATTGGTTTTCTCGTCCGGATTATGCCCCTTTCATGAGTTATAGCCCTTTGAAATTATTTTAATAAAATCTTGTCAGCAAAATAGCTCAAACACTATTGGAGCTAGAGCCTTGAAAGTTGTTGAGTATATTGGTGGTGATGAGTATATGAACTGATCAACTTTTGACAAAATTCCGAAAAATACTTTGCGAGTTATGGCCCTTTGTCATTTTGGTAATTTGTGCCCATTGTAATGAATCCTAAAAGTGATGCATAGCATAACTTTAGAACTGTGTATGCTATGGTTTTGAAATTTCATATATGCATTCCTAATGGAAAATAAGCTGACACGTATTTTTTTCTCATCCGGATTATGCCCCTTTCAAGAGTTATTGCCCTTTGAATTTTTTTAAATAAAATCTTGTCAGCAAGATATCTCAAAAACTGTTGGAGCTAGAGGCTTGAAAGTTGGACCATGAGTCATGTGCAAGACCAAGGTCCATACCTCCAATGTCAAGGTCATACCTAGAGGTCAAAGGTAAAAAAAAGGACAGTCAATAACTTCCTTATTCTTTGATGGATTATGAAATTACTTGGCAGAAATGTTAACCATCATGAGACGATGTGTTGTACCGCAAAGGTCAAGGCCATACTTAGAGGTCAAAGGTAAAAAAGTGCTTTTTTTGTTTACGGCCAATAACTTTTTTATTTTTCTATGAACATTTTTAAAGTTACTATGCAGAAATGTTCATCTTCATTAGATGATGTGTTGCACACAAGACCCAGCTCAATACCTCCAATGTCAAGGTTATACTTAGCAGTCAAAAACGGGGGAGACATCTGTGTTTTTGTAGAAAAACAAATTCTAGTTTATCCATGAAAATATATTTTTTTTCATATTTGCTAAATAATTCTGTGTAGATTTGTTTTGAGTGGGTTGATTCTAATAAGTACCAATAACAATATGTTATGTTTTCTCGTACTGACTACCTCTGGCATTGGCGTTATCATTGTCAACATGTGCAAAAGTTTTGCATAAAAGTTATGATCTCTTGTCATAGAAACAGTAAAGGAAGGTATTTGGTGATAATTGAATGATAATATTTGTCAGTTCTCCATAAAAAACTATGAGCCCCGCCAAGCGAATTTGGGTCTTCGAGCATTCCGTCATGACAAATTTTAACTGCGCATGCCCAGCCATTCAGAGGGGCCAGGGATATGGCTTTCTGTCTGAAGGTTCCTCTTGATTCACTGCTTGTATGAGCGAGCAGCGAAGGTTCTGGCGAGACTGTGCGGATGCGCAGGATCGCCTGAACCTTCGCTGCTCGCATAGGCGATAAGTACCAAAATCGCTTGACGGGGCCCATATGATGTGGGTATTCTTTAGAACGACCACGGTGAGGCAGTTCTAATGAATACTCACAACATAGGTTTATATGGAGAAATAGTCAAAAATTATCCTTCACTTATCACAAAATACAGTAAAATACAGTGGGGCGAGCTACCCAGTCTGAAAATAAGTCTTTGTTCTATATGGTATCCACATGTATGATTTTGTTTTGATAGAACAGGGTTTTCTGTTTAAAAAAAAAAAGGATTTGTGTTTTGAATCCAGTGTTAGTGTTATTGAGAGACTGTTTTGTAAATTTCTTAAACATATCCTCACGTTTATTTTATTCTTGTCTCATGAAAATTGTGATCATATAACCATAACACACCCATGCAACTTAGTGCATTTTTTCACATCTCCAAAATGGGTATTCTTCTGATTGAAATCAATGATATTTTTCTTACTTATACTGCAAACATAGGTTGTTGGTGCTCGTTAGAACCACCTCATCGAAGCAGTTCTAATGAGTACCCACAACCTATGACTTCGATACCTGCCGGGGTCGGCAACATTCTTTAATGGAGATTGATCATGAAATCTTTTCTAAGGCCAATCTCTCCCATCCGCTGGTTCAAGATGGGCAGTTTTCAGTTTCTGGCGAAAGAATGTGCACTGTACTGGTTAACCGCTTACGTATAAGCCTGCCCTGGAAGTGTTGATAGATAAACTGACTGGCTCAAAAATGACCTAAAATAGTGTTGACAGGGCCTTTAAAATCCAATACAAACAAACAACCTATGTCTTGAATCAGAAATAAGAAAAATAATGTATACCCCCATAAACCCCAGTTTTCTCCACATAATTTAACCCATTTAATATCAGAAACCCCAGAACGGGTACCCTGGCAAACAGTGCAGGCCCAGATCAGATGCCGCAGAATGCGGCATCTGATCAGGGCCTCCACTGTTTGCTAAAAGTTCAGTCATTTTCCAAATAAATTCTGATGAAAACACAACCTGACACCCCTAAAATTCAAAATGGACTCCTGCTATATATAAGGAGGAAGATTCCATTTAGTACAAAAAGGGTTAAAGTGGGGTTTCACAGGCTTGTCAACGTGATGATGTCCAGACAGATATTAAGGATAAAACTACTATAAAAGTTTAGTGATTCAAACATAAATAGCCAGTTTTACCATGGCTGGGTTAAACTCTGGTCCACTCTCCAGTGCTGCTCACAACCTAAACAAATCTTGTGTGTACTCAATACAATTACCATTCTTTGGCTGCAGTAATAGGCACACACCACACATTTTGAAGAAGGTTAGTAATGAAAACTTATCCTCAGTTTGTCTCAAGGTTGTAAAACTTCTTCATGCTCAGCTCGATTCAGCATGAAATTGGTCCTGCTCATAAATGTTAAAATCGCCAGTTATTATTGACGTTTTGATATTTCTGAACAGGACAAATATTCTCTGCTATATGCATCTCAACATGCAAATGATGTATTGGTTAGTATTTTTGTTCTTATACTGAATATGAGAAATACAAATGCCATGGTAAATTGAGTGAAGTATAACCTTTGGGCACCAGCCTAGAGGTTGTGAAACTTTTCTATACTCACCTCACTTGAGCATGAAATTTGTGAAACACTAATAATTATTTAAATAACAATTGAAGGAATGTTTCTGCTTGACATCACGTGAACAAGTCTGTGAAATGAAGACCCCCCTATACCCCACTTTATATAGAGAAAACTGGGGTTTACGGGGGTATACATTATTTTTCTTATTCTTGCTCCAAGACATAGGTTGTGGGTACTCATTAGAACCGCCTCAATGAGGCGGTTCTAACGAGCACCCACAACCTATGTTTGCAGTATTTATAAGAAAAATTCCACTGATTTTCATCAGAAAAATGGCCATTTGGGAGATAAGGAAAAATGTACCAATTTGCACGGGTGTGTTATCGTAATGATCAGCAAAGATTGTAGTTTGTTCTGTTTATAAATTTTATAAAATGCCAATGTCGGCATTTAAAAATTTATGAGCAGGACAAATATTAAAGGTGCATTATTGAGCTCTGGAAAAAATGCTTCCAAAAATAAAATACATATAGCCGGTATTTTTCTTTAAAACAATACAAATGAATGCATTTTATGCAAAAATGCAAACAATTATGATGACAGGTAAACGAATTTGAGAGGGATTCCCAAAGTAGGTTTCGAACACTAGTTAGGGCCCCGCACTGAAAGTGTGGGTGCCCTATAGTAATCACTCTGTCCGTCCGTCTGTCTGTCTGTCTGTCCGTCCGTCTGTCCGTCCACAAATTTTTTTATCCTCCATAACTTTTTATTATTTTAGGGCCCCGCACTGAAAGTGTGGGTGCCCTATAGTAATCACTCTGTCCGTCCGTCTGTCTGTCCGTCCGTCCGTCTGTCTGTCTGTCCGTCCACAATTTTTTTTATCCTCCATAACTTTTTATTATTCCTGGATGGATTTAAATATTACTTGGCATCATTCTGTCCGTCCGTCTGTCTGTCTGTCTGTCTGTCTGTCTGTCCGTCTGTCCGTCCACAAATTTTTTTATCCTCCATAACTTTCTTATTCCTGGATGGATTTAAATATTACTTGGCAGAAATGTTAACCATAATGTGATGGAGTGTTGCGCGCAAGACTCAGGTCCGTACCTCAAAGGTCAAGGTCATACTTAGAGGTTAAAGGTCAAAAAAGGGTCTTTCCTGTGTCCAATTAATAACTTTGTTATTATTCCTGGATGGATTTAAATATTACTTGGCAGAAATGTTAACCATAATGTGATGAAGTGTCACACGCAAGACCCACAGCCGTACCTCAAAGGTCAAGGTCATACTTAGAGATAAAAGGTCAAAAAAGCGTCTTTTTCATTGTGTCCAATCTATAACTTTCTTATACCTGGATGGATTTAAATATTACTTAGCAGAAATATTAACCATAATGTGACAGTGTGTCACGCGCAAGACCCAGGTCCGTACCTCAAAGGTCAAGGTCATACTTAGAGGTGAAAGGAAAAAAAAAACGTCTTTTTTAACATCAACATTTCCCTACTCCTCTGATAGCGCTGCCGGGGCCCTAGTCAGTTTCACTGACAGCTCTAGTTAGATCTATTTTTAGTTTGTGACAAAAATAGAATCCCCATTTTTGACGTTATGCGACATTCATTTTTGGCCTTGTTTGCTTAGGCAATGTCTGAATCGGAAAAAAATATGACGCTGAATACCATGCCATAAGTATTGACACTCAGAGACGATACTTTCGCCATGTATGTGTAAAGTGACAGATTTATTTTTAGAACAGAAATTCCGAACACATGTTCAGAGTGAAGGGTAAACACGAATGAAAACTATAATTTTCACAAAGTTCTGAAGCTGTATTTGGCTCCAAAAGTGTACACATGACAAAGGAGTATGCATTGAAGATAAAAACCAGAAAAAAAAATTTGAGACCCGGTAGCTCAATAATGCACCTTTAAGCTCAAGTGAATTGAGCATGAAAAAGGTTTAACCCTTTTCGTTCCTCCTTATATATAGCAGGAGTTCATTTCAAAATTTAGGGATGGGTGGTTGTGTTTTCAACAAAATTTATATGACAAATGACTGAACTTGTACAAACAGTGGAGGCCCTGATCAGACGCCGCATTCTGCGGCGTCTGATCTGGGCCTGCACTGTTTGCCAGGGTACGCGTTTTGGAGTTTCTGGTACTAAATGGGTTTATTACCTTGGGCTCTGGACTACCTTTCATATTTTAGTTATTGTGATTATTGGGCTTTCAGGGCTTAAAAATATGGTTTATGAACAGTAGTGCAATTATATTTATTTTAGTTATACATAGATGTATGGCAATTATCACTTCCAGTATGATTCATTTTATAGTTGTGCATGTATTCATATTTATACACTTGGAGAAACATTGTTCCATTGACACGCCTGATTTTAGCATTGCATCATGTTCCATTCTATTTGTTAATCTTAACCCAAATGTTCCATGTGCATTTCTCAAGAAATACAAGTAGTAGCCTCGGGCAGATTTCTTGGTTCGATTTTAACTAGTGAGCCAGCGCATGCCAAAAAATACAAGAAGACCTGTACACTCGTGTTACGAGCCCAGCATAATAGAAAGGAAATGAAACAGAAAAAACAGTCTTTTAAAAGAATTTTTTTTACTTAAAGGCATTTATTCTTGATTATTGAGGACTATCATTTCATTACATAATATTATGTAGCCCTCAGTGCTGACTGAAGAGAAGTCCTCTGTCTTCCATAGAAAAGGGGCCTCCTTAGGGATAATCAGTAATTTACTTACTGTTGACTGGAGTGTTCATTATTCAATTTTCCCCTCAAGTGCCTCCGTCAGGGGATTCAGGTGGGGGGGGGGGCAATTAAACAATTATGAACACAAAAGTGTGTCCTACTGTTACAAGAATAAATGCCTTTAAATAAACAAAACTTTATTTAGCTTTCCTTTTAAATATCCTAAAAATTCTGTAATCTGATCACAGTATGAGCAGTAAGTCCTAAATGAATAATAATCCTTAAGTAATCCAAGACAGAATTTAGAATGAAATTTTCTTGAAACCCCCAAACTGAATAGGAAAATTCTTCTCCTTATATGATTCATAGAAGATTCTAGAGCCCTGTAAAAAGAAATTTGCACATATGCTAAAAATAATGTGATCTGGAAATTTCTGGATTTTTCCTTAATTCCTCTCTTGTAAACAAAAGTTCTTTACCAACCATTATTATTCTCTGACTCATATTCTAGACCTTTCCTTTAGTAAACAAAATATTACATAATCCATCTGGGGAAACATGGGATTCAGAAAAAAATCTTACACATAGCACTCAGCAAAGACTCGGATCAGTCTGCACATCTGGGCAAGCTGATCCGAGTCTGACCTGATCTCATATTTGTTCCATGGTCAATCAAAAGAGCAACAAGCAAAGGCTGGCTTGGTATATATCAGGTGAACAAGTCCCTGATATGAACACCCGCTAAACCCCACTTTATGTAATATAGAGAAAATTGGGGTTTACAGGGGTATTTATTATTTATCCTGTTTCTGCTCCAAGAAATAGGTTGTGGGTACTCGTTTTAACCGCTTCAATGAGGCAGTTCTAACGAGCACCCACAACCTATGTTTGTATTATAAAAAAGAAAAAGTGTCACAGATTTTTATCAGAAAAGTAGCCAGTTTGGAGATGTGAAAAAATGCACTATGTCACACGGATGTGTTATCGTAATGACACACAAAATTTGGGTCTAGCTGTTCAAAGAGGTCTGCTTGTAAGATTTGGCATGCTCTTGCTTCAATGTTATGTTCTTAACTCTTGATCTCCTGAATAAATCAATTTGCCATACCCATTTTTGACTATCAGCAAATCAAATTACTTGATCTTATTTATTCCCATAAATTAACCAATTGAATGACAAATTAAGAAGATCAGATCTCAGCTGATCTTGATTTACACTGTTTGCAAATATAGAACATATCCTGGTTCACCAGGACTCGTGCGCACCGCTTTGCCTGGGCAGGCTTAGAGGATCTAAGCCTGCCCAGGCAAAGCGGTGCGCACGAGTCGGACCGGCCATGCTTATAACCCTATTGGTTTCATTGGGCGACAGGGCTTGAGATGTCATTTCATCTCAATGTCAGGTAAAAGTCCCACAAAAGTGGAAGCAAAGTCTCCAAAATGACCTTTACAGTGTTGACGGGGACATTAAACCTCAAATCAAACTAATCACCAGGACAGGCGTTACATGTCAGTTGCTGGTGAAAATTCCAAGTAATTCAGAAGTTTGTGTTTGATGTACTAGCATATTTACAAAAATTTACATGCTGGTAAATACTGTTTATGACTGTTAAACTATATTTTACCTTGAAAATGCTGGAATTATGTTCTGCCACCGGAGGGGAGGGGGACATACTGTTTTTGGTGCGGATCCCGTTTGTGTCGGCATCGGAGTAGCCTGTTTGAAGCACTATATCTCCTGAGCCTATGGATGGATTTTGACCAAACTTGCATGGACACATCACTAGGATGGGGGAAAACAGTCATTATGTCATGATGGCCTTGACCTCATTTTCAAGGCTTGTCTGCACTCTATCTCTTTAAGGAATTGATCGATTTTAGTCAAACTTGGTACAATATATCACTACAACATACCAAAGATTTGATTAGATTTTGGTGACCTTGACCTCATTTTCAAGGTCACAGCGACTCCAAAACAATCATTTTTGGGTCAAAAATGGCTTGTCTGTACGCTATCTCATTAACAAATTGATCAATTTTAGTCAAACTTGGTACAATATATCATTACAACATACCGCAGATTTGATTAGATTTTGGTGACCTTGACCTAATTTTCCAGGTCACAGCGACCCAAAAAGTCATTTTTGGGCCAAAAATCTCATAATCGAATTGATTGATTTTAGTCAAACCTGGTACAATATATCTTTACAACATACCACAGATTTGATTAGATTTTGGTGACCTTCTTTTTTCAAGGTCACAGCACCCCCAAAACAGTCAATTTTGGCCAAGGCCAAAAATGGCTTGTTTGCAGCTTATATTTTGGTGACTTTAACCTAGTTATTAAAGTCAAATGGGTGTTTAAGACACTTTTATGGTGGGGGGACATTGTTTTCCTCTGAAAACATTTCTAGTTGTATTTTAATTCGAAGCAATTTTACTACCTATACATGTAGTAACGCATGTAATGCCTAACTTTTGTTCAAGAGTATATTTTGGGACCATAAATGAACCATTTCATTTGAAAACCTGTTTTTGCCATTTGTGAACAGTGATAGTGCAGATCAGCCTGTGTAGTCATTCAGTCGGCTCAGCACCTTAGTGTTTATAGTTTGGATAGTAATATAAGAATCTGATATGGGGTTTTGTTGTAGATGAGCGTTTCCAACCCGAGGGATGACCGTGCTGAGCGGAACCGAGGCTACGCCGAGGTTCCGCTTAGCACGGTCATCCCGAGGGTTGGAAACACCCATCTACAACAGAACATCATATTGGATTCTTTTTCTTGCACAACACCTCCGGTTAGTTTTGACAGCTTGCACATGTATAATGTTTACAAAATAAAAGTAGTGCGGAAGTAGTTCCGGCAGTTGAATAGAATTGAAGCGCATTTATGTTAGTTGCCCGGGTTGGAACACCAGGGTCAGAACATAAATTTCTATCCCAGGGTAAAATCACGGATTTCCTTGTCTGGTGTGCAAGAAAATACTTTCTATATCTTAAAATGTAAAATTTATAGATATTTTCTACCATAAAAATCCGAAAAATTTGGACGCCTTTAGGACTTACTATTATTCTCTAAAATTGTAAGAAATTTGTTTCATGATCCAGCAAGGAGTCTAACAGGTGCAGATGGAATGGCAAACTGTGTAGACCCTGATCAGTACGGCTCCTGAAGGAGCCATCTGATCAGGGTCTGCACTGTTTGCTTAGTTCTATCTGTCCCAGTAATTGGCATAATTATGGTAGTTTGTGTAGCAGAATAGGCTGGTTTGTGTCTTACCTGGTCAAAAACCCTGGAGACAGGTTTTGTTATGACAGTCTAAAATGTTACAAACTCATTTTAACTCTGCATCGTTTAAAGATGGATGTATTCACCCTACTCACTTCCAGCCATTTATCACAAGGGAGGCAATTTTTATTACCTACTTAACCATTTTGTACCAAATGGAATTTCCTCCTTATATATTGCAGGAGTCCATTCCAAAATTTAGTTGTGACGGGTTGTGTTTTCTTCAAATTCATTTGGAAAATGGTTTAACTTTTTGCAGTGTAGGCCCTGATCAGATGCCATGTTCTGTGGCATCTGATCTGGACCTCCACTGTTTGCCAATTACCCATATGGGGTTTCATGTACAAAAATGGGATCATACGCCTTAATAAACAATTCACAAACAATAGAGTCCATTATGAAATTTAGGGGTGTCTGGTTCGGCTGTTTTTTATAATTGATTTAGAAAGGCTCGACCTTCCTGCAAACAGTGAAGGCCCTGATCAGACAGAATGTGACATTTGATCTGTGCCTGCACTGTTTGCCAATGACCCAGGCAGACAATACACATGAAATGTCAAACCTTATTTTCTTTGAAAAATTTGAAAAAAAAAAAAGTTCAGTTATCATTTGCTATGGTTTTGATTGATGCTTCAAGAGTTAATAGTTTCTTCGTAGATAAACATCATTTTCTTTCCTTCAGAAATAAGTCCTTGACTTGCCTCAGACAACTGAGTGCCATATCCATCTTAGCCCATAATATGCCAATCACAATTATTGTCGTCTGCTTTGTCGTCTGCCGCTTACTTTAAAAGTCACTGTTGCAAACAGTGTGGACCCAGATCAGACTGCTCCTCAAGGAGCAGTCTGATCAGGGTCCACACTGTTTGCCAATATGCAACATGTATGAAAAGTTTGCAAGAAGATTCAGCAGACAACGTAAGGAAACAACATTTATAGATGCAGTTTTTCTCGGCAGCTAAGGTCCAAGGATTGCTCCCGGGTTGTTATATAATATTTTGACCCGCCTAAAAAGTGACCCGTGGGTCAATAATATTATGACCCGCGGGTCAATATATTATTATAATATTTTGACCCCCCCTATAATATTTTGACCCCCCTCCCTAACTTCACAAAAGTTACATTTAAATGACCAAATATGGTGAGGTAACTGTTAAGCAGTAAAACTATGACAATTGTGGTGGTTTTTCCTGCTGATTTTTACACTTGGGCAGTGTCTGAGGGGTGGGGTGGGATAGTTCTAGATCTGAAAATCTACAGCAAGAATAATGACTATAATATATAAGAAAGGGCAATCATGTTTAAAGGGAAATGGCTAAAAAGCAGCAAAAAAGATAAAAAAAATAACAGAAAAAAAACCACATGACTAAAATGGTATTGAGAGAACCAGCCTATGCACGTGGGGGGGGGGGGGAGTCAAATTATTATAGCTATAATAAAATGACCCACCCTTTTTATCTGTTATTGATATACTGGTATTTGAGTTCATTCAATTAATTAAACTTTTCATTGAATTAGATGCTTGTAATACACTAGATTCAGTAAGGTTCAGTATGTGGGAGGGGTTGTAACTTAATGACTTGAAATAATGGGGGGGGGGGGGTCAAATTATTATAGCCATAATAAAATGACCCCACCCTTACTATTTGTAATTAGTGTACTGGTATTTGAGTTCACACAGTTAATTAAAACTTAAATTGCTTTATATGGCTAGAATAGACTATATTCAGTAAGGTTCAGTATGTGGGAGGGGGTTGTTACTTAATGACTTGAAATTGGCGGGGGGGGGGTCAAATTATTATAGCTATAATAAAATGACCCACCCTTACTATTTGTAATTAGTGTACTGGTATTTGAGTTCACACAGTTAAATTAAAACGTATATTGCTTTATATGGCTAGAAATAGACTATATTCAGTAAGGTTCAGTATGTGGGAGGGTTGTTACTTAATGACTTGAAATTGGGGGGAGGGTCAAATTATTATAGCTATAATAAAAAATGACCCACCCTTATTATCTGTTATTGATATACTGGCATTTGAGTTCACTCAATAGATTAAACTTTTAATTGAATTAGATGGCTTGTAATACACTAGATTCAGTAAGGTTCAGTATGTGGGAGGGGTTGTAACTTAATGACCTGAAATGGGGGGGGGGGGGGTGCATTTTATTATGGGTATAATATTTGAGCCCCCCCCCCCCCCACCCCCTTCTAAGCAGCAACACCCATTTCAATGAGAATATTATCTTCATTATCTTGTTAAATGTGATATAATGATGATAATGATATTATTGTCCAGTACTTTGTAAATTGTACTGGGGAGGGGGGGGGGGGGTCATTTTATTATAGCTATAATATTTTGACCCCCCCCCTTTTCTTGGCAGCAACACCCATTTCAAAAGAGAATATTATTCTGCATTAATTTTGTCAATGTGAAATAATCTATTGATATTATTGTCCAGTACTATTATTTTGAGTCCATTTTCCTTAGTTGAAAAAAGGTATGTATTGGGGGGGGGGGGGGTCATTTTATTATAGCTATAATATTTTGACCCCCCTACCCATAGTTGTCAAATCTGCAATAGACTCCTTGCAATACCCATTTCTTATCTTGTCAAAACCTATTTATCGATAAAAGTCCACTTCTGATATATTTTGCTGAAGTTTTAGGGGCGGGTCAAATTATTATAGGGGGGGCAAAATATTACTGTAATATATTGACCCGCGGGTCAAAATATTACACGGGTCAAAATATTATCTGACACCGGGCTTCTCCAGACTTTCGGATGAGTCTTTAAACCGAGGCCCCATCTCCATATGACCTTAGCTGTTGGTGGGACGTGAAACTCAAACTCAGCACCTTAAGGGTTAATATCAAAAACATCAAGAACTATATTCAGAGGTCACAATCAGGTTTTATATGTAATGGCAATGAACAAGTCACAAACACTTGTCGATTTTTTTCTGTAATTTTCACAGAACTTACTTGACATTTTTGTCGCACCTACTTTAAGCATGGCATAATACAGTGTCAATTTTTCCATCCCTCTCAACATTTGCTTCAACCCTAATATTCAGCAAATTTGACCCCTAGAGGCACCTCATAGTCTTCAGCATTTTTTTGGTGTCAGCTTTTATACTTGACCCTTATCCTGCTGAATATTTTAATTAGCCACACCCATTTCTGATTATCAGCCAATCAGATTACATGTACATGATATGTATTCTTTCAAATTCACAAGTGAATGACAAACAGTTTAGATCGTACTCAGAAGCCAGCTGATCTGGATCATTATGGGGTTGTCGTGAATAGCAGGATAAGGGTATAGATAACATGAATTTATTTTCGTATCTACTGCCAGTGATTATTTCATTATTGAGCCTAAATTGATCAAAGTTTTACCTCATGTTAACAGCCAGGGCTTCCATTTCAAGAAGTTACATTCATATGTAAGCCAAAATGCTTTACCAGGACCCAGGGAGCGTGATAGATAAGTGTGACAATAAATATGATTCCTGTAAATCTTCTAGGAGTTAAATGGAAATCGTATTACAGACAACATGAGTGATTGAGTGTTTCAGTTTTACGTCCCACCAACAGCTAAGGTCATACGGAGACGGGGCCTCGGTTTAAAGACTCATCCGAAAGTCTGGAGAAGCCCGGGATCGAACCTGCGACCCCTGGTTTACAAGGCGAGTAGCGTAACCACTCGACCACGGAGGCTTCTATTACAGACAACATCAGTGCCCAGTTGTCCAAAGCATCGTTAGCTTAATGAGCTTGTCAGTGGTTGGAATGTTAACTGTTCTACCAAGTTCAATGCCTTACACTCTGGTATTTTTGCTGGAAAAATGTGAGTAGCTTACAAAAGCTTCTCACTTTTTTCAGCAAAAATATTAGCATATTTGTCATTTTGAATGATCAAAGCTTCTATTGATATCTTGACAAAACAGCATTGTTAGTTGTGAGCAGCTGGGGCCAGTTGTTCAAAACAAACGACATCGTTAGTTAAGGTATCGTTAAAACTTTGATCATTTATTATGGCAAATAGGCTAATATTTTTGCTGAAAAAATGTGAGCAGCTTTTGCAATGCAAAAGCTGCTCACATTTTTTTTAGCAAAAATACCAAAATTTTAGATATTGAACTTGCTAGAAGAGTTAACAAGTTGACCACTAACGAGCTCGTTAAGCTAACGACATTTTGAACAACTGGACCCTGGACTCTGGAAAATAGTTCCAAGTGGAATTGATATACCATCACAAGAACACGCCTATATAATTTTGACCCCCCTTCAACCCCACTTTTATATAGTAAAGCTGGGGTTTACAGGGGTGTACATCACTTTTCTTATTTATGCTCAAAAACATAGATTGTGGGTACTCGTTAGAACAGCCTCTGTGAGGCGGTTCTAACGAGTACTCACAATCTATGTTTTGAGCAGAAAGTTAAAAAATATTAGGTTTTTTATCTGGAAATTTTCACTTTTTGATGTTTAAATTTTACCAATATATTTGAATAGGCGTGTTTTCATAATGCTCAGCATATTGTCTACCGTGTGTTAACAGGGAGGTAATCTGTGGTTTGATTTTATATACGAACTACACCAAGTAGACTGGCAAACAGTGCGGACTCAGATTAGACTGCTCCTCGTTGCCCAGGCATATCTGATCCAATGCATAGGGTTGTTTAGCTGTATCTTCTGTGGCCTAGTGGATAAGAGTGCTGACCCTATATCATTAGGTCTCTCACTGCTGTAGTTAGAGCCTGGCTCCGGTCACATCTGAGACGCTAAGTTTTGCAACAGAAGGTCAGTAGGTTTCAGTAGGTTTTTCTAAGGGTACTCCGGTCTTCACCTACCTCTGATTAATGATTGGCTCGATATAAGTGAAATAATCTTCAAAGGGGCGTAAAACCAAGACAAAAAAAAGAGATTATTCTTGTTTCCTGCCTTGTTTGTTTTTTTGTTTGTTTGATTTGAGGTTTATTGTCCCCGTCAAAACTTTAAAGGTCATTTCGGAGACGTTGCTTCCAATTTTGTGGGACTTTTACCTGACATTGAGATGAAATGACATCTCAAGCCCTGTAGCCCAATGAAACCAATAGGGTTTATTAGCATGGACGGTCCACCTCGCACCGCGGTTCCTGGACAGGCTTAGATCCTCTAAGCCGTTTACCAGTACTAGTGTATAGGCTGGATTCAGCTCTGCATGGAAGCATCATGCAGCCCATATATTTCTTCAAGCCCCTCTGGGCGGGGGCTGTGTTTCGTGCCTTGAAAATGTTTGTTGTGTGTATTGATCAGAATCATTTCATCGTGATTGTTGTATCTCAACATGGCTTTTTGGGTCATATGAGACTCCCAAGTTATGCAAAGGAAGGTCAGATGGTTTTTCTCTGGGTAGTCTGATTTTTGCCCACCTGATTAACCATGAGCTCAAAATAAATGAAAATAATCCAATAATAAAACCAAACCAAAAAATATGCCTGGAGGCCCGTTGCCCTTCTTATGTAGATCAGTATATTGAGAGGTGCCAGATGATACAAGATTCTGGCTGATACAAGATCTCTCAAAATCACTTGTTTTACATTCTACTAACAATGACCAAATGAACAAAATGATTTTCAGTTCGCTTATGTATTATTGTGAATGAATATTTGTTTGATTTTAGGTTTAACATCCATGTCAACACAGTAAAGGTCATCTCAAGCCCTGCCACCCAATGAAACCGAAAGGGTTTATTAGCATGGACCTCACACCACAGCTCCTGGACAGGCTTAGATCCTCTAAGCGGTTTACCAGAACTAGTGTGTGGGCCAGATTCAGCTCTGCGTGGAAGCATCATGCAGCCCATATATTTCTTCAAGCCCCTATGGGCCGGGGCTTTGTGAATGGATATACCGGACCTACTTTTTATCTTTCATAAGGGAGACAACTATACCCATAAAATGCCAATCACTACAGTTGTCGTCTGCTTTACCATCTGCCGGTTACCTTGAAAGTAATTTTTTGCATTGTGGACGAAGATCAGACTGCTCCTGTAGGAGAAGTTTGATCTGGGTCCACACTGTTTGCCTGTAGGCAAAAATATTTTTAAAAAGTTCGCATGAAAATTCAGCAGAAGTAAGCAGACAACATTATATGATGTAGTTTTTCGCGGCATCTTAAAGGTTAAGTGACTTCCTGTTTGGATGTTTTACCCCTTTGATAAAGTGGTCTACTCTTAATGGAAAGAATTTGCTCCTTAGGAGCAAATTCTTTCCATTAAGAGTAGACCCACTTAGGAGCAAATTCTTTCCATTAAGAGTAGACCCACTTAGGAGCAAGTTTTCCATTAAGAGTAAACCCACTTAGCAGCAAATTCTTTCCATTAAGAGTAGACCCACTGGTGATATTGGAAACAAAATCTATTTTTAATGAGTTGCCTCCCTTGAAGGTGTATAAGGATTCATTTGTTGGAGGGTAAAGTTGTAGACGTGTTAATGTGAATACTTACAGTAAAAAAGATAATTATAATGTTTTTATTGTACAAATTGATCTAGATTATATTGTTCTATTAAAAATCAAAACAAGGACAATTTGCTTTTCTTCCAAGTCATCATTGATCAATTGCTTGGTTGGTTGATAGTTAAAATCGATTGGTTGGTTGGTTGTTTAAGGGCCAAGTCTGTTGTTGGACATATTGATTTGTTTGTTTGTTTGATTTGAGGTTTAACGTCCCCGTCAACACTGTAAAGGTCATTTTGGAGACGTTGCTTCTAATTTTGTTGGACTTTTACCCGACAATGAGATGAAATGACATCTCAAGCCCTGTCGCCCAATGAAACCAATAGGGTTTATTAGCATTTCCTGCAGGTGTACACTGGACTGTGGGTCCTGGACAGGCTTAGATCCTCTAAGCGGTTTACCAGTACTAGTGTACGGGCCGGATTCAGCTCTGCATGGAAGCATCATGCAGCCCATATATTTCTTCAAGCCCCTTTGGGCGGGGGCTATGGACATATTGAGCAAGTCAATTTACCTAACCACATTTCGCTGGGCAGGCTTATGCCAAAGTGATTAATCGGTACAGTAGTCGCAGATAGGCGGAGCTATTCAGGTGTCAATATATGTCAAATTCGCTGAGTCCATCAGAAGATTTGGCAGAGTGTCTTTTGCATGCTTTCTGCAAGCGGACTGAACGGCTATATTCACCACAGCTTTGTGTTACAGTTGAATTTGCACAATCCGGTGACTTATCTTTTTGTTAATAGAACATTCCAAAGCCAGGTGCAAATGATAGCTCCTCCTAGTCAATCTTATCTGCGCTACTATACAATAAACATTCTTATATCAGAAGCTGACGATTTCATTGGTGGGCAGGGCTGAGATGTCATTTCATTTCAATGTCGGGTAAAAAGTTTCACAAAATTGGAAACCTAGTCAATCTTATCTGCGAACCACACCGTAAACATTCTTTTACCAGAAACTGATGGTTTCAACGGCAGGGCTTGGGATGTCATTTCGTTTCAATGTTGGGTAAAAAGTTCCTCAAAATTGAAAGCAGAGTCTCCAAAATTCCCTAGTTAGTATTGCTTGTGAGGTTAAACCTCAATTCAAAGAAATAAAAACCAGAAACTGGCAATTACCCTTGGAGAATCAGCAGACGAGAAGAGTGTAGAAAATCTGTCATTTTATCAGCTGACCTTAGCCAAAGGCTCCGGGGGAGCTATTGTGATCGCTCACCGTCCGTCGTCGTCCGTCCGTCCGTCCATCCATCCACAATTCCTTTAAACGGCATCTCCTTATAAACCACTGAACAGATTTCAACCAGACTTGGCAGAAATGATCTTTGGGTGGTCTTCTCTCAAAGTTGTTTAAAGAATTTCATTTCATGCAGAACTCTGGTTGCCATGGCAACGGAAGGAGAATATAAGAAAAAACCTTTAAAAATCTTCTTCTCTGAAACCGCAAAGAAGCCTCCGTGGTGTAGTGGTTACGCTACTCGCCTTATAAACCAGGGGTCACAGGATCGATCCCGGGCTTCTCCAGACTTTCGGATGAGTCTTTAAACCGAGGTCCCGTCTCCGTATGACCTTTGCTGTTGGTGGGACGTAAAACTTAAAAACACTCACTCACTCTGAAACCGCAAGGCCCAGGTGTTTGATATTTGGTATGAAGCTTCATCTAGTCCACCTCTACCAAGATTGTTCAAAATATAGCCCTGGGGTAAAAAATGCCCCAGTGCCGGGGCCCACTAGTTTTACATAGGCTTATATAAGGAAAAACCTAAATCTTCTTGTCTGAAACCGCAAGACCCAGGTCTTTGATATTTGGTATGAAGCTTCATCTAGTGGACCTCTACCAAGATTGTTCAAATTACAGCCCTGGGGCCAAAATTCCCCGGGGCTGGGGCTCACTTGTTTAACATAGGCTTATATTGGGAAAACTTTAAAAAACTTCTCGTCTGAAACCAGAAGGCCCAGGTCTTTGATATTTGGTATGAAGCTTCATCTAGTCCACCTCTACCAAGATTGTTCAAATTATAGCCCTGGGGTAAAAAATGCCCCCGTGCCGGGGCCCACAAGTTTTACATAGGCTTATATAAGGAAAAACCTAAATCTTCTTGTCTGAAACCGCAAGACCCAGGTCTTTGATATTTGGTATGAAGCTTCATCTAGTGGACCTCTACCAAGATTGTTCAAATTACAGCCCTAGGGCCAAAATTCCCCGGGGCTGGGGCTCACTTGTTTAACATAGGCTTATATTGGGAAAACTTTAAAAAACTTCTCGTCTGAAACCAGAAGGCCCAGGTCTTTGATATTTGGTATGAAGCTTCATCTAATGGACCTCTACCAATATAATTCAAATTTTTGCCCTTGGACCACAAATGCCCCCCCCCCCCCCCCCCCCCGCACCAGGGCCCACTGGTTTTACATAGACTTATATAGGGGAATCCTTTAAAAAATCATTTTGTCTGAAACCAGAAGGCCCTGCTTTTTGATATTTGGTATGAAGCTTCATCTACTGGACCTCTACCAGGATTGTTCAAATTCTAGCCCTGGGCCATACATGCCCCAGCACCAGGGCCTACGGAACACCTTTAAAAATCTTCTTGTCTAGAAGCGGAAGGCAAGGTCTTTGATTTTTGGTATGAAGCTTCATCTAGTGGACCTCTACCAAGATTGTTCAAATTATAGCCCGCAAGTCAAAAATGCCACTGCATTGGGGCACACTGGTTTTACATAAGCTTATATAGGGAAAACCTTTAAAAATCTTCTTGTCTAAAACCAGAAGGCCAAGGTCTTTGATATTTGGTATGAAGCTTCAAGTATGAAGTACCAAGATTATTCAAATTATAGCCCTGGGGCCCAAAATGGCCCCGCCTCAGGGCCCGCATGTTTTACATAGGCTTATATAGGGTGAAACCTTCAAAAAAATTTTTGTCTGAAAGCAGAAGGCCAAGGTCTTTGATATTTGGTATGAATCTTCTTGTAGTGGACCTCTACCAAGATTGTTCAACTATAGCCCTGGGTCCAAAAATGGTGCTGCCCTGGGTCTTACATAGGCTAATATAGGGAATACCTTTAAAAATATTCATGTCTGAAACCAAAAGGCCTAGATCTTTGATATTTGGTATTAACCTTCATCTAGTGGACCTCTTCCAAGATGTAAAATTATAGCCTTGGGGCCAAAAAAGCCTCCACCATGGGGCCGTTTTACATAGGCTTATACATGCATATTGAAAACCTTTAAGAATCTTTTTGGCTGAAACCAGAAGGCCAAGGCCTTTGATATTCGATATTAAGCTTCATTTAGTGGACCTCTGCCGAGATTGTTCAGATTATAGACCTGGGGTCAAAAATTGCCCTATCCTGGGACCCACATGTATATCTCTTAGCTCAGATGAGCGATATAGGACCATCATGGTCCTCTTGTTTTATACTTAGCTGTGGAATCAATGCATATCTGAAACAGATAATTAAACTGCAGGCACTGCATAAACCCCCACCACTACAATTACATCAAGCAAGTGCCATATCACAGTGAAAAAGGAATTCTAAGTAAGGATGCATTACTATTTCCCTTAATAATAATGTTGACAGGAATACATGACTAAGATGACTATTTTCAATGTTCAAAGAGCCATGGCTCTAAAAAATATAATTCTCATTTTCAGTTTTTGGGGGCTGGTGCCCTTTAGTCTTCAAATCTAGTCAAATCTTTGGTCAATTGCAATGATATTTTGCAACAAGTTAGACCACAATTCATTGATGTGTTCATGAGATTGGGTGCAGACAAGCCATCTTTGGCCCAAAATTGACAGTTTTGGGGGACTGTCTCCTTGAAAATAAGGTCAAAGTCACCAAAACCTAAATGCTGGTTTCCCTCATCCTAGTGATGTAACGATGGGAGTTAGGTCAAAATCAATCATTAGGTTCAGGAGAAATAGTGCTTCAGACTACATGATAGATTTTATTTGATTTGAGGTTTAACATCCCCGTCAACACTGTAAAGGTCATTTTGGAGACGTTGCTTCCAATTTTGTGGGACTTTTACCCGACATTGAGATGAAATGACATCTCAAGCCCTGCCGCCCAATGAAACCAATAGGGTTTATAGACATGGACGGTCGGACTCATTCACCGCTTTGCCTGGGCAGGCTTGGATCCTCCAAGCGGTTTACCAGTACTCATGTGCAGGTTGGTTTCAGCTCTACATGGAAGCATCATGCAGCCCATATATTTCTTCAAGCCCCGATGGGGGGTGGGGTCGTTCTACATGACAGAAATGGCTATGTTCAATGTTCAAGGGGCGATAACTCCAAAAGTAGGAAAATCAGAGTTATGTTTCATATGTCGTCTTATGGTTTTCTACATACCTGTGAAGTTTCATAGTGATATCTCAAATGGTATCCAAGTTATGGAATGGACACGAAACTATGACCAAAATGGCTATGTTCAATGTTCAAAGGGCAATAACTCCAAAATTAGGAAAATCAGAGTTATGGTTCATATGTTCTGCATGTCGTCTCATGATGCTTTACATATCTGTGAAGTTTCATGTAAATATCTCAAATGGTATCAGAGTTATGGAGTTGAAACGAAACAGACAGCAGCAGCTATGTGCAAAGTTCAAAGGGCAATAACTCCAAAAGTAGGTAAACCAGAGTTACGGTTCATATGTTCTGCACGCCGTCTCATAGTGCTCTACATATCTGTAATGTTTCATGGAAATATCTCAAACCGTATCCAAGTTATGGAGCGGACACTAAACTATGACAGAAATTGTTATGCTCAATGTTCAAAGGGTAATAACTCCAAAAGTAGGAAAATCAGAGTTACCGTTCACATGTTCTGCATGTCATCTGATAGTGCTCTACATATCCGTGAAGTTTCATGAAAATATCTCAAACGTTATCAGATTATGGAGCAGACATGAAACTATGAGGCGATGACGGACGGATTGACACTTAAAACTTCCTAGGGTTTAACATAATACCCCGCCATTTTTTGAATGGCGGGGCATAAAAATGAAATTAGATATTTTCACACTGTGAAAACTAACATGGCCTTGTTATATTCACAGTAGCAACCTGGACTACATTTTTCTCACCAAAGTCATCTATAAATTAAAAAGAAAATTTACTTTTTTCCGATAAAAACAAGTGAGCGTTCTGATGTTTTTAACACATGAGATGAAATATTTTGCTACTCATCTCAAACAGGTTGGCCATAATGGCCCTGGATCGCTCACCTGATCCTTATTGTACAGATAAAATGGTAGGTAATATAAGGTGGAGTGGATGGTTCTGACAAGAAGATTTTTAAAGGATTTCCAATTTAAATCAATGTAAAACCAAAGGGCCCAAGGGCGGGGGAATTTTTGGCCCCAGGGCTATAATTTGAACAATCTTGATAGAGGTCTTCAAGAACAACCTTCATACCAAATATCAAACACCTGAGCCTCCTGGTGTCAGACAAGAAGATTTTTAAAGGTTTTCCCTGTATAAGTCAATGTAAAACCAAAGGGCCCCAGGGCAGGGGCATTTTTGGCCCCAGGGCTCTAATTTGAACAATCTTGATAGAGGTCCACTAGATGATACTTCAAACCAAATATCAAAACCTGGGCCTTGTGGTTTCAGAGAAGATTTTTTAAGTCAATGTCAAATCAAAGGGCCCGGGGCGGGGGCATTTTTGGGTTTCAGAGAAGATTTTTTAAGTCAATGTCAAATCAAAGGGCCCGGGGCGGGGGCATTTTTGGTGCAAGGGCTGTAATTTGAACAATCTTGGTAGAGGTCCACTAGATGAAGCTACAAACCAAATATCAAAGACCTGGGCCTTGCGGTTTCAGAGTAGAAGAATTTTAAAATTTTTGCCTATATAAGTCAATGTAAAACCAAAAGGCTCCGGGGCAGAGGCATTTTTGGCCCCAGGGCCCCAATCTTAAAAGGTCCACAAGATGAACCTTCATACCAAATATCAAACACCTGAGCCTTCTGGTTTCAGAGATTTTTCTTATATAAGTCAATGTAAAACCAAAGGGCCCCATGGCAGAGGCAAGAAGATTTTCTAAGATTTTTTTCCAATATAAGTCAATGTAAAACCAAAGGACCCCGGGGCGGGGCATTTTTGCCCCAGGGCTATAATTTGAACAATCTTGATAACGGTCTACTAGATGAAGCTACACACCAAATATCAATGACCTCAGCCTTGCAGCTTCAGAAGGAGAAGATTTTTTTATGATTTTTTCCTGTATAAGTCAATGTTAAACCAAACGGCCCCAGAGCGGGGGCATTTTTGGCCCCAGGGCTAAAATTTGAACAATCTTAGTAGAGGTCCACTAAATGAAACTACACACCAAATATCGAAGACTTGGGCATTGCGGTTTCAGAGAAGACTTTTCCTATATAAGTCAATGTAAAACAAAAAGGCCCCGGGGGGCATTTATGGCCCCAGGGCTATAATTTGAACAATCTTGATAGAGGTCCACAAGACGATCCGTCAAACAAAATATAAACAAGAGGCCCATGGGCCACTATGCTCACCAGAGCTCAGGGGGCACTGCCGACTGGCAGCAAAGTATTTTAATTAACCATGGAAGCCCTGTGCCCAAGGATGCTACAGATAAAATTCTGACCCAATCAGCCTAGTGGCTTCAGAGGTCTGATGTCGCTTGAATGTGTTGTTGCAGGACAACAGATGACAACTGACAATTTTCCATCTGTGGCAACCAATAGGCCTAAAAGAACATTATTAAAGGAACATTTCTATGTAAGTTTGACAAAATATCTTGAAAGGCATAAATGTCATTTTTCAATTTTCCCCATTATAAGTCAATGGAAACTCTTAACTTGCCATGGCAAACAAACCAAAGAGCCAAATTTCTAAACCGGAGCTCAGATGGGCATTGCCCAATGGCAGACATGTATTTTAACATGGTATGATTTTAATCTACCAATTATAAAGTCTCCCAATTCCCAAATGAGCACTCATGTGGACTGTATCTGAAGTATTAGGTGTTTTATATAGTAGAGAGTGTGAGGCATGAACCCAATGGAGCCCTGGTTGGTGCCACTAAATGTGTCTTATAAAAAAGAACAGAGACATATATGGTTTAGCGGTGGGATATGTATGGCTCCTGAGATGTAAGGCCTTTTAAGCAGTGGAGGGATTCGGGCATGGTGGATTTCAGAAAAGCCCAAGATTGTTGCAACCTAATGCTGAACAGTTTCTGAGATATGAGGCCCTTTTATGAAGTGGATGGGAGAGAAATGGCCCCTGCAGACCCCACAAGATAGGTTGACTGAATGTGTCTAATAACAATTAACAAGAATATATGTGATTATGTGGTGGAGATTTGAATAGTTCCTGAGATATATTGCCTATTATGAAGTGGGGTCTTATCATAAGGAACAAGAATATATATGGTTAAGGGTAGGGGATCTGACCGGTTTCTGAGATATATGGCTTTTAATGAAAGGGGGGGGGGGGGGCATGCTGGTGTCACTGATTGCATCTTATCATAAGGAACAAGAATATATATGGCTTAGGGGTAGGGCTCTGAACAGTTTCTCAGATGTATGGTCTTTTGTGAAGTTGAAGAATGGAGCATGGCCCAGGCGAGCCCAGGGGGAACCCTATGTTGGTGTCAATGAATGTGTCTTATCACAGGGAACAAGAATATATATGGTTTAGGGAAGGGGATCAGTAAGGTTTATGGAATATTTGGCCTTTTATGAAGTGGAGGGGGTGGGGCATGACCCCGGCACATCCCGGGGGGACCCTCAGCTTGGTGTCGCTGAGTGCGTCTTATCACACGGAAAAAGAATATATATGGTTTAGGGGTGGAGATCTGAATGGTTTCTGAGATAAATGGCATTTTATGAAGTGGAGGGGGTGGGGCATGTCCCCGGCACATCTGGGGGGACCCCCAGGTGGGTGTCACTTAATGCTTCTTATCATAAGGAACAAGAATATATATGGTTCAGGCGTGGGGATTTGTAAGGTTTTGGAATATTTGGCCTTTTATGAAGTTTTGTTTGTTTGTTTGATTTGAGGTTTAACATCCCTGTCAACACTGTAAAGGTCATTTTGGGGATGTTGCTTCCAATTTTGTGGGACTTTTACCCGACATTGAGATGAAATGATATCTCAAGCCCTGCCGCCCAATGAAACCAATAGCGTTTATTAGCATGGACGGTCTGCCTCGCACGGCTGGACTTTTTCCACATTGTGAACTTAAGTCATTTTTAACCTCCAACTGAAATACAGTAGGTACCTCGTCATCGCAACTCACTTTGAAACTTAGCATGTGTTTTCTCCATGATATGAGGATGTTCATGTACTTTGGATATAATTCTTGGATCATTTTAGTTCATTTTATCACATTGTGATCTTAGTCAGTTTTTTACATCACATATTTAGGCTATGGATTCTTCTCAAAGCCCTATATTCATTTCTTCTGCCTTAAATAAACTTTTACTTTTTTGTGTGGGGCAGGTGGGGAGCAGGTCGACATCAACTTCACCGAAGTTGAATATCTGGTATTATAACACCAGACCCCAGGGTGTGGCATAGCAGTCAAGAATTAGGTCACATTCATGTTTAAGCTTTTTGAAAGTTCATATCTCATCAACCACTAATAAGGATCATTTCCTATTTTGAATATGAGCATATTATAGTTTAAGTGTACAAAAATTAAGTCACACTCACTTTACATCAAACTTAGGTCCAGGGGGTGGGGGCTTAGCATTCAAACAATAAATCGCACTCACTTTACCGGTACCTCATTGTGTTAAGTTCACCTACCAGCAACCACTGACCAGAACCTTTTAGTGTTTGGAATATGATCTTAACCCTTCTCTTGCTGAATATTCATTGAAGCCACACCCATTTCTGTCTATCAACCAATCAAATTACTTGATGTAATTTATTGCTACAAATTCATTAACTGAATGCCAAACAGTGTAGATCCTGATCAGATGGCTTCTTCAGAAGCCATCTGATCTGGATCTACACTGTTTGCAAAGATAGGGGTTGTCGTGAACAGCAAGATATGGGTTAAAATAGGGTACACTACTATTTGATAAATCTGTCTCCAGGTTCATGCCCTGGGGTGGGGCAAAGAAATAAGTCACATTCGCTTAAAGATTTTACAAAGCATTAAGTATGAGATCTCAGCACCCACTGGTCATGGTCATTTACTGTTTGGATTCCAAGATGGAATATAATCATACTCCGGCATGAAATGTTACTCTTAACACTAGGCGCCTGGGTCAAGTCCTGTGGTGCACAGATTTTACAGCAAAATTTTTAAAAATTAACATTTCTAAAAATGCAGGACAAATTAAATTCTCAGCTGATCAGAGATGGAAAATTGACTGATTTGCTTTTATTTTGGGCAAATTTCATGCTCAAGTAAGTTGAGCATGAAAACGTTTTAGAACTTCTGAGTTTTATCTAATATAGAACTTTGTAGAAACTCATCCAGCAACTCTGGTTCAAGATTATAGAATGACATACCATCACATATACGAAATTCTGGTACTCTTTGGAAATTTCAATCAGCCTATGTCAGGTGTTTATTCCCTTGCTGAATCTTTTGCATAACAATGACTCTTCCCAGCAGGCACACAACGTAATTGTGACGTCACATCAACGTCGGTTCAACGTCATGACGTTTATGCAAAGTCACATCAACGTTGGTGCAACGTCGTGACGTTGCACCGACATTGATTTGACGTTGCCCTAGCGACGTGTGCCTGCTGGTTTAGCTATTTCAGCTATTTTACTGTTGTTGATCTAAACATTTTTGTAACTGGTTCACTGTTTATTTGTGTATTTTTTGTTTTTTTGTTTTATGACCATTTCAAGATTATTTCACTCATATCAAGTAGATCGTTAATCAGAGGTCGGCGAAAACTGGAGTACCCAGAGAAAAACCACCTGACCTTCCGCTGCAGAACTTGGCATCCCACATGTGACCCGAGCTAGGCTCGAACCTACTGGGTTAAGAGACCTAATGATTAAGATCCACTAGGCCATGAAGGCTCGTTTGTGTATTATGTTGACTGTGTATATGTTCCATAATATAATATATGTGAGGCCCGCATGGAAGATTGGGAAACCAAATGCGCAAGCCTTGTTAAATAAATATGCTACTATCTGGGCCTGCACTGTCTGCCAGTGTTCCCTTGAGGTTTCCCATATAAAATGGGATGATTTTATTTGCCGTTCTGTTCCCTTCTGACATCCCTTCTTGAATACAGTCCTTTCCAACTCTCAATCCTCAGTCAGTATCATACATAACTGTTGACAAGGAGGTTGAGGGTTTGATCCCTGGGCCTGGCAAAATTCTATATTGAAGATTAGTCTTAAAATCTTTCCTGGTGATAGTTCAAGAATGGCAGTTGTCAGTTTTGTTCGTCTGTATTGGAGTTTAATGGCCCAGTCAACACTATTTAGGTCATATTTTAGCCAGTCAGTTTACCTATCCACACTTTTCCTGGGTAGACTTGTATGTACGCGGTTTTGTCAGAAACTGACAACTGCCCTTCTTGAATCAGCAGAAGGGAGGGAATGACTGTAGGAAAGATTTCATGATCAATCTCACGAAAGAATGTCGACCCCGGCAGGTAACAAACTCACATCCTCCTAATAACCAGTCAGATTTGCATCCGACTGAGCTACGAAGGCCAGCAGTTGTCGGCTACTAATGAAAAATGTGTGCTAGATTACTTCTTAGGGAAACAAAGCTTGCCCAGAAACAGTGTGTTCAGCATATTTGATTGGCTTGACATGACCTTAATAGTGTTTATAAGGCCATTAAACTCCAAATTAATCATTTAGACCAGGGGCCAGTTGTTCAAAACTAACGACGTCGTTAGTTAAAACTTTGATCATTTTTTATGGCAAATATGTTAATATTTTGGCTGAAAAAATGTGAGCAGCTTTTGCATTTGCAAAAGCTGCTCACATTTTTTCAGCAAAAATACCAAAATTTTGAATATTAAACTTGCTAGAAGAGTAACAATATGACCACTAACGAGCTCGTTAAGCTAACGATGCTTTGAACAACTGGCCCCAGGTTTTTTAATAAAACAGAAAGAGAAAGCATCAGTATAAAAGAATCATTTATTTGCTGTATGTAGAAATGATAGTGAGAAATAAAAATCTAACAGGTCACATGATTTGTATGAAAGAAGTATGAAATAAAGGACAAAGTATGCACTTATGGATGTTTGTGAAATTTTAAAACAACGATTAATATATAAAAATTCAAATTGAGTCAATAAATAGTTAACCTATCACTGCCAAGCATCCCAAAGCATTTACCACCGCAAATAGCGAAGACCCTGATCAGATGCTGCATTATGCAACATTTGATCAGGGTCTTCACTGTTTGCATATCAATCAGCAAAAAAAAATCTGTAAAAAATGTTCAAGGGAGGTAATTCGCAAAGATTTCATAGGGAGACTGGGTCTAGAGACAATATGATGCTACTTCTCATAGAAAAGGAAATGAACTGGTCCAGCTGAAGATAGAATGATCCACGTTTTTTTCTGTTTTTTTTAGTGGGGGGGGGGGTTAACCCTTTTTGTACCAAATGGAATCTTACTCCTTATAAATAGCAGGTGTCCATTTCAAAATTTAGGGGTGTCAGGTTGTGTTTTCATCAAAATTTATTTGGAAATTGACTGAACTTTTAGCAAACAGTGGAGGCCCTGATCAGACGCCGCGTTCTGCGGCGTCTGATCTGGGCCTGCACTGTTTGCCAGGGTACCCGTTTAGGGGTTTCCGGTACTAAATGGGTTAAATAGTGGATTTATCCATTTTGAGATGGTAATGGATTTGTCCATCTTGAGATGGAAAAGTCTACACGTTTTTTTTTTTCGAATAGTAAATGAACTTGTTCAACTTATAAGATGGAACAGTCCACAACATTTGTTTTCCAGAATAGTGAACAGGCTTGTTTAGCTTTTGATGGAACGGTCCATGCCATTTTTTTAGTGAACAATATGAAATTGACCATGCAATTTTTTCAAATACTGCATGGACTTTCCAAATCATGTGGTTGAAAATTCCACTTTGGGATGCTGTGCATTAATGGTATAAGAAACCCGCACTCGTCATAACATGAAGGGAAACCCCATAATATAAATTCAGTATGTGAAATCTTCATTTTCTGAATCTGTTACAGAGTGTTTTATCTTGTGTTAAGGCCCTATGAAAATCATTTCACTTCAATTGTACCGAGGTTACTGGTCCGCCCCCGCCCATAGGGGCTTGAAGAAATATATGGGCTGCATGATGCTTCCACGCAGAGCTGAAATCGACCCTTACATGAGTACTGGTAAACCGTTTAGAGGATCTAGCCTGCCCATCCATGCTTATAAAGCCTATTGGTTTCATTGGGCGACAAGGCTTGAGATGTAATTTCATCTCAATGCCGGGTAAAAGTCCCATAAAATTGGAAGTAACTCTCCAAAATGACCTTTACAGTGTTGAGGGGGACGTTAAACCTCAAATGAACTCAAACAAAGATGAAAACTGGAGTTCATGGAGAAAAACCATTTGGATTTTCCCTGCAGAAACTGGCCTCTCATTATGCCCAGAGCGGGACTCAAACCAAGACTGGTGAGAGACCTGATATTAAAGAGTCAGTGCTCTTAACCATCAGTCCATGGGCGGTCCATTTATTTTGAAAGAGTGCCCACAAAAGGACCTGAAGAAGACAGCATATGAAGTTGCAAGTAAAAGCAGAAAAACTTCAGGGGCCAATTGTTCAAAACTAACGTTGTTGTCAGTAAACATATACTTAAAACTTTGATCATTTAACCCTTATCTTGCTGTTCACGACAACCCCTATCTTTGGAAGCAGTGTAGATCCAGATCAGATGGCTTCTAAAGAAGCCATCTGATCAGGATCTACACTGTTTGACATTCAGTTTATGAATTTGTAGCAATAAATTACATCAAGTAATTTGATTGGTTGATAGACAGATATGGGTGTGGCTTTAATGAATATTCAGCAAGATAAGGGTTAATACACCAGCTTTACTGATATTTTTGCTAAAACAAAATGTAAGCAGCAAAAGCTGCTCATATTTTTCCAGCAAAACAAACACTATTAGATATTGCACTTACTAGAACAGTTGACAATAAGACCATAAAGAACTTTTAAGGGAAATGGGAACACCTGCCAGGTTTATCTGCCATTTTTCCAAGGGAGACAACTTTTGGGACTTCCTGTTCACTTTTCTATAAGCCCTGTCCCACTGAAAAAGGGGTCTTCTCTTAAAGGGAAGAATTTGCTCCTCAGGAGCAAATTCTTTCCTTTAAGAGTTGACCCCTATTGACATGGGAGACAAAAACACTTTCGGAGTTGCCTCCCCTGAAAGTGTTCCCATTCCCCTTAAGCTCATGATGTTATGAAAAACTCTCCCAGAGTCACTTTTCGAGTAGTTTTGTTTTTTATGACCCTTTCAAGATTATTTCACTTATTTCGAGCCTATCATTATTCAATGGTGGGTGAAAACCAGAGTACCTGGAGAAAAAGCACCTGACATTCCCTTGCAGAATTTGATGTAGACCTCACAGGTGACCTGGGTGAGGCTCGAACCCACAGTGCTGGCAGCCCAACTGATTAACAGTCAGCGCTCTTACCCCCAGGCACTAGGCCACAAAGACCCATTCTTTGGAGTAGTAAAATTCTGAAAGTAGTGAACTATTCCCTTCAACTTATCACAAATATCAATTCTAATAGCATAGAAAAATCCACTGTTTGCATTTTCCCAATACAAATGCCTAAGTGACCAAATTTGAGGTCAAGGTCAACCAAAGCTCATTTGAACAAATTTGGTAGGGCCAAAGTCCCCAAGCTGCATACCAAGTTTCAAGATCTTGTGTCAAAAGGTTTCTAAGAAGATCTTTAAAGGTTTTTACCCTAAATGGGCATGGCGACCATCCTGGTCACATGACCTGTCCTTAGAGTCGTGACCCAGTCCTCTCTCCACGGAGGCTGCACATATAATTTGGTTTCAATTGGCCAAGTAGTTTCAGAGGAGTTGTCGTTTGAAAATGTTGAAGATGGAGACCACAACGGTTCACTGTCTATACTATAAGCTCCCCCGGAGCCTCTGGCTCTTGTAAGGTAAAAAAATAAAATAAACTAGAAATATTTCAGAGGAAAACAATATCCCGCCATTATAAATATAACTTAAACACCCATTTGAGCTTGAAAACTAGGTTAAGCACATCAAAATCTAAGAAGTATACAAGCCATTTCTAGCAAAAAAACTGTTGATAGGAGCCTGTGACCTTTAAAAATCTATTCAATGTTTAGAAGGTTGCAATCTATATTGTACCAAGTTTGACTAACATTAATCAATTCTTAAATGGGCCCCGTCAGGCGATTTTGGTACTTATCGCCTATGCGAGCAGCGAAGGTTCAGGCGAGCCTGCGCATCCGCGCAGTCTCGCCAGAACCTTCGCTGCTCGCTCGTACAAGCAGTGAATCAAGAGGAACCTTCTGACAGAAAGCCATATCCCTGGCCCTTCTGAATGGCTGGGCATGCGCAGTTAAAATTTGTCATGACGGAAGGCTCGAAGACACAAATTCGGTTGGCGGGGCTCATATGAAACATGGTGCAGACAAGCCTTCACTGGCCAAAATCGAGTTTTAGGGAGCCTGTGACCTTGAAATTATGATCAAGGTCACCAAAATCTAATAAAATCTTTGCCAAGCTACAATGATATATTGTACCGAGTTTGACCAAATTTCATCAATTTGTTCATGAGATAGGGTGCAGACTGACAGTTTTGGGGGACCAGTTTCCTTTAAAAATTAGGTGAAGGTCACCAAATATTATCAAATCTTGGGAAGGTTGCAATGACATATTGTACCACGTTTGACAAAATTTCATCAATTCATTATGAGATAGGGTGCAGATGAATCAAAATTTAGTTTTTGGGGGACCTGTGCCCTTTAAAATAAGGTAAGGGTCATCAATATTAAATCTTTGGTAGGTTGCTATGATATACTATAGCAGGTCAGACCAAATTTCATCAATTTGTTCCGAAATAGGGTGCATACAAGCCAAAATTGACTGTTTATTGGAGCCTGTGCCCTGGAAAATAAAGTCAAGGTCACCAAATTCTAATCAAATCTTTGGTAGGTTGCAATGATATATATTTTTCCAAGTTTGACCAAATCTCATAAATTTGTACTTGTGAGAAAGGCCATTTTTGGTCCAAAATGGGGTGCCTGTGCCCTTGAAAATAATATCAAGGCATTGAAACCTTATGGCTTTTCACCGCATCCAAGTGATGTAACCATGCAAGTTTGGTCAGAACCCATCAATATGATCAGGAGATATAGTGCTTCAAACAGGCTATGCCGATGCAAATGGGATCCGCAACAAAAACAATGCCCCCACTTCCCCTTGCTGGTGATGGGGGGCGTAATACAGCTTCAAATAAAAAACTACCTCAGTGAGGCTAAGTATGCAAAACAAAGAAAATAAAATGAATTTTACATCAAACATTTTCCTTTATATCCAGCTGACAACTTCAGCCTTAACCCTTGTCCTGCTAATCCCGGATATGCCTTATCTTTGAAACAATGTAGATCCAGATCAGATGGCTTCTGACGAAGCCATCTGATCAGGATCTACATTGTTTGCCATTCAGATTGTGAATTTGTTGCAATAATTTGCATCAAGTAAACTGATTGGTTGATAATCGGTAGTGGGTGTTACATATATAAATATTCAGCAGGACAAGGGTTAAAAATGGCGGTGTCAGGCACTTTACTTTAGTTTTACATAACTCCAGATAAGGAGTAATAAGTATAATTCCGGGATAATTTTCTTAATATCTTCATAAAGACTTATATTGTTGGACACTCGTTACCGTAAAAATCCTATAATTTGGACACCTAAGGACTTGCTGTAATTCTACTAAAATTTTAACAAGTTTGTTTCGCAATCCAGCAAGGGTCCAAAAAGTGGAGCTGGAATGGCAAACAGTGTATACCCTGATCAGACTGCTCCTGAAGGAGCAGTCTGATCTGGGTCTGCACTCTTTGCTTAGGCCTGGTTGTCCCAATACTTAGAGTCATTACGGTAAAATCAACTCATCACCTCAATGAGGTGATTCTAACAAGCACCCACAACACATATTTCTAAAAGGAAAAAAGAAGAAAATTATTCATAGACTAGTCCTTTCTCATCCTTAACTAGAGTCTAGAATTATTCCTAAAACAACTTTATATTACTATGCCCTGTTTACATACAGGCTGGTGAAATAGCAGTCTGCAGACCCATACCAAACAACTGCCTCCAAAGGTCAGTTAGTATGAGTTATCATTCTGCTCAAGCACTTATTTGGCTTGTTTATGGTACAAATAGCACATATTAACTTCTTACAAACAGAAATGCATGTGTTTTTCTGGGGCCAGTTGTATAAACTAAAGATGTCATTAGTTAACGTATTGTTAAACCTTTAACTACTTTAACTATTTCTATATATATATGGCAAAATTTATATACTAACTCTTATCATGCTGTTCACGACAACCCCTGTCTTTGGAAACAGTGTAGATCCAGATCAGATGGCTTCTGAAGAAGCCATCTGATCAGGATCTACACTGTTTGGCATTCAGTTTATGAATTTGTAGCAATAAATTACATCAAGTAATTTGATTGGATGGTAGAGAGAAATGGGTGTGGCTTAAATGAATATTCAGCAAGATAAGGGTTAATACATTTGCTGAAAAAAAGGTGAGTGGCTTTTGCAAAAGCAAAAGCTGCTCACATTTTTTTCAGCAAAACTAATTCTGCATTACTAGAACAGTAACTGTTGAGAATCTGAGCCAAGTTGCTCAAAGCATCATTAGCCTAACGAGCTTGTTAGTTGCCAAATCGTTAACTGTTCAAAGAAGAATGATAACTAATACTCTGCTATTTTTCCATAAAAAAATTAAGTATATTTGCCATATTAACCTATCAAATGTTTTCATCATCATCAACGGCTTTTTGTTTAACGTGCAGGTAGAGGGGCAACGTCCACACAAGTGGGCCTCCTTCCAGGTAGCTGGCTTGCTGCAGGCATGGCAGATCTTACGCCAGATCTCCAGGCTTGTCTATCATGAGGATGGATAGCAGAGAGCTTCCATTCTCTGCAATCTCTTTCTGTCAGCTGCTTCCAGGTCATCTTGGGCCTTCCAGGCCCCCACTTTCCACCTACCTGTATGTAACAGGCAGTCTTGACTGCACCATTGGAGCAATCCACATGTCCATACCAGTTTTATGATTTGTTAACTAATGACATCGTTACTTTTGAACAACCGGCCCCTATCACTAATGAGCTTGTTACGGTAACAGTGCTTTGAATCACTGGGCTCTCTTCTCTAACTCCATTGCATTTACTGCTTTAAATAAATAATAATTATATACAATGTATAAGCAAAAGATTGTCCTGGGATGTGTGCAGAAGAAAAAATCCACTCAGTTGGGACAGGGAGCATGATAGCTTAGTAGCAGTTAGAGCACATGACTCTGATACAAGAGTTCAGGTTTGATCCTCAGTAAGCTGGGATAAAGTACCGTAGTCCATCTGAACATGCTCTAATGGCATCATTTGTAGAATTGAACGCCACAAAGTGAAGTGTGCTGTCCTTCAGACTGTGACATTAACTGGAGGTCCCCTGTGCAGAAAGAGTCATCCCCCGTGCAGGTTACAGATCCCCATCAGAATTTCATGATCACTGCACAGGCTTTCATCCTGCAAACCTAGTATATGTAATGAACACCTGCTAGTAACTGTCAGATATGATGGATCATGATAAATGTAGAAAGATTTAGGAAGAAAACAGAGACCTCTCTTCATCTCAACCCTTATCTTGCTCACGACAACCCCTATATTTGCAAATAGTGTAGATCCAGATCAGATGGCTTCTGAAGAAACCATCTGATCAGGATCTACACTGTTTGGCATTCGCAAACAGTGCAGATCCAGATCAGATGGCTTCTGAAGAAGCCATCTGATCAGGATCTACACTGTTTGGCATTCAGTTTATGAATAAGTAGCAATAAATTACATCAAGTAATTTGATTGGTTGATAGACAGAAATGGGTGTGGCTTAAATGAAGCTTTGAGATATTAAAGGACTCTGTTCACACAATACCAAGTAAAGATTCTGGGCCCAAGGTTACCATGCACAACTCAGCTTTGCATTAAATTTGTCCTGTTCATAAATATTAAAATGCCTTGACATTTTAATATTTCTGAGCAGGATAAATATCCCTCTCCACTGATATAAGCATGCAAAAGTCCTAATATATTGGTATTTGTTTGTTTGTATTGGAGTTTAACAGCCCAGTCAACAATATTTTAGGTGATTTTTGAGGCTGTCAGTTTACCTATCCACACTTTTCCTATGCAGGCTAATACATAAGCAGTTAACCAGTACAGTGTACATTCTTTTACCAGAAACTGACAACTGCCCTTCTTGAATCAGCGGAAGAGAGAGAATGACTGTAGAAAAGATTACATGATAAATCTCAACGAAAGAATGTTGCCGACCCCTGCAGGTATCAAACTCGCGTCCTCTTGATCACCAGTCAGACACACATCCGACTGAACTACCAATGCCAGCATACTGGCATTAAACCAGTATTAGGCAGTAAAAAACACATACTCAATTGAGATGACCAAGAATAAAAGTTTTGCGAACTTAGAATCTGATCATGTGGCACAGATGTGCAAGCTAATCTGAGTTTTCACTGTGCACAAACCTCCAAAGACACTGTACATGGATGTATCCTACATTTTATAAACTATCATACTCTTACAATAAAACCCAAATAATAATCAAGAAAGTTATCCCTCCTGTCAAATTGGTGGAAAATACATCTGGTGTATTGACACCCCTTATAAATAATTATTTCAATTACCGCAAACAGGAAAACCCAATACCGTAAAAATTCTGACACCTTAAGAACTTGCTGTAATTCTCCTAAAATTTTAACAAATTTGTTACACAATCCAGGAAGTGCAGACTGAATGACAAACAGTGTAGACCCTGATCAGACTGCTCCTGAAGGAGCAGTTTGATCTAGGTCTGCACTGTTTGCTTAGGCATGTCTGTCCCAATAATTTGGATCATTAGGGCATAGGCGCTTTATAATGGAAAATAAATATTTCTATAACTCTCAGAGCACCGGAAAATTCTAGAGCAGACAATGTTTTTTTTTATTTTTTCACAGAAAATAGGACTTGACATTTTATATGGATTGTCAGCAGCAGAAGATTCATATGAAATGTCAATTCTTATTGGCAGATGACTGATACGAAATGTGAAGAAAATAGGGCTTGACATTTCATAAGGATCATCTGCTGGACAAACAATTCATAAGAAATGACAAGCCTTCTGTGCAGAAAAATTAAATAAAATGTCAAGTCTTATTGGCAGATGACTGATATGAAATGTGAAGAAAAAAGGGCTTTGACATTTCATAAGGACCATCTGCTGGACAAACAATTCATAAGAAATGACAAGCCTTCTGTGCAGAAGAATTAAATGAAATGTCAAGCCTTATTTTCATAGAAAAAAACAAAGAAAAAAGGTTGCCTACTAGTTGTCATTATAAAAGCACCGATGTAAATATCCCATTTACCAAAAATTTGGACACTTGATAACTTGCTGTAATTCTCCTAAAATTCAAACAAACTTCTTTCACAGTCCAGCAGTCAGTCCAATTCTTGAAAAAGGTGCGGACAGAATGGCAAACAGTGTAGACCCTGATCAGACTGCTCCTTCAGGAGCAGTCTGATCTGGGTCTACACTGTTTGCTTGGGCCTGTCTGTCCCAATACTTTGGATCATTACGGTATATTGACAAGTGCTCTCAAAAAGCTAATCCTCTAAACTCAAGGCAAATCCTCTGGCTTCACACAAAACACTTTTGTCCTCGTTTCTGGCAAGCTTTTTGTGACTTTTTCTTGCAGCTCATACAATCTAATATATTCTGTCTGTTTTTTCTTCTTCCCCGACACCATTTCCTCAGAATCCTCTTCCGACTTTTGCGTGTGGAAGGGAATCCACTGAAGTCCACTGTCCTTTGAGACTGGTTCCGTGTTTTCATTACTGTCCAGAATGATAGATGTGTTACAGGTAGAAGGTATGGCCCAGTCTAGTCTTTTCAGGAAGGTGAGTTCAGATATGGCTTTGAGGGTGTTTGTGTTTACTTCAGCTGGCTACAAAAGGGAACAAAATCGTTTATTGCATCTAACAGGCTTTCTGAAACTGATCACTATAACACTGTTTTGGAATTACACAAGAACCTCATTATAACACGGTTCGTTATAACACGGTTTTGGTTTCAATATGGATCCCAAAAATGTATAGATAATATAGAAAAGTGACCATTTTGATCCCAAAAATGTATAGATTATATAGAAAAATGACCATTAACCATAAATGGTCATTTTTCTGTATAATCTATACATTTTTGTTTGGATATAACACGCTTGTATAACTAACACAGTTTCTGCTTTGAACCTCAAAAATAGTGTTATAAAGAGGTTGGGGTGTAACACAGTTTGATGGTTGGTTGGTTAATTTGAGGTTTAACTTCCCCGTCAACACTGTAAAGGTAATTTTGGAGACATTGCCTTCAACTTTGTGGGACTTTTACCCGATATTGAGATGAAATGACATCTCAAGCCCTGTCGCCCAATGAAACCAATAAGGTTTATTAGCATGGACGGTCCGCCTCGCACCGCGGTTCCTGGACAGGCTTAGATCCTCTAAGCGGTTTACCATTACTAGTGTGCGGGCCGGATTCAGCTCTGCGTGAAAGCATCATGCAGCCCATATATTTCTTCAAGCCCCTATGGGCGGGGGCCGAACACAGTTTGAATATACTCCCAATAATGTATAGATTAAATAAAAAAACTGTTTTCCAATATGATCACTACATTTTTGTTAAGATATAACACAGTTGTTCAACTAACACAGATTCTGCTTTGGACCCCAACAATGGTATTACAAAGAGCTTAAGGGTCTTGAAGTATTTTTTAAGAAATGAATTTTATTTTTCTGCTGTTCATGAAAGTATGAACGCAGTGGGTCATGTGCAAAGTAAATGAATCCCAAAGGGGTTCATGTAAACTTTTGTGGCGATCTGCGGTCGTTCATACTTTCATGAAAAGCAGAAAAATTAAGTTTATGTTTCATATTTACATTCTTTGCCCATCATCAATGGGCCAAAAAATACTAAAAGGGCAAACTCTCAGAGGTGAAAAACATATACGCACTGTTTTTTCTACAAAGAGCGGAACAGCGTTGACATCACCAATGTCTGTAGAGAACCATACTTTTGGACTGACGTCACTTGACCTCACTGAATATCACGTAACTCGATGTGTTCATGGAAGTATGAACTACATTGTTTTCTATAGGTTTACATTAGATTTTACACTGGAAATGTAAATATAGATTTACAAACTAGAGGACATAGTGAACAATAAGATGATGATCAGATGATTGACCTGCACCTCTATTATTTGCAAACAACAAAAAGAGGTTTTCTCTTGACATGGCTTGAATATCTGGAGGAAAGTTAGTTTTTTGAGGGGCATACCAAATCATTGATACAACATCATTTCACTAGTGTGCGAGATAACTTTTGTTCTTTTCAGATATGCACTGATTTCACTGCTAAGTACATGTATAATTTTTTTTTTTTCATTTTTGTGAAACAATTAACTTCTATCAGAAGGCTTAAACCAAGCCTATGTGTAAAACCTTTTACAAACCACAATGAAAATTGCATTTTTCAGTGAAAATGTTTGTGTGAGCAACATTAACCCTTATCCCGCTGAACATGACAACCCTACCTTTGCAAACAGTGTAGATCCTGATCAGATGGCTTCTGATCAAGATCTACACTGCCATTGAGTTTGTTAATTTGCAGCAATAAATTACATCAAGTAATCTGATTGGTTCAAAAGCAGAAATGGGTGCGGCTAACTTATTTATGCAGCGGGAGAAGGGTTAACTGTTACCTGATAAGCTATTTTGGTTGGTCTGATTTAGGGGTCATTTACTGGTCAGATGACGTGGGAAGCACTTACCAAGAAACAATTATCTGGCCAGAGAATGAGAGTCCTGAGTTGTGGCAGTTGTTGTAGGTATGATCCCAGTGAATCCGCTATGGTGTAGGTGTACAGCTCAAGCCTCTCAAGTCTGAAATAAAGAGGAATGGACATATAATGGAATCTCAATCTCTCCACAACAGCCACCCCTGGCTGATGAAGCTGACCATATAACTGGCTGATAAAGAAAGGTGACCACTATGGAAAGGCTATATATAATCATTGCATCTTCATTTTCAATTCAAAGCCTGGGTCCAGTTGTTCAAAACTAACAATGTCATTAGAAGTTGACATATCATTAACCCATTTAGTACCGGAAACCCCAAAAGGGGTACCCTGGCAAACAGTGCAGGCCCAGATCCGACGCCGCAGAACGCAGAAAAGTTCTGTCATTTTCCAAATCAGTTTTGATGAAAACACAACCTGACACCCCTAAATTTTGAAATGGACTCCTGCTATATATAAGAAGGAAGATTCCATTTGGTACTAAAAGGGTTAAAAATATCACCAAATGCAAAAGCTACTCGCATTTTTCCAGCAAAAATCCAAGATATCTACTTTAATTTTGAACTTGCTCAGTTAATAATCTGACCACTAACAAGCTCATTAAGCTAACAATGCCTTTGAACAACTGGAACCTTGTTGTTTTAAGGAAGTGGCCATTCTTGAGAGGTGACAATTTGTGGTCAATGAGGTGATTCTAGCAAGTACCCATAACATGTTTTTAGCAAGATCAATGCGATTATAACAAGTATACACATGTTTTTAGCAAGAAATTGGAAGCAGTAATAATTTAACCCTTATCTTGCTGTTCACAACAACCCCTATCTTTGCACTCAGCGTAGATCCAGATCAGATGGCTTCTTCAGAAGCCATCTGATCAGGATCTACACTTTTTGCCATTTAGTTTATGAATTTGTAGCAATAAATTACATGAAGTAATTTGATTGGTTGATAGACAGAAATTGATGTGGCTTAAATGAATATTCAGCAAGATAAGGGTTAAATAAATTGTCCTTATTATTCCTTTTTACTTGCAGTTGTCAGAGTGCCTGAAAAGGGGAGTTACTCTCCTGCATAAGAGTAGACTGCTACTAGTTTATACTATTTTAGTTTGATTGTGATGAAAGCTTCAAGCATATTGAATCACTCTTGAAAACTCATTCCGGGTGGTTTCATGCGGGCGGGAGAGAGAGGGGCAGTGGCTTTTACACCACTGCTACCCATTTCACCTAGGTAGAGAGGGGCAGTGTCATTATGAGTCTTGCCCAAGGACACACCTCAATATTGGTGGCCGGATTCAAATGCACAACCTCTTGATCTTAACTCAACTTTATATAGAGAAAACTGGGGTTTATGGGGTTACACAATATTTTTCTTATTTCTGCTCCAAGACATAGGTTGTCGGAACTCATTAGAACCACCTCTATGAGGCACCCACAACATATGTTTGCAGTATAAATAAGAAAAATATCACAGATTTTCATCAGAAAAGTAGCATGTTATCGTAATGCTACTGGAATTAATTTACTTCTATTAGTCCATTTTGTCCTGAATAGGATCATCTGTATTATATATAGCAGTCCCTTCCACAATTTTGGGGTATCAGGTTGTTATTTTTAGAAAATTATTAAAAAAAATGTTTGATTTGTTTGTGTTATGGTTTTATGTCCTTGTCAACGTTATTAGATGTTGCTTCCTATTTTGTGTGACGTTTACCTGACACTGAGATGAAATGACAACTCAAGCCATGCCGCCCAAAGAAAATTCTAGGGTTTATAACTAGGGATGGTCCGACTCGCATAACATTGCCTGGGTAGGCTTAGACCTAAGCGGTATACCACTACTCATATCCAGTGTTTCTGCTCTGCATGGAAGCACCATGCAACCAAATCTATTTCTCAAAGCTCTGATGAGTGGGGGCTTAACTTTTTCAAAAAGTGAAGGCAGAACCCTGTGCCTGATCTGTGCCTGCACTGTTTGCCAGTATCCGGTTTCGGCGTTTTTTAAATAAACAGGGTTGATAGAGAACGAACTACATCCTGCCTTATTCAGGCTTTTTATTAGCATTTTAACCCGTTTAGTACCAGAAACCCCAAAACGGGTACCCTGGCAAACAGTGCAGGCCCAGATCAGACTCCGCAGAACATGGCGTCTGATCAGGCCCTACACTGTTTGCAAACAGTGCAGCCATTTTCCGAATAGTTTTTGAAGAAAAGACAACCTGACACACCTAAATTTTGGAATGGACTCCTGTTATATATAAGGAGGAAGATTCCATTTGGCACTAAAAGGGTTAGCTATACACGAACTCTCTGAGAGAGAGTCCAGTAGCCTTCGTTGTGTAGTGGTTATGGTAGTCGCCTTGTAAACCAGGGGTCGCAGGATCGATCCCAGGCTTCTCCAGACATTCGGACAAGTCTTTAAACCGAGGCCCTGTCTCCGTATAACCTTAGCTGTTGGTGGGACGTAAAACTCAAACACTCACCCACTCAGAGAGAGCCTACCATAATGAACCTAAGTATTGGGACAGTCAGGCCTAAGCAAACAGTGCAGACCCAGATCAGACTGCTCCTGAAGGAGCAGTCTGATCAGGGTCTACACTGTTTGCCATTCCATCTCCACTTCTTGGACTCCTTGTTGGATTGTGAAACAAATGTTAAAATTTTAGAAGAATTACAGCAAGTCCTCTAGGTGTCTGAATTTTTAGGATTTTTACATTATTTCAACTTACTGTTTCATATTCAGAAGAGCATCTCCGAGACCAACATCAGGTATTTCTCCTCCATGCTCCAGATGTAAACGCTTTAAATTGGTCAGTTTACCCAGCTGGAAAAATGTCTGCAATAAAATGTATAAATAATGTATTAATAAAATGTATAAATAATGTAAAACATAAGTAATGCCAAAAATCCTCATTTCTGAAGATGACATGTTCGTTTTTGTAGTCTAATGTATAGAGACGTCAACTAATCTCTTCTCTGCCATAATAGGCTTGTTGTTATGAAATGATATATGAAATTGGCACACCTTGACCGACAACTGCAATTATAATAAAACATTAGCTATCTATTTTAGCAGTCTTCAAAAATTTACCTTGTATCCTATATGAACATGGATTTGCTCTTAATCTCTACCAGTCTTCAGAAGCCATCTGATCTGGATTTACATGTACATTGTTTTACAGATTAGACATCCGGGCTCAGCAGGACAAGGGTTAAGTATAGTTCATTGGCTCACACAACTTTAGGACCAAAAAAAATTTGTTAGACATAGGGAACCAGACATAGGGAATTCAGCAGATGAAAAATTGATGATATTTCTCTTACTTTTCTTGACGGTCCATGATCATCGGGGCTTGAAGAAATATATGGGCTGCATGATGTTTCCACGCAGAGCTGAATCCTACCCGCACACGAGTACTGGTAAACCACTAAGAGGATCTAAGCCTGCCCAGGCAAAGCGGTGCACACGAGTCGGACCGTCCATGCTTATAAACCCTATTGGTTTCATTGGGTGACAGGGCTTGAGATGTCATTTCATCTCAATGTCATGGTAAAAGTCCCACAAAATTGGAAGCATCGTCTCCAAAATGACTTTTACAGTGTTGACGTGGATGTTAAACCTCAAATCAAACAAACAAACAAACAAAACTTACTTTTCTTGGAAAACAGGATTTGACATTTCATGCAAATTGTCTCCAAAGGAGACAAGTTGCATTGAAATGTCAAAATCTGTCTTCTGGGACCCATCGGAGTCTGACTGTTGGTTTTGTTTTGCTCCAGCATTTCAGTGGTTTCTTGCTGTCGAGTCCTCACCGTTGTCTCACCTCTGTGGTGCTTTGATTATTTGTGTTCATGGAGATGTTGCACTGATGAGTTAGGAGGCCTTCATGAACAAATTATTTGTCTAAATCGCGACGGATGTAAGGGCGAGGATAGTGGCCACGTAAAATCGATTTAAGCCCCCCAGTGGAAATCTTTCCACTGACCGTTCCAAGGCGGTTCTTCTGTGGCAGTTTATTTATGTTATTGTTTGTCACTTACTGTGTGTATCACTTGTGTCTTTTTATTTTGGATGGCCATATGGCCATTTTGTGGGAAAGTAACTGTCCTTATGGCCTTCCTTTGTTTAGGTTCCCATTATGGTCTGGTCGCTTAATGTTTGTGTATCTTTCCCTTTGGTGTCTTAGAAGGGTGGAGTAAGTTAATTGTATTGATTCCTGATCTTTGTTTTACTTCTACTTTGTCATTCCATACATATTGTCTCCAAAGGATCTCAAAATGTCAAAATCTGTCTTCTGGGGAAAATACGAGAAATATTTTAAAGTGTCATCTGCAGAAATTTTTCCAAGAGTGCTCAGCATTAAGAATCAATCTCCCTAAATCATCTCTGAAACTTTGTTATTTGGAGCTATTGGAAAATTTCTATAGACTCAAGAACCAGTATCACTCAGCCATGGTAAAAAGCCACCCAGGTTCAAATCACTGAGGTTTAATTGTAGATATTTTTTTTGGATGGGGGGGGGGGGGGGGGGTTTATGGCCCTTTCAAGATTATTTCAGATATCGAGCCAATCGTTAATTAGAGGTGGGCAAAAACTGGAGTACCCAGAGAAAAAAAAACGCCTGACATTCTGTTGCAGTACTTGGCATCTCACACGTGACCAGAGCCAGGCTTGAACTACAGCAGTAAGAGACCTAATGATTAAGAGTCAGCACACTTACCCATTAGGCCAAAGAGGCCCGTTTCTTTGTAAATGTAATACATAGCACCAGATAAGAGGGGTATCCACGTTATTTTTCTTATTTTTGCACAAAAATGTATGTTGTGGGCATTCATTAGCCTCAGTGAGGCGCTTCTAATGAATATCCACATCATATGTTCTCATGCAGAAATAAGAACAAGATGTGTTTGTGAAACACTGATGCCCCCGGACAGCGCCAATGTTAATGTTTTTAAAAATTTTGAAAAAAAATAGGTCAAAGGTCAAGGTCAAGGTCACGAAATCAAAAATTATGGTACCACTGGAAAGGTCTTGTGATAAGGTATACACATGTGAAATATGAAAGCTCTATCTATTACCATTCAAAAGTTATGCCCAATGTTAAAGTTTTTGCAGACGGACAAACGGACAAACAGACAAACAGACGGACAGACCAAAAACTATATGCCCCCGAATCTCTTAGATTCCGGGGGCATAAAAATATCATAACTTTTCTGATGAAAAAAAAAAAAACAACAACAAAAAACGCCGGATCAGGAGCTATAAATATTTCATTAACAACCAACTTACCTCTGATGACCAGGTATTACAGTCTCCTAGTGCTAACTCCTGCAGCTGTGTTAGGTTGGAGATAAAATGAAACTGGGTCTCTGGCAGGCTTCTAAGGCTGATAATGGACTGAAAAATATTATTAAACTTTACCTACTAAATAAATTAATTAAGCCACACCCATTTCAGATTATCAGCCAATAAAATCACTCGATAAATGTATTAATTCAAAATCACAAACTGAATGACAAACAATGTAGCTCCTGATCAGATGGCTTCTTCAGAAGCCATCTGATCTGGATCTACACTGTTTGCAAACGGTTAAAACCAACATTAAACTAGAACTGTGTCCCTTTTAAAGTATGAAACAAAATATTCTTCTCTGATGTAAATAAAAATACACTCTCTCAAACTTGGTCAGAAGAAATGTCCCCTCTCAGCAGAACCATAACAACATGTATGAACACACACACAATCAGACTGGTATCACAACAATAGCACGTACATAAACACAAACCTCAGTTCTTCAATTCATGCATTATTCTACTTTGACTAAGTACACCACACCTTCTTCATAATGAAAACGCTGTTGTTTGAGTCCATAATAGAAATGGTTAGTAAAGCAATAGTGTTATATCCAAACAAAACTGTACAGATTATATAGGAAAATGGCCATACTGTATGATTTATACAGTTTTGGGATTCATCTTTAAACAATGATGGTGTAAAATCCAACATGTTATAAGGAACAGTGTCAGGCTGTGGTTAACATGTACATGTAAAACATTTATGAAAGGCTTAGCAACCAATACTTACCAACTTTTCTAAATTGTTCAACATGGCAAGTTCTGGCATTCCCCCACTAAAGCTGAAAGAAGGGGCAGATAATCCACCAATCCCTTTTAATCGCAGGTCTCTGAGGGAAGTGAGACACGCAAACTTCCCAACATCCAGTTTTGTTGGTCTGTTCCTGGAGATAGACAACAGGGGCCAGTTGTTCAAAACTAACGACGTCATTTGTTAACATATCGTTAAAACTTTGATCATTTATTATGGCAAATATGCTAATATTTTTGCTGAAAAAAATGTGAGCAGCTTTTGCATTCGCAAAAGCTGCTCACATTTTTTCAGCAAAAATACCACAATTTTGAATTTTAAACTTGCTAGAACAGTTAACAATATGACCACTAACGAGCTTGTTAAGCTAACGATGCTTTGAACAACTGGCCCCAGATCTGTAAACAGATAAGAAGATAACTGATTCTTGACCTACTGCAAAAATGAATTTAGCCACACTCACTTCAAATTACATGTACTTGATATAATGAATTCATTTAAATTTGCAAACTGAATGACTGTAGATTTGATCAGTTGGCTTCTTCAGAAGGTTATGAGAAGACTTATTTGTGATTTATCTAAAAAGTACCATTTTTACTAGAAGGTAAATGCCACTAAAAACGTCAACTTACCATGTAGTTTCATTGTTAAAGTCAGAGATACTTTCTGCTGTTAAGCCCTCCAGCTGCATGACTCTTTCACAGATTGAGTGAAGAACAGTGGCGGGTACGTTGCCAAACGTGATTCTTTTGAGTGTCTTGAGATCACTTAAGGCAGAGATTAGCTGATGCCAGGTTCTGTTTGGCTCATCATAATGCAGTAGCCCTAATAAATTCTGAAATAAGATTTGAGCTGTGTCAGTCAAATCAGCATGAGAACAGGAAAATATGTCAATTGGCAACTGTGACAAGTTGAAACTTTGATAAGCCTGCACACCTGTACCAGGCCTCATACTGGCCGCGCTTTTCCATGCCTGATAAGGTCTGGTTTTGGCAGCTTCAACCCTTATCCTGCTGAACAAGACACAGCTATACCATTCATTGCAAACAGTGTAGATCCAGATCAGATGGCTTCTGAAGAAGCCATCTGATCAGGATCTTCACTGTTTGTAATGGAATTTGTGAAAATATCAAGTAATTTGATTGACTTATAATCAGAAATGGGTGCGGGTTAATAAATTTATTCAACAGGATAAGGGTTAAATAGTTTTTTAAACAGACTATATACACCCAAAAAAAAATCTAAAAGCCTGAAATCAAGAAAACAATCAATGATTTGAGGTTTAACGTCCCCGTCAACACTGTAAAGGTCATTTTGGAGACGTTGCTTCCAATTTTGTGGGACTTTTACCCGACATTGAGATGAAACGACATCTCTAATCCTGTCGCCCAATGAAACCAATAGGGTTTAATAGCATGGACGGTCCGCCTCGCACCGCGCTTCCTGGACAGGCTTAGATCCTCTAAGCGGTTTACCAGTACTAGTGTGCGGGCCAGATTCAGCTCTGCGTGGAAGCATCATGCAGCCCATATATTTCTTCAAGCCCCTATGGGCGGGGGCCGAACAATCAAACAATAAAAGCCTGAAATCCTGCAAATACCTGAAAATATGAGGCCTGCTGTACAGGCTGATCAAGGTCTTTGCAAGTCACAGTTGCTCCCTATGGAGCCTCCTTAAGATGAAAATCACAAAAATTGTTGTATGCTTTGCTGTCTACCAGTTACTTTTAAAGTCAATGTTGCAATCCTGTAATTTACATGTATTATTATTTTGGTTTGATTTGAGGTTTAACATCCCCATCAACACTATTTAGGTCATTTTGGAGACGATGCTTCCAATTTTGCAGGAGTTTTACCCAACATTGAGATGAAATGACATCTCAATCCCTGCCGCCCAATGAAACCAATATGGTTTATATGCATGGACGGGCCGATTAGCGGTAGTTTTCCTGGGCAGGCTTAGACCTTCTAAGCAGATGACCAGTACTCCTGTGCGGTTGGTATCAGCTCTGCGTGGAAGCATTCTGCAGCCCATCTATTTCTCCAAGCCCCAACAGACAGGGGCGATCATGTATTATTATAGGAATCATGTATTATTATAGGAATGAATTTCATTTTTGTGTATTTTATTGATGTGTAAGCAAAACCCAAAAAATTTTGTTGATTTTATCCATGTATAATTCCAATTCTCCATCATTATGTACATTTCAAACAATTTGATTGGTTGAAATAAAAGTTTTATACTTAGATAAATTCCATGAGCACTAATCTCAGATCTGTTTCACATGGCGACAGGTAGTAATGCAACACATCATCAAAGAGCAGGTTTAGAATGCGCGCGTTATGTCATTGTTTATGAAGCGTCGTCAACAGCTTTCGATTAAAAGAAGGAGCACTTTTGGAAAAGTAAATGTCAAGTAAAGACTTGATTGTTTTTTTTTTTAGCTTGGGTTTCTTTCAAAGAAGGCAGCTCAGTTCTAACTGTAAAATCATTCCACCATGGCCACTGGTAAGTTTATCCTTATGCTTTCAAAAGAATTTCTAGAATTTACCATTTTGCTGGCATTTTTAAACATTTTTATAACAAAGTTGGAATTATAAGGAATGAATAATCATTTTTGTGGATTTTATCGGTGAATCACTCACAAACTTGGCGAAGGGCTTCATGCTGTTTGTGAATGATTTGCCAAAGTTAACACATTGATAAAATCCACAAAAATGAAATGATTCGCAGGAGTTTACACAACAATAAAATCTACAAAAATGATAATTCATTCCTTATAATTCCAACTTTGTCACTGAAATGTTAAAAATGCCAGCAAAATGATATTTTTTTAGGAATACTTTCAAAAGCTTAAGAATGAACTTCCCAATAGCAACGGCAGAATGATTATTCAATTAGAAGCTGCCATCTTTGGAAGAGACACAAGCCAAAAACCGATAAGTCTTTAAATTCTATTTATTTCTCTTCTAACAGTTATGTTTTCAGTAGTTTCCCATCTTTTAATCAACGCTGTTGATGTTACCTCATAAACAATAATGTAACATGAAGGTTAAACATGCTCTATATTAAACCTGTCACTGTTTAACCTTTACCCTGCTGTAGGCGACAACCCCTATCTTTGCAAACTGTAGATCCAGATCAGATGGCTTCTGAAGAAGCCATCTGATCAGGATCTACACTGTTTTACATTCAGTTTATGAATTTGTAGGAATAAATTACATCAAGTAATCTGATTGGTTCAAAGTCAGAGATGGGTGTGGCTTAATTGAATATTCAGCAGGTTAAAGGTTAAAATAGTTCTGAGCTTCTTGCTCATGGAATTTATCTAAGCATAAAACTTTTATTTCAACCAATCAAATTGCTCGAAATAATGTTCATTATGATCTGAAATTGTATATGTATTGCATGCCATAGAAATTGAGAAATAAATGTTTAAACCAAATCACAGTTTGAAGGTCAGTAAAGCAGATCAAATCACGAGCATATCTACTTACAACTGACTGACAAACTGAGATTTATTACGTTACTCAACAATTACCACACTAGAGGCTCTAGAGGTGCCACGATTCACCGAAATCACGATGCATCACGGTTCAGTGGTCACGATTCGGTTCACGATTCTTTTGATCCCATTTTCGATACGGTTCGATTCACAAAATTGTCAACAATTGTCAATCAATTAGTTGTTTAATTACTGCATGTCAAAGTGAAAAAAACTAGTAATCTTCAACAGTAAACTTCATTTTGAATGTTACTGAACAGATACACACATGGATTATTACTTTAGGCAAGGTTTTTATGACTTATTTCAAGCAAACAAAAGCGCTAATGCGAATGTCATTAGTTTTCGCGACTTACGAAAATCGATCTTTCAATCAATGACTGTCACTAATTAGGACTTTTAAGACCTTTCAAAATGACCAGAAAAGTTCTGTCAAACACTCCTCAATTTAATTTAAGTCTGTTTTTTGAAAAGTTGTTCATGTTATTTTATAGAAAATGAGCCAATCTCCCATGATCAAAAACTAAACATTTTTCGGGACAGATCGTGTTTTCAAACAAAGGTTATAAAGGCATCTACAGCATGTCTACAAGCATTAATTAAGTGGTTGAACTTTGTTTTAATGTGATTCTTTCTTATTGAGAATTTATTCTAAAAAAAAAAACATTTAGTTATTGTCATAGAACTTTTATAGAAACATTCTTAATTAAACTCTGAACCACACCAAACATAGATTTTCATATGTTGCTGGCCAAATAATGTTATCCTTTGCAGTTGGTAACTCAGCAGTTGAAGCCTTAAAAATATATCGTGATACGTATCGTATCGTGAGCCAAGTATCGCGATACGTATCGTATCGTGAGGTGAGCGTATCGTGGCAGCCCTAACTAGAGCTGATCTATTTCAATTCTAACACACTGAAAATAGACAATAATGTTGTTGCCTTCAAATTCTCCCAACCTTTTGCCATTGTTAGAAGAAATCCCGCCAAAATTATTGACTGCAAAACATGTATTTCAGTCATTTTGCAATGTTTTCAATGCAAGAAAATGACGTCATAGAAACTTTGATTGATGTCATAAAATGGCAGGTTTTTGCATCATGCTCTTCTTCCCTGAAATTTATGGCAGAATAAATAGAGGATATTTACTTTTTTGAGGTGGATACCAAATATATTTCATCGAGTGTGTTGAAAACATCCAAATTTTCACAAGTGCAAAGCACGAGTGAAAATTCAAATGTTTTCAACACACAAGATGAAATATTTTTGGTATCCGACCAAAAAAAAAGTAAATTTTCTTTTTCTTTTCTAATTTTAGACGAATATTTACAGTAAATGATCAATAGTATTGTACATCACAATTTTGACCTGGCTATGATGTCACAACAGTCAGTTTCAAAACATAAATAGATCGCCAGTTTGAATACAGCATTTGTACAGTTCAAAGAGTGCTTTTCAAGGTATTTTACAGAATTATTTTTATCAACAGTCTGGGCTGCTTCTGTGAAAATAAGGTCATGTTATTTTTCACAGTGTGAAAGAATCATTTTTATTTGTTTCAGATATGAATTGAATTCACGACAGAGTATAAAATAAATCACAGATCCATTCCATTGCCGATATAGGCAGGTTGTGTAAAAATTGTTACTAAAAATCTTACAAGCTAATTCACAATATGTACTTACAATACCCTTTACTTTCCGCTTGGTAAGGAACTCCATAGCTTTTTGCCAGCTTGTAACCTTCATATCTTTGAAACTTACATCGTCCCACTGCAACAAGATTTGATTTCATTGTACAGCAATTATTTTAACCCTTACCTTAGCAAACAGTGCAGATCTAGATCAGATGGCTTCTGATCTAGATCTATATTGTCATGTAGTTTGTAAATTGAACAAATACATAATATCAAGTAGTTGGATTGGTTGAAAGTAAGAAATGGGTGTGGCCATTTAATTCATTCATCAGGACAATGGTTAAATAGACTGGACTGAGGTGTTCAAAGCTTCAATTACTATAATAAGATTGTTTGTTTGATTTGAGGTTTAACGTCCCCTTCAAACTGTATAGGTCATTTTGGAGACGTTGCTTCCAATTTTGTGGGACTTTTACCTCACAATGAGATGAAATGACATCTCAAGCCCTGTCGCCCAATGAAACCAATATGGTTTATAAGCATGGACCGGCCGACTCGCACCACTTTGCCTGGGCAGGCTTAGATCCTCTGGGGGTTTACCAGTACTTGTGTGCGATCGGTTTCAGCTCTGCTTGGAAGCATAATGCAGCCCATCTATTTCTTCAAGTCCCAATGGACGGGGGCCATACTATAATAACGTAGCTCCAGTTAAGGAGTAACGAGCATAATTTGTGATCATTCTTTCTTTTTAATCCTATTAACCCTTGTTCTGCAGAGCCCGGATATGCCTTTTCTTTGAAACAATATAGATCCAGATCAGCCATCTGGTCAGGATCTACATTGTTTGTCATTCAGATTGTGAATTTGTTGTAATAATTTGCTACAGGTAATCTGATTGGTTGACAATCAGTAGTGGGTGTGGCATATATGAATATTCAGCAGGACAAGGGTTAAACCATATGAGCCAGGGCACAGCATTTCCTACAACTTAAATGAGCACCCAGCTAAGAATAAGATCAGCCTGTGCATCCATATGAGCCCCGCCAAGCGAATTTGTGTCTTCGAGCATTCCGTCATGACAAATTTTAACTGCCCATTCCCAGCCATTCAGAGGGGCCAGGGATATAGCTTTCTGTCTGCAGGTTCCTCTTGATTCCCTGCTTGTATGAGCGAGCAGCAAAGGTTCTGGCGAGACTGCGCGGATGCGCAGGCTCGCCTGAACCTTCGCTGCTCGCATAGGTGGTAAGTACCAAAATCTCATGACTGGGCTCATATAGTCTAACAGAGGCGTCTCTTGCTGCATGAAGGAGCATTGGGTCCTTAGCTATCCTAAGAGCGCACAATGAAGACCCTGATCAGACTGTACAAATATGCAGGCTGATCTGAGTCTTTGTTAGGCGCACCATGTCTTATAGGTTTTGACGTGTGCCGGCTCATATTATAACACTTATCATGCTGTCCATAACCCTTCCTTTGCAAACGGTATAGATTCCTTTTAAGAGTAGACCCCTATTAACAGGGGAGACAAAATATTTTGGGAACAGTAGCCTCCTCTGAGGCAATATCCAATCACAACTAGAAATGTGTCCATAGGACAAGGATGCCCCCGCCTGAAAATATGTCTGTGTTCATATTCATCCATAGAAAGTTATTGACTGTGTATAAGTTTTGGACCCTTTTTTCACATTTGACCTCTAAGTTTGACCTTGACCTTGGGGGTAAGGACCTTGGTTTTGTGTGAGGCAGATTGTCTCCTGATGGCCAACATTTCTGCCAAGTAATTTCAAAATCCATCCAGAGATAAGAAAGTTATTGACTGCATTTAAGTTTCGGACCATTTTTTTTACCTTTGACCTCTAAGTATGACCTTGACCTTGGAGGTACGGATCTGAGTTTGCATGTGACACATCCTCTCATTATGGTTAACATTTTTTTAAAGTAATTTCAAAATCCATCCAGAAATAAATAAGTTACTGGCTGCGTTTAAGTTTCGGACCCTTTTTTTCCAGAATCAGAATCAGAATTGTTACTGGTGACACGTCAAATGACATTCATACACCAGGACCTGTGATGTGGGAAGTTAGTCCCTAGCTCTAACCAAAGAGGTAAATTTAGCTACAAAATCATCAGCACCTTCAGCTGTCGAAATAATCAAATCAGGAAGGGCATTCCAATCTCTAATGGTTCTGGGGAAGAACGACTCTTTATAAATGTCAGTTCTTGCGCTAAGGGTCTGAAACGCCAACAAATGGTGATTTCTACAGTGTCTAGCTGGGGGAACAAGGTCATCTGTTTGAATGCTGGCAGCACCCTTTAGACCTTTGTATAAAAGGATTAGCCTACTGTCTTTTCTCCTTTTCTTGAGAGACTCCCATTTTAATTTTCCAAGTATTCCAGTCATGCTCCCAGTTTCAAAGCAGTAATTGCCTGTTACAAATCTAGCAGCTCTATTCTGAACTTTCTCAATTTCATCATTAAGGACCACTCCACTGGGGTCCCAGATACAACTACCATATTCCAAGATTGGGCGAACAAGACCTTTATATGCTGCCTCTTTTACATCCTGAGGGCACTGGTGAAGATTTCGCCTCAGGAAACCAAGCGTTCTATTTGCCTTAGTACACATGTTGCTAATATGAGTATTCCATCTCAAGTTGTGTGAGATTGTCACTCCAAGGTATTTAACGGAAGTCCACATTCTCGAGGACCGTTCCCTCTAAGGTGTAAGAAGCCTCAACTTTATTAGATCTCTTCCTAGTTATATGCATAATGTTGCATTTAACTGGCTGAAATCTCATGCCCCATTTACGGGCCCAACATCCTAATCTATCTATGTCAGCCTGAAGTTTCAATGAGTCATCTGTATCTCTAATTTCCCGGTAACAAACACAGTCATCTGCGAACAGTCTTATTTCTGAGTCAATGTCAGTAGAAATATCATTGATGTACAGGGAGAACAAAAGTGGACCAAGAACGGTCGCTTGCGGGACTCCAGACAAAACTGGAGCCCACTCCGAAGATTCGCCATTAACAACAACCTGCTGTTTTCTGTAGCAAAGAAAGGAATCTATCCATTTGAGGGTCTTTCCCCCAATTCCATAACCAAATAACTTAGATTTAAGTAGTTCATGAGGAGGGGTGTCAAAAGCCTTCTCGAAGTCCAGAATAAATGTGTCCACCTGTCCCCCTTTGTCCAAGATTTTTGCCCAGTCATTAATAACTGTGCTTAGCTGAGTTTCACAACTGTGCCTTTTCCTAAATGCATGTTGTCTGTCTGACAAAAGTTTATGTTCGTCCAAGTGGGCCATGATGTTTGAGCAGACTATATGTTCCAGCAATTTACACAGAACACAAGTCAGAGACACAGGGCGATAATTACGGGCAAGAGCCCTATCTCCTTTTTTGAAGAGTGGACAGATGTTTGCTAAGAGCCATTCTTTGGGGATATCACCTGTATCAAGAGACTGTTGAAACAAGTGTGCAAAAACTGGACCCAACTCATTTGCTAGTTCCTTCAGGACTCTAGGATGAAGCTCATCAGGTTCTAAGGCCTTACTGGGGTTTAAGCCTTGAAGTAATTTGATTACTCCTGCAGCTGTCACAACAATATTATTCATGAATGGGGCCGATCTTCCAGTCAATGGAACCTCCGTGAACTCAGTTTTATTAAACGCATCATTGAATTGACCAACTAGTTCCTCTGCCCTTTCAGAGTCTGATTCAGCAACCCCGTCACCTCCTCTTTTATTAAGGGGCGGGATACCTTGCCTGTCTTTCTTCTGGCTATTAATATATCTGTAGAAGTCTCTGGGATTGGCTTTTACATCACCTACGAAGTTATTCACATACAAATCATGCTGATTTTTTATATCAGTCTTGATTTCACGCCTCAAGTTTTCAAATTTTGTTCGGAGTTTACCACTTCCCGTTTTTTTTTTGCCTTTGCATGAATCTTATTCCTTCTGCGAATTTTCCTTCTTATCTCTGGAGTGATCCAGGGAATAGAAGATACAGACCTACTAGTTTTTGAGGGGATATGATTTTCAGCCGAAGTATGAATGAAAGAAGTTATCAAATCAAAATTCTCCTGTACAGACCGAGCATCTGAATGACCAATAAAGTAATTCTCCTTTGCAAATCTGAGTGCATCCTTCCTCATAGTTTCATAGTCACCTTTCTGATATGAGTACACCTTCCTCCGAGGTTTCTTTATTGGTGGGATGTGAATTTTTAAATATCCGGAGACAACATCGTGGTCCCTTAGTTTATCTGGGGAATGTCTTCGAATTGTCCTAAGGAATCGTAGGATCAGTCGTAAGGATCAGATTCAATGTGTTCTTATCACGAGTGGGGAAGTTAACAATTTGTTCAAGGCCATGATCGTTCATAATGTCAATTAATATTTGTCCTTCCGACTGACTCAGCATTGTGCCTTGTTTGCTGAGCCTGTCTGGCCAAGCAATGTCTCTGAAGTTGAGGTCACCTAGAACATGTACAGCCGGGAGTTTTTTACCCTTATGCTGCAATTTAATGCAATCCAGTTGGTCTTTAAACAACTGGAAGTTTTCGATTGTACCATTTTGTGGTCGATACCAACTTGCTACGAAGTGGGAAGTTTTATTTGCAAAAACCTTAACACAGACCGATTCGGTGTCATTTTCAAGTTCCATGAAAGGCATGTGAGGGATGTCTCTATGAATGAGCAACATCACCCCACCGCCATGAGAGTTCCTATCTTTTCTGTACACACAGTACTGACAAGTTTCAGGGAAAAGCTCAGATGTAGTAATTGAACTGTCAATCTTTGTTTCCTGAATAGCAACAATATGAGGTTGAGATGTATCGAGGAAAGCTAAAAGTTCAAGAATTTTCCCTCTAATTCCATTTATGTTTATACTGCAAAGTTTCAAACCTTTTTTGACCTTTGACCTCTAAGTATGACCTTGACCTTGGAGGTACGGACCTGGGTTTTGCATGTGACACGTCGTCTCATGATGGTTAAAATTTCTGCCGAGTAATTTTAAAATCCATCAAGAAATAAGGAAGTAATTGACCGCGTTTAAGTTTTGGATGCACGGACAGGGGCAACGCTAAATGCCCTTTCCACCATTCTTCGAATGGCGGGGGCATAAAAATCATACTCATACACATTTTTGAAACTCCTCGAGATGTACCATAATGATCCTAAGTATTGGGACAGACAGGCCTAAGCAAACAGTGCAGACCCAAATCATTCTGTCCCTACTTTTTGGACACCTTGCTGGATGGCAAAACAAACTTGTTAAAATTTCAGGAGAATTACAGCAAGTTCTCAAGGTATCCAAATTTTTAGGGTACTCATTCCCCTCAACTAACAACGGACAAACCGATAATGGAACTGTACACTATTTTGTTTATTATGACCAATGTTTTTTGACAGTCCTAATCCCTTTAAACCCATGGCATGCGGAACCCCCTCAAGGTGTGCCTTAGCAAACAGTGCAGGCCCAATACTCAAGATCATTACAGTAAACAAAAATATCTGTCATATTGTATAGGCTGGGGCCAATTGTTCAAATTTACCGATGTCCTTAGTCAGCATGTGGTTAAAACTTTGATCATTTAATATGGCCTATACACAAATATTTTTGCTGAAAATGCAAAAGCTTCTCACATTTTTACAGCAAAAATACAAGGGATTAAGATACTGAACTTACTTGAACAGTCAACAATTTGACCACTTACGAGCAGGGGCCAGTTGTTCAAAGCATCGTTAGCTTAACAAGCTCGTTAGTGGTCATACCTTTAACTGTTCTAGCAAGTTTAATATTTAAATTTTTGGTATTTTTGCTGAAAAAATGTGAGCAGCTTTTGCAAATGCAAAAGCTGCTCACATTTTTTCAGCAAAAAATTTAGCATATTTGCCATAATAAATGATCAAAGTTTTAACGATACGTTAACTAACGACGTCAATAGTTTTGAACAACTGGCCCCTGGTTAAGCTGTCGACAAGTTGAACAACTGGGCCCTAGTCTGAGTGTTTGTTGGTCAAATCTAATCCTAAGTTTTGTTTTGTCATGTCACAGTTCAATTAGTGTCACTCTTTTGCAAGCTTTTTGCTGAATTTTAGCAAAATAATGTACCGTAATCAACCTAAGCACTGGGACAGATAGGGCTAAGCAAACACTGCAGACCCAGATCAGACTGCTCCTTCAGGAGCAGTCTGATCAGGGGCTACACTGTTTGCCATTCTGTCTGTATCTTTTTGTACTCCTTGCTGGATCGTTGAACAATTTTGTTAGAAGTTTAGGAGAAATACAGGAAGTCCTCAAAATGTCCAATTTTTTATGATTTTTACGGTAAGAAGAGCCGGCCTCGGTAGCTCAGATGGATGCACGTCTGATTGGTGATCAGGAGGGTGTCGGGGTCGGCAACATTCTTTCGTGGAGATTGATCATGAAATCTTTTCCACAGTCATTCTCTCCCTTCCGCTGCTATAAGAAGGGCAGTTGTCAGTTTCTGGCAAAAGAATGTGCACTGTACTGGTTAACCGCTTAAATATTAGCCTGCCCAGGAAAAGTGGGGATTGGTAAACTGACTGGCTAAATATGATCTAAAATTGTGTTGATCGGGCCGTTACACTCCAAAACAAACAAACAAATGGTAAGAAGTACCATACGTACCAATAAAGGATGTCTTGAGATCATTCTCCATGTTCTACACACACTACCAACACTGAAAATAGTAACAGAATACACAGATTTTGATACACCCCCACCCATCAGAGTTTGGGAGAAATTCATAGGACTAAAGGGTGCTTCTGCTCAAAACTGAACCAGACCCAACATGAGAACTGGTAAACAACTTAGAAGGTCTAAGCCGGTCCAGGCAACAAGGTGCAAGTCGAACCATCCCTGCATATAAACCCTAGTGGTTTCTTTTGACGGTTGGTCTGGTGATGTCATTTTATCTCAGTGTCGGGTAAAGTCCCATGAAATGAGAAGCAACATCTCAAAAATGACCTAAATATAGTGTTGATGGGGACATAAAACCTCAAGACAAACAAACATAGATTTTGTTGGAGTTTTAATGGCCAATTCGACATTATTAGGTTGTGATGTTCAGTTAGCCTTACAACAGGTTTCCTAAACAGGATTTATAATAAATGCAGTAAACCAGTACAGTGCATATTCTTAACCCTTGTCCTGCTGAGCCCGGATATGCCTTATCTTTGAAACAATGTAGATCCAGATCAGATGGCTTCTGAAGAAGGCATCTGATCAGGATCTTCATTGTTTGCCATCCAGTTTATGAATTTGTTGCAATAATTTGCATCGAGTAATCTGATTGGCTGATAATCGGTAGTGGGTGTGACTTATTTAAATATTCAGCAGGACAAGGGTTAATAACAGAAAATGGTCAGATAAACTGAGCTGTTCAGCATGACCTATCCAGTGTTGACTGGGCGGTTCAAAACCAAACCCAACCAAACAAAATGTTTCGGATATAGCTGCCTTCCCTGGAAGTGTAGCCTTAAGAGGAATGGATATACCTGGCAGATTTTTCCATCATTATTTGAGCCCCGCCCAGCGAATTTGTGTCTTCGAGCATTCCGTCATGACAAATTTTAACTGCTCATGCCCAGCCATTCAGAGGGTCCAGGGATATGGCTTTCTGTCTGAAGGTTCCTCTTGATTCACTGCTTGTATGAACGAGCAGCGAAGGTTCTGGCGAGACTACGCGGATGCGCAGGCTCGCCTGAACCATCGCTGCTCGCATATGTGATAAGTACCAAAATCGCTTGACGTGGCCCATTTAAAGATTGACTACTTTCAGGACTTCCTGTTCACTTTTCTATAAACTCTGTCCTGTGGAAAAAGGACATCTACTCTTAAAGAAAAACAAAATTGCTCCTCAGGAGCAAATTCTTTCCTTTAAGAGATGACCCCTATTGACTGTAATGACATGGGAGACAAAAATACTTTTCAAGAGTTACCTCCCCTGAAGGTGTATCCATTCCCCTTAAAGAAGTTTATGTCCATATCAGTACATAGTTATTATTTTTTTATCTGATTTTTTTGTTTAAAACATTCTCATGAAAACTTTTATAACTTTCATCACTGTGATATTGTTCTGGATGTAACATGGTTTAATCATCATAAAAAGTTTTGTCTGGATACAACAATTATTTATTTAACATTTTTTCTACTTTTGACCCAAAAAATAGTGTTAAATGCAGCCACCTATATAGGCAATAGAAAGGAACTGACTTTTTCTGCAACAAGTCACTGGGCATTCAAACAATCTATGAAGTTAGAAGATGAAACTTTTTTTTTATCAAAAACATTACAAAGGGACATAAATGTGTATGTTACAAGTATGGGGGTATACATTGTGATTCTTATTTCTGCTCCAAGACATAAAATATAATAACAAGAGCACCGCATGCGGGTGCCAACGCTCAGCTGCAAAAATTCTAAGTCGAAAAAGGGGCATAACTGTGCCAAAAATATTTTGAGGGTTACCTCACCTATTGGTATGAGTTCCCCTTTTCATAATGAACAACTAGTCCGAGTTTCAAGTAAATATGTTCAGTAATGACAGAGATATTACAAAATGTCCAAGTTTTTGCACGACGACGCAGAAGACGCCAGAGCTATGACAATACCTCATTGTTTTCTTCGAAAACAGCAGAGCTAATAATAGGTTGTCAGTACTCATTAGAGCTGCCTCATTGAGGTTGTTTTAATGAGCACCACAACCTATGTCTGCAGTATAAATAAGAAAAATATCCAGGATTTTCATTAGAAAAGAAGCCATTTTGGAGATGTGAAAAATGCACTATGTCACACGATGTAAGGAGTGAGTGAGTGTTTCAGTTTTACGTCCAACCAACAGCTAAGGTCATACGGAGACGGGACCTCGGGTTAAAGACTCATCCGAAAGTCTGGAGAAGCCCGGGATCGAACCTGCGACCCCTGGTTTACAAGGCGAGTAGCGTAACCACTCGACCACGGAGGCTTCTACACACGATGTAAGGAAACAACAGAAGTATTATCCATTTTTAGTGTGTTAAGAACTGAAATAGATCAGCCCCAGTAAGTTGTAAGTTTGTAGGGCAAGCATGCAGCGCAAGTGGTATGTCTGCTTATAACTGACCTTAGAACTATGATTTCTTACTCAACAAATCACTGCTAGAGCTGATCTATTTCTAAAGGGGAATGGATACACCTTCAGGGGAGGCAACTCCTGCAAAAGTATTTTTGTCAGCCTCGATAGCGCAGTGGTTAGCGTGTTCGACTCATGATCGAAAGGTTGTGCGTTCGAATCCGGCCACCGGTATCGAGGTGTGTCCTTGGGCAAGACACGTAATGACACTGCCCCACTCCACCCAGGTGTAAATGGGTAGCAGTGGTGTAAAAGCCACTGCCTCTCTCGCGCGTGCGCGTGAAAACACCCGGAATGAGTGTTCGAGAGCGATTCAATAAGCTTGAAGCTTTCATCGCAATCGAACTAAAATAAATTAGTATAAACTAAACTAAAAGTATTTTTGTCTCCCAAGTCAATAGGGGTCAACTCTTAAAGGAAAGAATTTGCTCCTGAGGAGCAAATTCTTTCCTTTAAGAGTAGAGCCCTTTTTCAATGGGACAGGGATCAAAAGAAAAATAAACAGGAAGTTCCGAAAGTTGTCTCCCTTTAAAAAATGGCAAAAGAAAAATCTGCCATGTGTTCCCATTCCCCTTTAAAAGAGGCTGTCATGTAATTACCTGATTAAATCACGGACATTCAGAAGCTTAAAGATTGACTGCAAGCAGTCATAGCCACCGTACAGTCTGTGAATATGGCAACAGTTTTTGTATCTTTCAGATTCCCGAAAATCTGGTTTCTCCGGTGACTTCACTTCCTCTTCCTTCTTTGCCGAGTCTGACGATGATTTTTCTGACTTGTCATCGCCAGACTGTGAGTCTTTATCAGTGTCTTTGTTCGCACCATTTTTATTTGTATTATCAGTACTAGCACTATCTGAACTTGCATCACTAGATTTATCCTCCGATACTGTAAAACAGAGGTCTACGTCCGAAGTTGGAAAAGTATTTGGAGGAACGAACACTTTTAATCCATCAGAGGTCATGAAAAATCCTGATGGAGGAACGTTTAATTGCACATTATTTATTTTTAGCTGCAAGGGTTTGTTAGGTGTGATTTTCTTCACCACAGCGGAAGGTAAAGTCAACAGTTGGCCATTCTTTGGAGCACAAACAGCGTTAGTGTTGATGACAGTATGTACAGTTTTTGTTTTTGTTACAGATGGAGATTCTGAGATTTGTGTTGTTGACGAGGATGGTGAAGATAATGTTAAAAGTGAGACTCTAGGTTTATGAAGTGATGATGTTGTAACTGTAGTGTTTGTTGTCGTACTAACTGGTGTTAACAGAGACTGAGCTTTACGTGGCTGGACCATTATTCCTGGCAAGGGGTTTGCGAGGGACTGCTGTTTAGGTGTTGGCATGCCTATTCCAGGTAGTGGGGCAGTAAGTCCAGTATTTACTTTCACAGGAGGGCCAATAGGAACCAGTTTAAGACCAGAATTTGTTTGCAGGATGCTATTATTGGCTGTGGAGTTCATGACTGGTAACTGTATAACAGGTGGCATATTCACCGGTAATCCTGTAACAGGGTCTAGACTGTTGGGTAAATTGCTCTGGACTCCTTTGCCTGGAACAATAGAATATACTGGTGATGATATGGACTGCATTGCCATTGGACGAGGGAACATATTTGGCTTCATGGCGAACACAGGCAATCCTCTGCTAACAACTGGCTGATTTGTTCTCATTCCTAACTGATTTGCTAATAAAGGATTACCATTAGCTGCACTGTTTTCTAGTCTAGTACTTATCATACTTTTCAGTGATCCAAGAGCGTCAGAACTTGCTTGTTGCGCTTTTCTTCTCTCTTTTTCAAGTTCATCAGGATCAATGGGCTCCTGTTTTATTTGTGTGGAAGTCCATGTCTTTAGCACTGCTGGTGTTGACACCCTAACTGTAACTGGACTTTCAGAAGTACCCAAAGCTTGAACCATTGCAGAGGATTCTTTTGTCCTTTCTGTAGTAGTACAAGTCACTGCTGGAGACAGTAGATTATTGAAGTTAGGCAAGGCCGATGATGTGTCCACCGCTGTCAATTTGATTGGCACTGCACTAGAAGATGACGCAATAGAACCAAAGGTTGTCGGGTCTGGGACACGCATTATCCCGTCCTCCATGACTACTGTTGTGTCTTGTGGCACTGTATTGCAAAGGTCAACACATCTCTGAAATATAGTAGAAACTATCAGATTTGAGCCTGCGCATGACAAAACCTACATTAAGACAAGTGCGCTCAGTGAAGAATCAGATCAGCCTGTACATCCAAATAGTCTAACCAGAGACTTCTCTTGTTGCATGAAGGAGCAATGGGCCCTTAGCTATCCTTAGAGCGCACAGCGAAGACTCTGATCAGATTGCATGGATGTACAGGCTGATCTGAGTCTTCGCTGGGCGCACGTGTCTTATTGTAGGTTTTGTCATGCACTGGCTCATTTAATCCCTAGTCCTAACAAGAATTCTGCCGAAGACTATGTCACGCATGTCGGGACTCTTACATTAGGGTGAAAGTTAGGGTGGCCGCAAATTTTGATGGCTTTACAAACGAATGTATGGAAAACCCGACTCCTATATCACGCCATGCTGAAACCAGGCGCGAAAAAAAAAAGAATCTTTTTCTTCAGTGGCCCAAACACCATCACAATCTGTGGCATCTTATCTGGGTCTACACATATTTGCCAAGCCCGATCCATGATAACAGTCCAGATTTTTTTCTAAAAATAACCTTTAAATGTACCTGGTTTTCCGACAAGTCAGTGATGGTCACATGGACTGAAGCATTGAAAAGCTAACATAACTTTGGGTAGACTGACAAACAATCAATCCATAAAAGGTTATGTTGTGTGTTAGACTCACCTGAATTGACCAACACGATTGTGCTCTAACCCTTTTTGTACCAGAAACCCCAAAACGGGTAATTGGCAAGCCCCAAAATGGGTAATTGGCAAACAGTGCAGGCCCAGATCAGATGCCGCAGAATGCGGCGTCTGACCAGGGCCTACACTGTTTGCAAAAAAGTTCAGCCATTTTCCAAATTAATTTTGAACAAAACTCAACCTGACAACCCTAAATTTTGATATGGACTCCTGCGATATATAAGGAGGAAGATTCCATTTGGTACAAAATGGGTTAAAGAGGATATGGTGTATATATAAACAGCAAGCAAAGATAAAAACTTGCCATAAAATGCTGAACATAGCTCGGGACCTTCCTGTTTTAAAGAAAATGGACCCAGTTGTTCAAAGAAAATGATGTCAATCGACCATCACGAAATTGTGTTTTTTGTTGAAAAAAAGAAAGAATCACTTCTGCATTGCAAAGCTACATTTATTTTAGCAAACTACATGTATCTCTGTATTAGATACAGTACTTGTTAAAATAATTACTACTTCGGGAACAGGTGAATTTTTTACGCCAACAATGCTTTGAACAACTGGGCATTATTTTTTTTTCAAAATTCAAGTACAGGAGTCATCCGAGGTTATAAAACTTTTATCATGCTCCACTCAGCCAAGCATTAAATCTGTAATGCTCATAGTTTAAACAAGAGCACCGCAAGCGGGTGCCAACGCTCGTCTGCAGTTTCTTTTAGAAAACAAAAGTTCTAAGTCAAATCAAATTGCAAGATTGAGTTATAAAACTTGTAGGGAATGTAGCTCTTGTGATGGTGAGTATGTGTATGAAGTTTCATGAAGGTAGGCCAAATACTTTTGGAAATATGGTCAAGGTTAAGTTTTTTGGTTAATTTTTCGAAAAATAGGTCAAAGTTCAAAGGTCAAGGTCACAGGTCAAAAAGCGTGGTATGACTGAAAAGGTCTTGTCCCAAGGAACATTCATGTGAAGTTGGAAGGCTCTGTTGTGAATAGTATTGAAATAAGAGACAAAAACAATTTAAAAAAAACGGAGAGAAAAGGGGAGATAATTCAATCAAATTGCAAGATGGAGTTATAAAACTTGTAGGGAATGTAGCTCTTGTGATGGTGAGTATGTGTATGAAGTTTCATGAAGGTAGGCCAAATACTTTTGGAAATATGGTCAAGGTTAAGGTTTTCGGTTAAATTTTCGAAAAATAGGTCAAAGTTCAAAGGTCAAGGTCACAGGTCAAAAAGCGTGGTATGACTGAAAAGGTCTTGTCCCAAGGAACATTCATGTGAAGTTGGAAGGCTCTGTTGTGAATAGTATTGAAATAAGAGACAAAAACAATTTAAAAAAAAACGGAGAGAAAAGGGGAGATAATTCAATCAAATTGCAAGATGGAGTTATAAAACTTGTAGGGAATGTAGCTCTTGTGATGGTGAGTATGTGTATGAAGTTTCATGAAGGTAGGCCAAATACTTTTGGAAATATGGTCAAGGTTAAGGTTTTTGGTTAAATTTTCGAAAAATAGGTCAAAGTTCAAAGGTCAAGGTCACAGATCAAAAAGTGTGGTATCACTGAAAAGGTCTTGTCCCAAGGAACATTCATGTGAAGTTTGAAGGCTCTGTTGTGAATAGTATTAAAATGAGAGCAAAAAATGTGTTTCAAAAAAAAAATTGGAAAAGGGGAGATAATTCAGCCAAAATCAACAATGTTGTTATGGTCCTTAGTCAAAATGTAGCTCTTGTGATGATGAGTGTGTGTATGAAGTTTCATGAGGCTAGGTCTAATACTTTTTAAGTTATAGCCAAGGTTAAGTTTTTTTGGAACGACGCAGGACGACGCAGGACGACACAGGACGACTACGCAGACGCCGGAGTGATGACAATAGCTCGAAAGTTTTTTTTCAAAAAACAGACGAGCTAAATATACTCAAAGTAGGTAATTTTCCTGCTCAGATCCGCAAAGACTGTTGTGTGTCCTGCTCATAAATTTTAAAATGCCAATAACTGTTGACATTTCAAAATTTATGAGCAGGACAAATTTCATACTCAGACCAACGTGAATCTTGGCATCGATTCAAACGTCTACTGATGAAAATTGATTTTGGAAACAAACTGGCAACGTAGGATGAATATTAAATGAGCTTGTGCATAACAAAAGGTACAAGTCAGCATGTGCATCAGTCGTTTGTTTCGTTTGTTTGTATTGGAGTTTAATGGCCAAGTCAACACTATTTAGGTAATTTTCGAGCCGGTCAGTTTACATATTCACACTTTACCTGGGCAAGCTTATACCCAAGTGGTTAACCAGTACAGTGCACATTCTTTCGCAAGAAACTGACAACTGCCCTTCTTGAATCAGCATAAGGGAGAGAATGACCGTAGAAAAGATTTCATAATCAATATCCATGAAAGAATGTTGCCCACACCGGCAGGTATCGAACCCACGTCCTCCTGATCACCAGTCAGACACGCATCCGACTGAGCTCCCGAGGCTGGCTGCATCAGTCATAGACTAGGATCAACCTGTATATCCAAGCTAAGGAAGAGTAAGGAGTATAATTAATGGATAATTTAACTTATTTTACTCAGTTGTGGTCCTTGATAGAACCACTTAAGGGGAATGGGAACAACTGGCACATTTTCTGCCATTTTTCAAAAGGAGCTAACTTTCGGCACTTCATGTTCACTTTTCATGAAGACCTGTCCGACTGAAAAAGGGATCTACTCTTAAAGGAAAGAATTTGCTCCTCAGGAGCAAATTCTTTCCGTTAAGATTTGACCCCTATTGACATAGGAGACAAACATACTTTTGTGGGAGTTGCCTCCCCTGAAGGTGTTCCCATTCCCCTTAATTGAGGTAATTCTAGCAGGTACCCACAACAAAAGGCTTCTGAAGAGGATTAACCCTTACCCCGCTGAACTCAACAGCCCCTACCTTTGCAAACAATGTAGATCCAGATCAGATGACTTCTGAAGAAGCCATCCGATCAGGATCTACATAGTTGGTCATGCAGTTTGTAAATTTAATGACTACACTATATCAAGTAATTTGATTGGTGGATATTCAAATATGGGTTTAAATTAATTTATTCAGCAGGATAAGGGTTAAGTAAAATTATCTCTGAATTGCCCCCACCCCGACCCGTGGGAATAGATAAGAATTTCTTGCACACCAGACAAGGAAATCCGTGATTTTACCCTGGGATAGAAATTTATGTTCTGACCCTGGTGTTCCGACCCCAAATTGAATATAATCGCGTGTTTGATAAATGCACTGGTTGATTACAACCTCATGCGCGGCGTCACTAAACATTCCTGTTGTGTCATCACAAAATGGCGGACGTCGGTAACCGAAGTGACAGCAGCATTAAAAATTCGCAATAGAAATGGAAGATATGCAAGAAAAAGAATCCAATATGAGTGTGAGGGGTGGATAGAAAAATCCGTCCCTCAAGATCACTGTCCGGCATCACTCGGCAAGCCACGTGATGCTGGACAGTGTCCCTCGGGACGGATTTTTCCATCCACCCCTCACACCCATATAAGATTCTTATATTCTACCACTAGTGTAAATTGGAAAAAACCTTCTCATATAACAACTCACCAGACAAACAAATCCGTTTTCAACATTTCCTCTATAGTTGACACACTCTGGGTGAAACAGACACATACACACGTTACACCGCAGGAGAGGAGAAATCCCCTCTAGACCCGGGCAGGTCATTGTACACAAGGATTCAAAATCAGAATACCTGCAATGAAATGACTAATATTAACTGCAGTCAAAGTTTAGTTTATACTAATTTATTTTAGTTTGATTGTGATGAAAGCTCCAAGCTTATTGAATCGCTCTCGAACACTCATTCCGGATGTTATCATGCTTGCGCGAGGGAGAGGCAGTGACTTTTACACCGCTGCTACACAATTACACCTGGGTTGAGTGGGGGCATTGGCATGTGTCTTGCCCAAGAACACACCTCGCCTCCAATGGCCTGATTTGAAACCACAACTTTTGGATCATAAGTAGAACACGCTAACAACTGAGCTATCAAAGCTACAGTCAAAGTTTAATTTGTACGGAACCCCAAAATATGATACTGGCAAACAGTCAAGGCCCAGATCAGAAGCCACATTCTGTGGTGTCTGATCTGGGCCTACACTATTTGCAAAAAGTTCAGCTATTTTCCATATAAATTTAAAAGATAACACAACCTGTCCCCCCTGAATTTCGAAATGGACTCCTGCTATATATAAGCAGGAAGATTCCACCAGCCCCTATAGCTGAGTGGTAGAGCTCCCGCTTCGGGATTGGGAAGTCTCGGGTTCCATCCCCAGCCACGTCAAAGTCGTAAAAAATAGTACTAGGAGCTCCCTTGGATGACGCTTGCATTTTCAGGGGCAGTCCTAGAAAGATAAATGAAGGCAGGTACATTGTAAACATTTGATAACTTTTTTTAGGCATTTAAAGCTCTACCGAGCTTGTTACTTGTTTCTAATATACGTCTTTAAATAAAGCTTCACCTCCACCACGTATTGTATTCACAAGAACAGTTAAAATTTCAACCACCAGCTAGTTAAGCTAACAATGCTTTGAACAACTGGGGCAAGATGTTCAAAGCATCGTTAGCTTAACGAGCTCATTAGTGGTCATATTGTTAAGTGTTCTAGATAGCAAGTTTAATATTAAAAATTTTGGTATTTTTGCTGAAAAAATGTGAGCAGCTTTTGCATTCGCAAAAGCTGCTCACATTTTTTCAGCAGAGTTTCAACATATTTGCCATATTTAATGATCAAAGATCTACTAATACGTTAACTAACAACGTCCTTAGTTTTGAACAACTGGCCCCAGGGCTCAAATATTTGTCTGATCTAGTTACATGACCGAAAATTGGGAGGAGTGTAGCATATGAATTATACAGCATTGTGAGGGGTAATATGAGCCAGCGCCCGACAAAACCTACAATAAGACGTGCGTCCAGCGAAGAATCAGATCAGCCTGCGCATCCAAAGAGTCCAACCAGAGACTTCTCTTGCTGCATAAAGGAGCAATGGGCCCTTAGTTATCCTTAGAGTGCATAGCGAAGACTCTGATCAGACTGCATGGATGTGCAGGCTGATCCGTGTCTTCTTTGGGTGTACATGTCTTATTGTAGGTTTGTCGTGTGCTGGCTCATGTAACTTACATTGGTTTTGGCTTCCTGAAATATTTTTGTGTGGTACTCTTTCTTGCTGTAGGTTTGAATTTCTTCTTTGGGGGAGAAATGATCACTGCTTCTGATGATGGAAACAACATTTCTACTTTATCTCCATCTCCTCCAGTGTCTGTCTTCCCATCTGATCCGCTACTATCCTTTTCACTGCTTAACTCATTGTCTTGGTTTTCTTTGTCTATATCTTTCTGTGAATCTATTGCTGGTATTGGCGTACTTGACAGAGGTGTAACAGTTCTCAAAGGTGTTACAGTGCGAACAGGGGTAAGTGTCCTCACAGGGGTTAATACCCTGACAGGTGTGCCAGATGCTGATCTTATTGTCACTGGTGTTACAATTACAGGGCTCTGTGAGGTGGCTGGTGATACCAGCTGTGATCGTAAAACAGGCGACTCTGCTGCCAAAATGGTACTCATATTGACTTCATCTGCATCCCGTTCAATTACGATTTCTGGTTTTCGCTTTTTTGGTCTACCTCTCTTTGGAGAACTTCCTTCCCCTGATTCATTGAGCCAATCCTCTCGCTTCTTAGCTGCAGCAGCAGATGCAGATCTCCCACGCTGCAGAGAAGCATGTCTAAAAACTTCTCCGTGTTCAGTCCCGACAGGCCGTCGCATGAATGTAAAGTTGTCAGCTGTGAGATTAGTTTCGCCCCGGTACCTCTGAACTGTTGAAGAAACAAGATAATATACACCTTTACCCCTGTATAACACTGTTCATTACATCATGGTTCTGGATATAACACAGTTTAATTCTTAATATTTACATTTTCAGTGTAAAGCTTAATATAAACCTATTGAAAACAATGTAGTTTGTACTTCTATGAACGCACCGAGTCACACGATCTAAATCATGGTTCTCTACTGGCATCGGTGATGTCAACGCTGTTCCGCTATTTGTAGAAAAACAGTGTATATGGGGTTTTTCAGCTTCAAAAGTTTGCCATATAAGCATTTTTTTCGCACAGTGGTGAGGGGCACAGAATATAGATATAAAAAATAAACTTAATTTTTCTGCTTTATGAAAGTATGAACAACAGCGGGTAGCTAGCAAACTTTACACCTTTGAGGTTTATTTACTTTGCATGCGACCCCCTACGTTCATACTTTCATGAACAGCAGAAAAATAAATTCATTTCTAAAATGTTCATATTCATTGAAAACAAACAATACAAGAAATACAAGAAAAAGCCAAATACTAAAAAAAAGTTTCTTTCCCATTGGTGCCTAGGATGGGAGGTGTGGGGTAATTGTATTGATTCCTTATGACTGCCTTCACTTCCATTTTATTGATTTGTTATGTGACAGGCCTCATACTGACCACGCTTTTCCATGCCTGAAGGGCCCCCTTTTGCAGCTTCAACCTTATCCTGCTGAACAAGACACAACTATATTACCTTTACAAACAGTGTAGATCTTGATCAGATGGCTTCTGAAGAAGCCATCTGATCAGGATCTACACTGCTTGTAATGGAGTTTGTGAAAATATAAAGTAATTTGGTTGACTTATAGTCAGAAGTAAGGGTTAAATAGTTTTATAAACAGACTATATACGCAAAAATCAGAATCTAAAAGCCTGAAATCAAGAAATAAATGAAGCTCTAAAACCTGAAATCCTGCAAATGCCTGAAAAATATGAGGCCTGATGTGATTATTAAGAAATAGATCAGCTCTAGCAGTGAATTGAGTGATAAATCACAGTTGGAGGTCAGTTGTAAAGTAGATCAAATCATGAGTGTGTAGCAAAATTAATTTATCTACAGTAAAACTTCGATGGCTCGAACTCAGATGGCTCGTTTACCATGGATGAGTCGAACCCGTTCTTAAGTCCGCAGGGAGTTCCTCCAAATACGATATAGGGGTAATTTAGGAAGATTTTCTTCATTTATCTTGCAAATGTATGCTGTGTGTACTCATTAGAATTGCCTCGATGAGGCGATTCTAATGAGTACACACAACATACATTTATAATGCAGAACACCGAAAAGATATCCACAATTATCTCCATTATGCCTCCTGGTATGGCACTAATAGTATCCCTCTGTGGCTCGAACTACCGCTGTCTCGAACAAATTTTCATGGTCCCAAAGTGGTTCGAGCCATCGAAGTTCGACTGTATTTATAACTGACTGGCAAACCGAGATTTATTACTCACAATTTACACACTAGAGCTGATCTATTTTGATTATACATTGTAACACACTGGAAATCGACAAAAAAGTTGTTGTTTCCTTCAAGTTCTCCGAGCCTTTCACCATTGTTAGCAGAAATCCCACCAAAGTCAATGACTGCAAAACATGCATTTATGTCCTTTGTAATGTTTTTGGTAAGAGAAAACGATGTTACACCGTCTAACATCAAAGAATCTATGAATGACATCATGAAACAGTGGCTATTCCCTGTAGTTATTGCAGAATAATTCAATTGGAGTCATGCTTTTCTTCCCTTTACTGAATGCCGAATAAATGATACCTTAGAGTTGTGGTTCTTGTGCATGACATGCCTTCTCAACCTTGTGTACAATTGTGCCAAGTACCATCAATATATCTCAGGGTATTGCAGTTATGGCCATCACAACGTTATAACGCCAGGGGAGATAACTCAAATACCGGGGCACCCAGAGTCATGGTACTAGTGTATGACACACCTGCCTAACCTCATTTACAACTGCACTGAGTACCATCAATGTCTCGAAGGGTATTGGAAATATGGCAATCACAAGGTAGCCATAGAATTATATTGGAAGGGGAGGTAACTCAAATGCCATGGCACCTAGAGTTGTGGTTCTTGCGCATGACACTCCTTCTGAACCTTGTGTACAATTGTGGGTGAGTGTGAGTTTTATGTCTTACCAACAGCTAAGGTCATACAGAGACGAGACCTCGGTTTAAAGACTCATCCGAAAGTCTGGTGAAGCCTGGGACCTATCCTGCGATGACTGCTTTACAAGGCGAGTAGCGTAACTTACAAGGCGAGTAGCATAACCACTACACCACGGAGGTTTCTGTGTACAATTGTACCAAGTACCATCAAATATGTTCTTTGGAAGGGTTATCCTTTGGGAGCAAGGAATAAACCACAGAACTGAAATATATCTCAAAGGATATTGGAGTAATGGCCATCACAAGGTTTTGTCTATGAATGGACAGATGGAATAGACACATGGATGGACAGACAGATGGCAGGCTGATTGCTATATCCCTACAAACCAATTCGGTTGGTGGATAAAAAGCTTTGATTTAATCAGCACCTACATAAAGGGCACAGCAAATCTCTAATCAGATTGTGTAATCTGAGTCTTCGCTGGGTGCCTCTCTTTGATTGGCTATGCCCATTTGGGGCCAGTTGTTCAGAGCCTCAATAGCTTAACAAACTCGTTAGTGGTCATATTGTTAACTGTTCTAGCAAGTTGAATAACTAAAATTTTGGTATTTTTGCATAGTTCCATATTAAATGATCAAAGTTTTATTGATATATGTTAACTAACGTCGTTAGTTTTGAACAACTGGCCCCTGTATATGGAAAGTTTCAAACACATCTACCATATTTGCCTTAAATATTCTGACAAAAAATTATCACAAGAGCTCCGCAAGCCGGGCATTATATGCCCGTAGCAAGTTAATATTTGTTGGACTGAAACCTTGAAACAACAAGAACTGCTGCATATCATGGTCTAGCTACATATCAAGTTTCAGCTTGATCGGACCTAAATTGTAGCAGGAGTTAGCCAGAAATGAAAATGTCTACAGATGTTATACTTATATAAATATTTGGTGGACCATCCTCTCTAAATCAAATGCACTGCTCCACATCACAGTCAAACTTAATATCAAGATTTTGCTAGATCGAATGTTACCTGCAGGAGAAGTCAGCCACAAACAAAATGTGTACAGAAATTTTCAAAGAGGCAAAACTTGATTAATTTTTGGTGTACCGTAACCTCAAAACAATAAGCACTGCACCACATAATGGTCTAACTATATATGAAGTTTCAGCTTCATCGGATATTAATTAAAGGAGAAGTTAGCCACAAACAAAATACAGAAATCTGCAAAGGGGCATTACTTTATTTATATCTCGTAAGCCATAACCACAAACAATATGCACTGCTCCACATTGCGGTCAAACTATATATCAATTTTCAGCTTGATTAAATGTTCACTGTAGGAAGAGTTAGCCATAAACAAAATGATCACAGGAATTTTCAAAGGGGCATAACTCAATAAATATTTGGTGTACTGTAACATCGAAATAATATGCACTGCTCCACAACTTGGCCTAACTATATATCAAGTTTCAGCTTGATTAGTTCTAAATTTCAGGCAAAATTGCTTAATACAGAAACTTTCAAAGGGGCATAACTTTGTTTTTATTTGTTGAACCATAACCTCAAAACCAGATTACTGACTATGTCAGAAAGGGCCCCACATAGAGCTATCAAGGAGGTGTGGTACAAGTTTTTGTCAGAATATAGGTCTTGTAATGGTAAGTATTTGTGTGAATATTCATGAGAGAACGGCAAATACTTTTGAAGTTATGACCAAGGTTAAGTTTTTTGGTTAAGGCAAGACAAACACATGGACAAAAGCAATAAAGGTATAGTCCTTTGTCAGAATATAGGTCTTGTGTCCACATCATGGTCTAACTATATATCATGTTTCAGTTTGATCGAATGTTAATTGTAGGAGTTATCCGGAAACGCAATATTTACAGAAATACACAAAGGGGCATAACTCTGTAAATATTTGGTGGACTATATCTGCAAAACAATATGCACTACATCAGGTCATTGTCATACTACCTACTAAGTTTCAGCTTGATCAGATGAAAACTGTAGGAGCTATCTGGAAACGAAAAAGTTTAAAAAAAATTCAAAGGGACATAACTCTGGGAATTTGGTGGAAAGTAATCTCGAAATAATACACACTACACCAGGTCATGCTCTTACTATCTGCCAAGTTTCAGCTTGATTGGATGAAAACTGTAGGAGTTATCTGGAAATGAAAGTTTACACATTTTCAAAGGGGCAAACTCTGTAAATATTTGTAGGACCATAATCTCGAAACAATATGCACTACATCAGGTCATGGTCTTACTACCTACCAAATTTCAGTTTGAACGGTTGAGTTATCCGGAAACGGAAAGTTTACGGACAGAATGAACAGACTCCGACCCCATAATACGATCCTTTTTACAAAACGGGCATGTAATAAAAACGAAGTCTAATCAAGCAGTTTAGATCAAAATCAGACTGCAGTTTGATCAGGGTCTGCATTGTTTGTCACTGAGCAGCCAAAATATATAGTAAATAATCAATGACACTAAGGCTCTTTAGCCCTTATCCCTCTGAATAAGTAATTTAGCCACACCCATTTCTGACTTTGAACCAATCAGATTACTTGATGTAATTTATTCCTACAAATTCACAAACTGAATGTCAACTGAAGCCATCTGATCTAGATCTACACTGTTTGCTAAAGTAGGGGGTTTCACGAACAGCACGATAAGGGTTGAAAAAGGGTTTGAAATTTTATGATGACCCATATAAGCCACAATGCTTTCTGTCAAATCCTGTTCACATTTTGCTTGTAATATGCTTGTCAAATTGTATATTGAAGTTAAATAAAACACTGTTTAAATCAAATTTTATAATAAACATAGTACTGAAAAAACTACTTACCCCAATCATTTATGCCAACCATTGACCTCTGAAAAGAAAATAAAACAAGTCTGTATTGTGTTCAAAGTACATAGGCCCAGGTCAACTTTGACCCAATGTATACTAGTGGACTCTTCCACTGCTATATGCTGGACAAGTTCATTTGCCGTATAAGGGGGTGTCATGCCTATTTTTTCATTTTTATTCCATTTTTGATAGAAAATTCTGTTAGCAAATAGTGCAGGCCCTGATCAGATGCTGCAGAACAGCTGCAGCTGAACTGGGGCATCTGATCTGCGCCTGCACTGTTTGCCAAGATACCCCTTTAGGGGTTTCCCGCATACAAAGTGAATTCTGAGCATTTGTTTTCAACCCAAGCCTTGTATAAGTTTTTTTACTTCGTGATCAAATACGACAATTCCAGCAAGAACCACAGCTCCAGAGAGGATAACTCTGGGATTTATTTGTTTGTGTTGAGATATTACATCCCCGTCAACACTATTTTTGGAAACACTGCTTCCAATTTTGCGGGACTTTTAGCCGACATTAAGATGAACTATCATCTCAAGCCCTACCACCCAAACCTAGTTTTTGATCATTCTGGGATATTCTTTTTTTTATTGCCATTAAACCATATGATATGTTAGAATCACCCTGATGAGGCAATTCTAACACAAATATCCACAACCTATATTTCAAACAATGAAGTTGTACCTTTTCGTGTACACACTGTTTTGCAAGAGCTCTGAAGAAAGAGGGACTTCCAAACTTGGCAACAGATAAGGCTGGTATTTTGTGATAATTGAAGAGTAGCTTTTTCCAATTGTCCATAAAAACCTATGCTGTGGGTATTCATTTGAACCGCCTCCTCGCCGAGGTGGTTCTAATGAATACCCACAACATAGGTTTATATGCAGAATAAGGAAAACTATCCTTCAATTATCACGAGATACCAACCTTCTCTGTTGCTATGCTTCCAAAGGTACTCAGTTGAGCCTGAACAAACTTCATGTATCCCGTTTGTTCGAGGTTTAACATCCCAGTAACACTGTATAGGTCATTTTGGTGACGTTGCTTCCAATTTTGTCTGCGATTCTCCTGTTATATACAGTCGAACATCAATGGCTCGAACACCTTTGGGACCACGAAAATCTGTTCGAGACAGGGGTAGCTCAAGCCACTGAGAGTAACTGCCAGGAAGCATGACGGGGTTAATTTTGGGACATCTTTTGGGTGTTCTATAATAAAATGAATGCTGTGTGTACTCATTAGAATCGCCTCATCGAGGCGATTCTAATGAGTACACACAGCATTCATTTGCAAGTTAAAATTCGAAAATCTCCTTACTTATCCCACACTACTTTCTATGCAGTAGGATTCTCTGGGGACTCAAGAACGGGTTCGACTCAGCTATGGTAAACAAGCCATCGGTGTTCGAGCCATCGAAGTTCTGCTATATAAAGAGGAAGATTTCATTTGGTACAAAATGGGTTAAGCTTAACCTTTACCCTGCTGAATAATTTAATTAGCAACACCCATTTGTGACTATCAGCCAATCAGATTAAGGGGAATGGGAACAACTTCAGGGGAGGCAACTTCTTCAAATGTATTTTTGTCTCCAATGTCAATAGGGGTCAACTCTTAAAGAAAAGAATTTGCTCCTGAGGAGCAAATTCTTTCCTTTAAGAGCAGACCCCTTTTTCTGTGGAACAGGGCTTATAGAAAAGCAAACAGGAAGTCCCGATAGTTGTCTCCCTTTGAAAAATGGCGGAAAATCTGCCAGGTGTTCCCATTCCCCTTAAGTGATATAGTGTATTCATTCAAATTCACAAACTGAATGAAGCCATCTGATCAGGATCTACACTGCTTCAAAGGTAGGGTTGGTCATGAACTGAAGGATAAGGGTTAATACATGTCTGATTTACAAAAGTTAACCAAATATAGTCACAGAGCGATGAAAAAAGTTTTTTCTAAAAATAGTCACAGTGACCTTGATTTTGAGGCCATGACCCTGAATGTCAAACTCACTCGAGATATTATCATAAGCAACATTTATGAATAAAATCAGCCAATAAATGCAGGCGCTAGAGCGACGACAGAAGTACATACATATGTTACCTACATACAGGAAAATGCTATATCCCCCTCACAACTATGTTGTCATAGCAACAGATAAGGTTCGTATTTTGCGAAAATTGAAGGATAGTTTTCGCCAGTTCTCCATAAAAACCTATGTTGTGGGTATTTATTAGAACTGCCTTGACGAGGCTGTTCTAATGATTGCCCACAACATAGATTTATATGGAGAAATAAGGGAAACTAGCCTTAAATTATCTCAAAATACGCACCTTATCTTTTTTTTTTTTTTTTTTTTTGGTTTGGGTTTTACGGCCCTTTCAAGATTATTTCCCTCATATCGAGCTGATCGTTAATCGGAGGTGGGCGACCGAAGTACCCGGAGAAAAACCACCTGACCTTCCGTTGCAGAACTTGGCGTCTCACACGTGACCCGAGCGAGGCTCGAACCCACGGTGGTGAGAGACCTAATGACTAAGAGTCAGCGCTCTTATCCATTAGGCCACGGAGGCCCATGCACCTTATCTGTTGCTATGGTTGTGCGAGGGGATAATTATCCTTATACAAGAGGGCCATGATGGCCCTGGATCGCTCACCAGATCCAAAGAGTAACAAGACTTGGCCCCCGGGAGGGCCATTATTGACCCCAGGGCTATAATGTGCATAATGTTGAGGGAGGTCTAAAAAGGGGAAGCATCATACCAAATTTCAGCAAAGGCTATAATTTGAACAATCCTGGCAAAGGTCCACTAGATGAAGCTCCACACCAAATATCAAAGACTTGGGCCATTAAGTTTCAGAAAAGAAGATTTTTATAAAGATATTCCCTACATAAGTCTATGTAAAACCAAATGGCCCCGGGGCAGGGGCATTTTTGGCCTCAGGGCTATAATTTAAACAATCTTGATAGAGGTTCACTAGATGAAGCTTCACATCAAATATCAAAGACCTGAGCCTTGCTGTTTCAGAGAATAAGATTTTCTAAGATTATCTCGATATAAGTCTATGTAAAACCAAAGGGCCCAGGCGCAGGGGCATTTGTGGCCCGAGGGCTATATTTTTAACAATCTTGGAAGAGGTTCACTAGATGAAGCTCCATACCAAATATCAAAGACATGGGCCTTGCAGTTTCAGAGAAAAAGATTTTTAAAGATTTCAACTTATAAGTCTATGTAAAACTAAAGGGCCCCAGAGCGGGGGCATTTTTGGCCCCAGGGCCATAATTTGAACAATCTTGATAGAGGTCCACTAGATGAAATTTCACACCAAATATCAAAGACCTAGGCCTTGTGGTTTCACAGAAGAAGATTTTTAAAGATTTTCCTTAAATAAGTCTATGTAAAACCAAAGGGCCCCAAGGCGGGAACATTTTTGGTCTCAGGGCTATAATTTGAACAATCTTGGTAGAGGTCCACTAGATGAAGCTTCAAACCAAATATCAAAGACATAGGCCTTGTGGTTTGAGAGAAGAAGATTTTTGAAGATTTTCCCTATTTAACCTTTAGCATGCTGTAGGCGCATTCTTGCGCCCGTGAAAATGTAATGGCGCCACGCTGTAGGCGCAATCGTGCGCCGAAATTGACTGGTGTGCTTGGTGCGACTCATAGAAAAGGAGGAACTCTCGTTTTTTGGTGCGGTTTGGCATTTCGGTATCAAATAACATCCGGGCATCGATGAAAAAAAAAACTTGCCGTTTCGATGTTTTTGGATGGATTTTCTTCGGGTTTTCTGGGTAAGGATGCAATTTTTTTTTAGGAAATCGCTACTTTTTGACGAACTTGATCTAAACGAGCCCAAAATACGCTCTGAAAGGGTGTTTTAAACGATTTTTCGACTCAGTCAGCTGAGTGACAGTAGGCTACTTTCGTTTTCCATATGCTTTGAATGGTGGAGAAATCAAGAAAAATACATGTTTTTGCGTGTTAAAAGTTGCTGAAAATGGTAGTATTTGATAAAAACAATTCAGTGGGACAGAGTATCCATAAAAAAATTAATTCAGCATGCTAAAGGTTAAGTCTATGTAAAACTAAAGGGCCCCAGAGCGGGGGCATTTTTGGCCCCAGGGCTATAATTTGAACAATCTTGGTAGAGGTCCACTAGATGAAGCTTCATACCAAATATCAAAGACATAGGCCTTGCGGTTTCAGAGAAGATTTTTTAAAGATTTTCCCTATTTAAGTCTATGTAAAACTAAAGGGCCCCAGAGTGGGGGCATTTTTGGCCCAAGGGCTTTCATTTGAACAATCTTGGTAGAGGTCCACAAGATGAAGCTTCATACCAAATATCAAAGACCTGGGCCTTGTGGTTTCAGAGAAGATTTTTACAGATTTTCCCTATATAAACCCTATGTAAAAGCAAAGGGCCCTGGGGCGGGGGCATTTTTGGCCCCAGCACTATAATTTGAACAACTTTGGTAGGGGTCCACTAGATGAAGCTTCATACCAAATATCAAAGACCTAGGCCTTGCGGTTTCATAGAAGAAGATTTTTAAAGATTTTCTCTATATAATCCTATGTAAAACCAAAGGGACCCCGGGCGGCGGCATTTTTTACCCCAGCACTATAATTTGAACAATCTTGGTAGGGGTCCACTAGATGAAGCTTCATACCAAATATCAAAGACGTGGGCCTTGTGTTTTCAGAGAAGATTTTTTTAAATTTTGGGTAAAAAAAAATCTATTTTTTGCTCCGGTGACCTAGATATGCAACGGACCGGAACCATTTGAACAACTTTGAAAGGGGACCACCTAAGGATCAATCCTGTGAAGTTTTGTCAAAATCCGATCATTGGTTTAGTAGGAGATGTCGTTTGAGGAAAAAGTTTACGCACGGACGGACTCACGACGGACGAAGTGATCCCAAAAGCTCACCTCGTCACTACGTGACAGGTGAGCTAAAAAGTGTGGATAGGTAAATTGACCAGCTCAAAATGACCTTAAATAGTGTTGACTGGGCTGTTAAACTCCAATATTAGAAGCCTCCGTGGTGAAGTGGTTATGCTACTTGCCTTGTAAACCAGGAGTCACAGTATCGATCCCGGGCTTATCCAGACTTTCGGACGAGTCTTTAAACAGATGACCTTAGCTGATGGTGAGACGTAAAACACCAACACTCACTCACTTAACTCCAATACAAACAGAAACTCATTATCTGGAGTGCTGATTTATAATCATTAACATTGCAGCTGTGCAAATAATCTACTGAGCACGGAATCTACTAACCAGTTTGGGCCCTGTGCCTGGGGGTGGATGATAGTAGACATCCACTGGTGGATGCTTTTGTTTAACATCATCCCACACTCCACGGGAAACTATCTCTCTTCTCCAGCCTAAAAAAAAGAAAAAAAGATTTTAAAAACTTTTTGAATATGGTTTGATGTACCATATTTAACATATGTATTCGGCAGATAGGCCTGGACAGGGCTTGAGAAACTGCAGAATGCCAAACGGTCCAGCAATTTCTGACGGCAATATGGATAGGCAATTTCCGGAGTTTACTGAGCACTTTTAAGTATTTTCAGTGATTTCCATAAAAATTTTCAGTTTATTTGCAAGAAGCACAACCGGAGGACAGCATTTTACTCCAATCTTCAAAGTCCGAGTGAGCACCCTAAGAAACTGTGTGTAAATGCTTTATGTTTCATTTTAGGTTATCCTGAAATTTTGGTTAACCCATTTTGCACCAGGAACTCCAAAATGGGTACCCTGGCAAACAGTGCAGGCCCAGATCAGAAGCCGCAGAATGTGGCGTGATCAGGGCTTGCACTATTTGCAAATATTTCAGCTATTTTTCAAATAGATTTTGAAGAAAACACAACCTGTCGCCCCTGAAGTTTGAAATGGACTCCTGCCATATATAAGGAGGAAGATTCCATTTGGTCCAAAAAGGGTTAATCCTCAAATTGTAGTTAAAGAGAAGAATGTGATATAAGCAATAAGTTTATTTTTTATGATAAAATTAAACTATTAACAACAGTGGGCAGCTAGCAATAGTAACAATGCACAAATAAACATGTTTATACTTTGATAAACCTCAACAGCAGCATTATAAAGCTCCTAACATTAGTGTTTTGTTTTATGTCCTATCTGCCCTATTCAGGTACATGATAAAGAAATAGCAGACTTGCCTACCCCTTGAGACAGAAAATAGTAAGATCCATGAAACAAATCGTAAGATTCAAATTTTATTCGTAAGCTTTTTAAGGTAACTGATGTGAGGTCAAAATATGCCCATTCAGGCATTGCCTTGCATTTTTTTCAGCCGATTCAGCTTTTATCCCCCCCCCCCATGTTTTTTTCCCTTTGTAAAGGCAGCCATCTTACCGCTCAAACCGAAACAAATTTATTAAATGACCTGTGATTGGATTACTTACCTATCATTAGCCAATGAAATTTAATTTGATTTCACAACAAGAGTAGTAAGCCAGGAATGACAACTATTGTCTTGTTCCGGTAATAACGCATGGTTACCCGCACCGAACCCAAATAATCGCGCCGATTTACCAATTTTTTACAAACATGAAAATCGTACAGAATTCGGCTGGGGTCGAAAGGTTGTAATTTGGGCATGAAAATAGTAAGCCTTACGACCAAATCGCAAGGGTAGGCAAGTCTGAAATAGTATTACCGTGTTTCATAGGTTCTGAAAACAGCTCTATTTGATCTGCTGACAACTCTGGATATTTACGCAAGATGTTGCCTGAAATATACAAGAAAATTTTACATCGGTTTTATACATGTACATATCGTAAAAATCCTAAAAATTCTGACACCTTAAGACTTGCAGTAATGCTCAAAATTTTTTTTACAATTTTTTTTTGACTCGGCAAGGAATCCAAAAAGTGCAGAAGGAATGGAATACAGTGCAGACCCTGATCAGACTCCTCCTTCAGGAGCAGTCTGATCTGGGTCTGCACTGTCTGTCCCAATACTTAGGATCATTACGGTAATAGAGTTTAACACTCAGTTCTGACATCAAAAACACCCCAGAGGCTTCTAGCTTTTTACAATTCCTGAGTAACCTTTGATGAAAAATTTAACATTGGCCTAAATGGACCGAATGAAGAATGAAAGAACAGATGAACAAATAAGCCAAGAAAGCCCATTGTCTCTTACACAATACAAGTCATCATCATTGTAAGGTATACCTAGCTTGAGGCTTCTAGCTTTTGTAGTTCCTGAGAAATCTTTGACGAAATATTTAGCATTGGCCTATATGGAGAATGAAGAATGAAAGAACAGATGAACAAATAAGCAGATAATAGCCACTGCCTCTTACATGATACAAGTCATCATGATTGCTTACTCTGTCAAGTTTAAGGTTTCTAGCTTTTATGGTTCTTAAGAAATCTTTTGACGAAAAATTATACACAAACGGATGAACGGATGGATGGACGGATTGAAGGTCGGAAGGACAGATGCTCTGTAATGATTTACTGTCGAGATATAAGCTTTGAAAAACTTTAACGCAGTGTGACAGGAACGCAAACCTGCACATGGATGACTGAGGAGACAACAATAGCTCTCCTTGTACTTTGTACAGGCGAGCTAAAAATGATTCATACTGGTCTACAATGCCTGCAGACATTAACCCATTCAGTACCACCTGACACCCCTAAATTTTGAAATGGACCCCTGCTATATATAAAGAGGAAGATTCCTTTAGGTACAAAAAGGGTTAATGGGAAATGTTCGGGGCACTATACCAGGTAGCAAATGTTTGCTACTGACCATACAGAAAACCAAATTTTCGCTTATAAAATCAGCTACTAGCTACTGTTAATTTCAAAGCCTTTTGGGGCAGCAATTTACAGGAAGTTGAGGTACCTGGCTTTTTTTTAGGCATAATGATCTCCTCCAATTCTTTTTCGCCTAGATACTCGTCTGGGTTTTGTCTAATCGGGGTTCTGCTTCTACGCCTTGTTTTATCTTCAGCACCATCAAGCCCTTCTCCAATTGTTGAGGTATCACCCCCAACAGAAGAATCATCAGGCAAGTCCTCCGTTCCCTCTCCTGCAGAAGACATCACTAATGGTTTACAGAGAAATTTCTATTTACCATAAGGATCCTTAGTATTGCAACATACAGGCCTAAGCAAACAGAGCAGACCCAGATCAGACTGCGCCTGAAGGAGCAGTCTGATCGGGGTCTACACTGTTTGTCATTCCGTCTCCACTTTCTTGACTCCTTGCTGGATCGTGAAACATAATTTGCTAACGTTTTAGGAGAGTTACAGCAAGTCCTCAAGGTGTCAGAATTTTAGGATTTTTACAGTACTTACTAAATGATTACTTGTTTATATGGCTTATGCAGTATATGCCTAGGACTGAATTTTTAAGGACACATCATGACATGTGGCTCCCTCACCCCACTCCCTTCTTTTCTGTCAGTGTGGTACATTTAGAAATTCTGGGGGACACAGACTGTTAAAGGGCAAATTATGACCACATACACGTGATGTAGTTAAGTTATGTCAATCAAAACACTCTCTCCTGCCTCAAAAGTCATTAGTAAAGAGTATAATTGACTCTTCCATTCCAAATTTGGAAACATTCCTTGCCTAGGGGTTTTAGTCAAAATCAGTAACATACTGGTAAACAGTTTGCATACATGCACATATACATTATGTATGAATTGACTTTATTTGCATTATTAAATCATGCAAAATCACGCTCTCGTTTCCTAGCAAGATTTCGATTTCGGGGAGGGGGGGTCACGTGATCATCTAATATGGTCGCCAACGTTACTTCCTAGTTAAACCAGTTAAAGGCGTTGTAATTGTTTACTTTTTTCTTGAAGTTTTGCCGAACCAAATAAGATAAATAATAAAGTGATAATTCCGAATATTGTTTTATTCCTATTTGCTTGATATTATTTAAATGAAATATTGATTTTCTAACGGTAAGACAGTGGCTGAAATTGTTGAGCTGTTTGGCACTTATATTTCGCAACAACAATGAGTGACTGAAAATGTGGTCGTGTAAACAATGCATTCCCTAAGTGTGATTGCCATGGAGATGATCGTGTATTCACTTATGATCTTTTGACGTGACTTTTTTTTAAGTTTCTATCGGTCTATAATGGGAAAATTATGGGTCAGAATGACTTCTGTTGTGAGGAATGAAAAGACTGTAACAAAGCCATGGAAACCTGGCAAAAGCACCAGACTTTGCAGTCTTTCCAGTCCTCTCAACCTTTATTACCCGTGATACTTTTGAAAGCCATGCCTTTCTATACCAATCAAGCTTTTCTGGAAACCTGTAGAATGAACAAACTGCCCCCTTTGAGCGTTCATGGCTACAACCTGGAGCACAACAGAAGTCATTCTGACCTCGGACCCATCCATACCGGTATTGATGGGTCCGAGTTCTGACCAATAATTTTCCCGTTATAGACGATAGAAACTTAAAAAAAAAAGTCACATCAAAAGATCATTAGTGAATACATGATCATCACCATGGCAATCACACTTAGGGAATACATTGTTTACACGACCACATTTTCAATCACTTGTTGTTGTTGCGAAATACATGCCAAACAGCTCACCAATTTCAGCCACTGTCTTATCGTTGGAAAATCAATATTTCATTTAAATAACAGCAAGCAAATAGGAATAAAACAATATTCGGAATTATCACTTCACTATTTATCTTATTTGGTCGGCAAAACTTCAAGAAAATCGTAAATAATTACAACGACTTTAACTTGTTTAACTAGGAAGTAACGGTGGCGACCATATCAGATGATCATGTGACCCCCCCTCACCGAACTCGAAATCTCGCTAGGAAACGAGAGCGTGATTTAATAATGCAAATATCCTGAATAGGTTGAGGCTGATTAATGGTTTGGTGGGAAAATTCAACATTTTTGAAAACTGGGTGTCTTATTTCCTTTGTATGAATCACAATTTCAAGTTGAAAATAATTCATCACTATTTGGGTTATAGGGGTGTAACGATGCATCGATAGTTCGATGCATCGCGATAGGGACTGCCTCGATAGCAATGCATCGATAGTACTTTGGACTATCGATAGCTATCGCCGATAGTTCACTCAACTATCGATAGTTTCGATTGTTTTGTTTTTTTTTTTGTTTTTTTTTACTTGAATATACTTTGAAAATATACCTGTACTGTTGTGTAATGACGCAAGTATTTTTGCTTAGGATATCCATTCAGCTGTAATCAGGACAGAATGATAAGCCTCCACATATGTGCATGATGATCTGAGTCTTCGCTGGTCACACGTGTATTATAGTTATTTGCCGTGTGGTAAATTTCTCGCGGCGATGAATTTCCCGCCGTCATTTTTGCACGTGCAGTTGAGGCAGTCAGAAATTTTCCCGCGTTTTTCAATAACACAACGTCAATGATAGTTTGATCACGCGTTTGTTGCATGCAACTTTTTGAAAACATGACAGTGAAACCTGTGTGACATGTGAAGGCTCAGATCAGCCTGCGCAGTCATATATAAATGTTTGCTGTTTGTATTATCCTTGCGTAGTATAACTTCTGGGACGAACGCCATTTCCCTGTTCAGTTTCGAAGGCATTTGCAAGATGCACAAGCTGATCTTGTGTATGAAGAAATGTTTGTTTTTGCTGTGTGCGTACTCATTCACATAGATAAATGTATAATAAATGACGGTATAATGCAGTTTAACTTGTTGTATATGTGACTCTTTTTGCGTATAAGGACCAGACTGTTAAACCGCCCTTTTGTGGTCTCATTAGAAATGTTTCTCGAAAAATGCACAGAATGTGCATGCGAGTACATGATAGACTCAGATTAGTCGGTAAGTATGTACAAATGCATCAATGATGATGTCATCAGTCGGCTGGCCGGACCGATTGGGATTAAATTCTTGGGGGAATATTTAAGCAGACAAAGTTTTATTTTCCTGTCGTCATTCTGTAGGGAAAAAACGTGCAGCAAGAGGCCTTAGGTCTCCGTCTATCAAGTACTTTCTTAAGGTGATTCTGGACGTTTTGATGGTGGACACTGGACAACCTGGGACAAATTGGCATTTTGATTTTTCGTGGGTCTTTCTAATTTTATTTTTGGTTGTCTTTGTATTATAATAGAGGGATATTCCAGAAAAAAATAACAGGTCAAAAAAGACTATTTTCATTACATGAAAACTTTGTTTTATTATTGCTGCTTGTCGTAGCTGCCTTGTGTGCAAGGACTAAATGCCCACAGAGTCAGAGAGCCCAGGTCGAGCCCTGTACATATTGCTAGATGAAAAAACCGACTTGATAATTGCTTTACTTCTATTTCGATAGTCTAGTTTTGATGCTAACTTCAAATAAAAAATATGTAAATTCAAGTTTTAATGCAGTTTGTTAGATTCATGTCACCCTTAAAGAGGTGCTAAAATAGCGTGCTGTGATTACGTAATACTATGTAATAATCGGGTTACCTAATTAACTGAATCCACAGATTTATTTAACACAGGCGGCAAACATCAAACAATTGAAGAACGATTACCATGTGTCAGTTTCCACAAGCAGAAAATCTCAAACACTGCAAAGGTATTAATTTTAGGCCATTGCAATTTTCCTAACTCGTTCTGTCACTCTTAGCCATTTTATGTGAGTGATACAACATCTATGAATCATTAATAAGTGTGTCCGATAGTATCACGATAGTATCGTGATAGTATGCTGCGATAGTGATAGTATCGTGATAGTAGTTTCCACGATAGCAATACTATCACGATAGTCAAAATTGGCATCGATAGTCAGCCCTATTGGGTTATATTGGGCCAGTCAGTTTACCTAACCACACTTTTACTGGGCAGGCGTGTACAATATCAGTGATTTAACGGTAGCATACAACCCAGCAGATAAACATCGCTAGGGCATCGTCAAATCAATGTTGGTGCAATGTCGCGGACGTGGTGCAACGTCACGGATGTTGATGTGACCCTGCATAAAAGTCATGATGTTGTACTGACGTTGATGTGACGTCACAATTATGCCATGTGCCTGCTGGGCTTGGTACATTCTTTTTCCAGAAACTGATGATGGAATATATACTGTACTGGTAACCACTTAGACTTAGGCTCCACCCCTGTGTCAAAGTTCTCTGTTAAATTTCCAAGGGTTGGGATTAGATTCAAAGACTGCTATACATGAAAGGTCCAAGTGTTTCAATATGAAACCCAAACAAGAGGGCCAAGATGGCCCTGAATTTCACACTGATTTCAAGGGCTATCTTATTCCATGAAGAAAAGCTGTTTTACTTAATATGGTAGAAGATCACGTAGGCAACATTCTCAAGTGAAATTTGAATGAAAATGGACTAAGCATTTGGAAGTTGTCAACTAAAATTTTTCTACATTAAGTCTGCCAGCCATTTTGTTTACTGTCCAGAGCAAAACTATTTTGGTAAGGTCACCTTAGCAACCTTCCTTTCTTACTTACTATGAAATTGGACCATTGTAGGATTTGTTAAAAGAAGAAATTTCTATTTTAAGCAATACCCTTTACCACTCAGATACGTGTTTTTACGTATCTGCACCCCCCCCCCAACTATTTTTAAGCCCCAGAAGCACCTAAAATCTGCATTTCTACCCCTGGATAGTTAAGTTTGCTTTAGGATTTGTTGGGCCAAAAAGTGACCTGTTTTTTCGCCCGCCTCCCCACTAAAAATATTCTGGGGGGATTGAAGGGGGGCAACGCCCCCCTCACATCCCGAAAAATTTTGGCTTTATGGCTCAACTGGCCGCTAAAATTTATATCCGAGGGTGTCTGGGGTCGAAAATGCCTGAAAATTGATGCTGATAAAACATGCTGCAAACAGTGAAAATGGCCAGTGCCAAACACCTTAATTGTTGCCTTGACAGCTGTGTGAAGATTAAAATGTGGTCAAAAATTCATGTGAAAACACACTTTTTGCCAACTTTGAGATGCCCCCTCTTTACCATGACAGCAATAATCAAGTCATTTAAAGGTTGCATTTGAAAGGCTGCTGCCCAATGAACATTCATACCGAGTTTGGTGTAAAACAGACCATCCATTATGAAACAATGGCTAGTTGAAGTTGCTGTCAGGTGCAACACTGTGAAAATCAGCGAAATTCACAAAATCCCTGAGTGGTAAAGGGTTAAGCAATGGAGCAGATTCACTTGAGATATTTTGGTGAAGGGACTCCTACATGTAAGCAACATTCCTATAAATTGGACAGAAGGGATAGGCAGACTTGTCATTTAAAGGGTTTTCTCATTTTAGCTCTTGCAGTCATCTTGCTCAATAGAGCGGAACACATCAAGCAATTTTGTTCGAGGGTCACCTATGCAATCTTCTCATGAATGTTCTAGAAAGGGTTATCCTTTGGAAGCAAGGAATACATCATAGAACTGGAAAATATGGAGTATACATGTTTTCTGGGCCAGATTAGCTAGTTTCGGCCAAGTTTCAATGAAATAATAGGGTTGTAAAACCTCAATTCAAACTAACAGACAAAAGGTATTGCAGTAGGCTGGTGACAACCGGTTGTCAGCAGCCTCACAGGCTGGTGACAACCGGTTGTCAGCAGCCAGTTCCTTATTGTTATTATTTATAAAAGCAAGTTGCAATATTCTTGTTAAGACTGAATGAAGTTGGACCAGTGGTCTAGGAAGAGTTGTCATTTAACCCTTTTTGTACCAGAAACCCCAAAACCGATAATTGGCAAACGGTGCAGGCCCAGATCAAGACACGGCAGAATGCGGCATCTGATCAAGGCCTGCACTTTTTGCAAAAAGTACAGCCATTTTCCCAATTAATTATGAAGAAAATACAACCTTACAATCCTTAATTTTGAAATGGACTCCTGCTATAATTAATTGGTACAAAAAGGGTTAAAGGACCCAGCTTACATGTAAATATGCTCATGCTACCGGCCTGTTTTGCATGACACATCTTAGAATTAGTCCTTACCAACATCCTTAGTAGGTGTTTCCCCAGAAGCTGTAAAATCCACACTGTGTTTTCTTGGACTCACTCTGCTCCACCTCCTCTGTCTACCTTTCTTGTGCCTCCCTTTCTTTCTCATCATCAGGGGTGACACCAACTTCTCTGTCCCAGTCTCAACAGAGTCATTCATAACAGCATCACTACTAGCATCAAGAGAACCATTCAGTTCACTGGCCTGGGTCAAATTTTGATCATCAGTTTCATCCATATCATCTACATCCATTTCTGTTTCAGCATCTTTGCTATCAACATCAGCAGAGTCTTTTGCATATTCATGATCTGCAAAACCATTGACCTGCTGGTCTTTCTGTGCACCTCCAGATTTACTTTGATCATTCTCAGACTTTTCATCAGTCTTAGGGTCATCATCTGACTGAGTTACATTGTTTATTTCCTTGAGTAAGTTTGCACCTATCTGTACACCAGTTGCAGTTGTTCCTTCATCCACTGGAAAAGGACTCATAGGGGTATATTCAGCACTCTCGGTTGGAGAGACTGGGAGATTTTGATCCTCCTTCACACTTTCAGTTTCATCAGTATCTCTCCCTTCATCCATGGCTTCTGCTTCACTGTCCCCAGTGTCAGTTGATGATGAGCTCAATGAACCGTTTCTTGTATTACCTCCGTTCTTTGTATTCGAATACCAACTTTTATTTGGACTACCTTTAATCAATTTCTCATGAACAGTACTCAAGTCAGCTGCATTTACTGTCTCAACCAGAACTTTCTCTGATGCAGTCTGAGTGACTGATAAATCTGCTTCTGAACTCGTTTCACTTAGCCTGTTATCTGCGAATTCTGGTTCAGCAATATCAAGCACACGATCAACGTCTAAAGGTTTTGGTTGCACAACAGTTCCGATCTGTTTTGATACACCACAAGCATAAGGGTGGTCAAAGTGATCTTGAGACATTGTTTCTCAGAGATCAAAAGGGATATAAGGTCTCAGAAGTTGTACTGGCAACATCTTCTCTGACTCTGAAACAACCAGAAACAATTTAACCCATTGTATACGGGAAACCCCTATAAGGGGACCTTGGCAAACGGTGCAGGCCCAATACAGATGCTGCAGAATGTGGCGTCTGATCAGGACCTGCACTATTTGCTACCGGTAACAGAATTTTCGGTCAAAAATAGAATAAGAACGTAAAAATAGACCTGACACCCCTTATTTGACAAATGGACTTGTCCAACATATAGCAATGGAAGAGTCCACTAGCATACAATGGGTTAAGCTAGTGCATGACAAAATCTATTAAAGTAAGATATACAAAGTAACATGGAACCAGCAAAGACGCAGATTGGTCTGCACATCCACTAAGGCTGGGGTTTCCAAATTGCCAGAAGTTTGTGGAAACACTGGAAAGCTCATAAGATCAACAAAGACTCTGATCAGCCTGTGCTTATGTGCATTCAATAACATTTTTAAAAAATTGGTTTGAAAATTTTCGCTAAGTCGTTATGTTGTAAAAACAAGCTAACCTTTTGCTACTGATAATCCAAGCATGTATACAAAAAACGCCTAGAGCACAAGGTGTTAGACCAGTTCATTATCTAATTAGGTAGTTGAAGTGTTACAACAAATTGATTACGTTCTATTATTCAAATGGATTATTCCACTATTAAACCGTGAACACTGGCCTCTGGCATAATCGGTAAGCTGACAAGCAATGCAACAGGGTGAGAAAAATAAGGTCAATCAATACAGGACATACGCTAATTTGATTACACAAGTCATTAATTTATGGCTAACTATAGAACCGGTATTGGAATATAAAATTGGTTTTCACAGGGCGCAATTTTCAACCCACATCTGTCATGTCTGAACCTTCGGGAAAAAAAATTGCCGTTTTTTTTTTGTTTTTTTTTTTCTACATGTTCAAAACCATATTTTTATTTAAGAAATTTTATGTTATTGAAACCAATAACATAAAACACATATGTATTACGCCCTTGAATGAATTAAAATGAAAACACATGACATCATTTTCCTATCACATGGATTCAATATCGGTCGCCATTTGTAGACAAAGCAATTTGTTTCAGGATACGGGTAGTAGAGACTTGTGAAATCATGAAATATTATGTATTTATATTCTTTAGAACTCAGTTTGGCCATGTAAGATTTTCAATGATTCTCGTTCGGCCATGTTTTGGTTCTAGAGTAAAGAAATCTTTTTCGATTTTTTTAACTGGTTCAAGACGATTATTTTAACTTGTTTAAGAAATATGCTAGATATTAAAATCAAAGACATTAAAAAGATGTGCGTTACGTCCTTGACTGCATTAATGTGTATTGTGTAAACGGAAACCATATGACGTTATTTTACAACAACGTGGCTGCAATGTAAACAAAGCAATTTGGGCAAAATAAATATGTGTGAAATAAGAGAAATATTTTAAAGGTTTTAGAAAGTGTGAAACACGAACATGTCCCGGGGAATTGTCATTTTTTTTTCAAAGTTGGTCACAGTTCAAAGTCATGGTCACAGGTCAAGATATTTGGTTTGAGTGAGAAGCCCTTGGCACAAGGAACTTACATGCCAAATATGAAGGCTCTATCTTAAACGGTTTGAAAGTTATGAACAATAATAATTTTTTCATTAAAGTAGGTCATAGGTGAAAGTTGACAGGTCAAAAAATTTTCATGAATGTAAAGCTCTTGTCACAAGGAACCTACATGCCAAATATGAAGGCTCTATCTTAAAACGATTCAAAAGTTACGAACAATTTTATTTGTTCTTTTACTTTTAAGTAGGTCAAAGGTCAAGGTCATGGTCAAAAGATTTCACAAGAATGTAAAGCTCTTATCACAAGGAACCTAAATGCCAAAAATGAAGGCTCTATCCCAAACGGTTCGAAAGTTATGACCAAAATATTATTTTTTATTTTAAGTAGGTCAAAGGTCAAAGTCACAGGTCAAAAATCTTTTGCATGAATGTAAAGCTCCTGTTACAAGGAACCTACATGCCAAATATGAAGGCTGTATCTCAAACGGTTCAAAAGTTATGACCAATGTTAACTTTTTCTTTTATGTAGGTCAAAGTTACAGGTCTTTTTTGTGTGAATGTAAAGCTCTTGTCACAAGGAACCTACATGCAAAATATGATGGCTGTATCTCAAATGGTTCAAAAGTTATGACCAAAATATTATTTTTTATTTTAAGTAGGTCAAAGGTCAAAGTCCCAGGTCAAAATTTTTTGCATGAATGTAAAGCTTTTGTTACAAGGAATATACATGCCAAATATGAAGGCTGTATCTCAAACGGTTCAAAAGTTATGACCAATGTTATTTTTTTCTTTCAAGAAGGTCAATTCGTTTTATTTGAGGTTTAACGTCCCCATCAACACTGCAAAGGTCATTTTGGAGATGTTGCTTCCAATTTTGTGGGACTTTTACCCGACATTGAGATGAAATGACATCTCAAGCCCTGTCGCCCAATGAAACCAATAGGGTTTATAAGCATGGACGGTCCGACTCGTACGCACCGCTTTGCCTGGGCATGCTTAGATCCTTGATGCGGTTTACCAGTACTCGTGTGTGGGAAGGATTCAGCTCTGCGTGGAAGCATCATGCAGCCTATATATTTCTTCAAGCCCCGATGGGCGGGGGCCAAGTAGGTCAAAGGTCAAGGTCAGAGGTCAAATTGTTTTGCATGAATGTGAAGCTCTTGTCACAAGGAACCTTCATGCCAAATATGAATACTCTACCTCCAACGGTTCAAAATTTATTACCGATGTTAAAGTTGTCCACGTACAAACCAACAAACAAATAAACAGGGCAAAAACAATACAGGGATACAGACTAAGTATTTTGACTTAGGTAAATTAATTTAATAGGCATATTCATTGAAAACTTAGGCGCCCAGGCTAAAAGTTAGGCCCTCTGGGCCACTGGGCGCCTGTTAGTCTGTATCCCTGCAATATTTTTTCGCTATCGCTACCGGGGACATAAAAAAATGTAGTGACCATCAAAATGGTCTTTGACTGCACCACGCCCATTGTTTCCCTTTAGCGGTCTTCAGGTACAAAGTGACCCGGATATTGGGAAAATGAAAGTAGCTGTCTGAACGATGTGTGCAATAATTGCTGTTTATAATCGAGATACTGGTGCTCATATTCGTTGAACAAGTGCAAGAGCAATATTGGTATGTCGTTCTTTATGCTAATAACACATTTTTGAAATTGCAAATCATCAAGGACATTTTAGGAAATTACCGAAACCTGTTCGGCAATTTCCGTAATTTTTTGGCGAAATCTGGCTGGACAGGTTTGGATTCTTGTTTCTCGAGCCCTGCTGCCCAGGAAAAGCAATGCGAGATGGACCATCCATGCTTATAAACCCTATTGGTTTGATTGGACGACAGGGCTTAAGATGTCATTTCATCTCAATGTCGGGAAAAAGTCACACAAAATTGGAAGCAACTTCTCCAAAATGACCTATACAGTGTTGACAGGGATGTTAAACCTTAACTCAAACAAAAACAAATCAAACATGTCATATTGAAGGTATTGTCAAGTATGGTCTCATTTATCTAAGAACTGCAATTATCATACTCTCCAATTTTGTGGCACTTTTACCCGTCATTGAGATGAAATGACATCACAAGACCTACAGCCCAGTGAAACGAATAGGATTTATAAGCTTTGGACCGTCCGGCTTCCACCACTTAGCCTGGGCAGGCTTAGTCCTTCGAAGTGGTTTACCAGTACTTGTGTGGTCAGTTTCACCTCTGTGTGGAAGCACCATGCAGCCCAATCTATTTCTCCAAACCCCAATGAGTGGGGCCACACATACTCAAGATGTGACGTTTTATCATTCTAGCCGTATCCACCAAACTGAACGGATGTGTTTTTTCTAAGTCTAACATAAGTGGAGCATGTGGCCAAGATGTGTTTAATCATGCAGTAATGCTCAGACGAAATATTAACCCATTTAGTACACTGATTACACTCTTCTGGAGTGCATGTGACTATCTGTTGATCTTAGCATTGATATTTGCCATTTTGTCTATGGACTTATGATTTTGAATTAACGCTTTGGTACTACGACCTAAACTACTTAGTACCTAAAGGGGTACTTGGCAAACAGTGCAGGCCCAGATCAGACGCCGCAGAATGCTACACTGGCAGTGTAGAAGTAGAAAAGAAAGAAACTTTGTTTGTTTTGAGGTTTAACGGCCCAGTCAACATTATTTTAGGTCATTTTTGAGCTGGTCAGTTTACCTATCCACACTTTCCTGGGCAGGTTTATACACACCGTAAGCGGTTGACCAGTACAGTGCACATTCTTTTGCCAGAAACTGACAACTGCCCTTCTTGAATCTGTGGAAGGGAGAGAATGACCAAAGAAAAGATTTCATGATCTCCACGAAATAATGTTGCTGACCCCGGCAGAAATTGAACCCGCGCCCTCCTGATAACCAGTCTGGCACACATCCAACAGAGCTACTGAGGCGAAAGAAACTTTCAACCATAGTGCAGTTTATATTTTACTTTTGGTCCTTTGAGATCAGCGTGAATATTCTGAGAAATCAGAAATAAATTATTGGTTTAGACTCATATTCTAGACAGGTGTTTAATTATTTGGACCCCATTTTGATTTATATCAGTCTTTGAATCGACTGCCTATTCGAAATTCGCAAAATTGCAGTTTGTTTCCTCTGGCTTTCGTTGTCGGATCATTACAGGGTCACTTATGAGGCTTTATTAGCCGAAACTACGTAGTATGACCCATCTTCTTTCTTATGAATGTTTTCATTGCTCTTAAAGGAACTCATTTTTTATTTTTTATTTTTAAGTATTCTTGAGCTAAATACTACTAGGGCTGCAAATGTATAGTTACCTCATGATATGTACAAATCGGGATATTTGTGTCACAATACGTTACGCATTGCTGTTGTGATACACTTTCCGGCATGAAAAAGAAACTTTAAGCAAAGAAATTACTTAAAATCAGCAATACTCAAATATAATTCTTTGCTAGAAATTAACTGTAATATAGATGAACAATGGAAATAAAAGTGAAAATAGAAACATATTTGTAATGTGTTGTCACAAATTTATGCAAAACCAGCAAAAGTTTACATCTAATCTCTATCAAAGTACTCTGTTTGCTTAGGCCCCGGCCCATCGGGGCTTGAAGAAATAGATGGGCTGCATGATGCTTCCACGCAGAGCTGAAGCTGACCCACACACGAGTACTGGTAAACCGCTTAGAGGATCTAAGCCTGCCCAGGCAATATGGTGCAAGTCAGCCTGTCCATGCTTAGAAACCCTATTGGTTTCATTGGGCAGCAGGGCTTGAGATGTCATTTCATCTCAATGTCGGGTAAAAGTCCCACAAAGTTGGATGCAATGTCTCCAAAATGACCTTTACAGGGTTGACGGGGACGTTAAACCTTAAATCAAACAAACAAACTCTGTTTGCTATATCGTAATCGTATCGTCAAACTGCTTCACGATTCAATATACGTACAATATGCGTCAGGGCTCGAGAAACTGAAGAATCCAAATCGGTCCAGCCAGATTTCGCCAAAAAATTACGGAAATTGCCGATCGGTTTCGGTAATTTCCGTAAACTCAGTTGGCGATTTTCAATTTCAAAATGTGTTATTAGCGTAACGAATGACATACCGATGTTGCTCTTACACTTGTCAACGGATTTGAGCACCAGTATCTCGATTATAAACAACAATTATTGCTCACATCGTTCAGATTTCATCTACTTTCATTTTCTAAGCCAGATTTCATCTACCTTCATTTTCCCAATATCCGGGTCACTCAGAACCTGAAGACCGCTAAAGGGAAACAACCGACTTGGGGCAGTAAAAGACCAGTTCGATGGTCACTATATTTTTTCCCCCTTTTTAAAACCTTTAAAATATTTATCTTATTTCACGCATTTTATTTTGCCCAAATTGCTTTGTTTACAAATGGCGACAACGTGCAGCAACGTGGTCAGAAAATGACGTCATACGGTTTCCGTTTACACAATACACATTAATGCAGTCAAGGACGTCGAGGTGAAGGTGGGTGTTCGAGGTGAAGGTGGGTGTTCATCAAGGCTCTGTTCTCAGCCCACTGCTTTTCATCATTGTGCTTGAAGCCTTGTCATGCGAGTTCCGCTCTGGAGTCCCCTGGGAGGACCTGTATGCTGATGACCTTGTCATCATAGCTGAATCCCTTGAGGAATGTGTCAGGAGGCTCTTAACTTGGAAAGAGGCAATGGAGGCGAAAGGGCTGAGAGTGAATGCAGGAAAGACAAAGATCATGATCTGTGGTACAGGTCTGGACCTCTTGCAGAGTACAGGCCAGTTCCCATGCGCTGTATGTCGCACTGGAGTTGGCAGCAACAGTATCTTTTGTAATGGCTGCAAGTTCTGGGTGCACAAGAAATGCAGTGGGCTCAAACGCTTGATAGAGGACCCTGAGTACAGGTGTACACGGTGCCAAGGAACTGCACGCCCCTTAGATGGCAGACCACAGAGGGAAGTTCAAGTCGGATCAGACAAGCTGGAGGTTGTAGCTTCCTTCTGCTACCTAGGTGATATGCTCTCTGCAGGGGGTGGTTGCGACCTTTCAACTACATCACGTGTGAAAACAGCCTGGAAGAAATTCAAGGAGTTGCTACCAGTTCTCTCTTCCCGCCACCTCTCGTTCAAGACACGTGGCCGTGTGTATAGCTCTTGTGTGCGGAGCGCAATGCTCCATGCCAGTGAGACATGGCCATTGACAAAGCCAAACCTCCAACGTCTGCAGCGAAATGACAGGGCAATGATCAGACAGATCTGCAATGTCAAGCCACAGGACACTGTCACCATCAGGTCCAGTGAGTTACTGGAGCGTCTTGGCATTGAGGACCTGGTCCTCATCCTGAAAGAGAGAAGACTTCGCTGGTATGGACATGTGGAACGCTCCAACGGTGCAATCAAGACTGCCTGTGACATACAGGTAAGTGGAAAGCGGGGGCCAGGAAGGCCCAAGATGACCTGGAAGCAGCTAACAGAAAGAGATTGCAGAGAATGGAAGCTCTCTGCTATCGATCCTCATGATAGACAAGCCTGGAGATCTGGTGTAAGATCTGCCATGCGTGCAGCAAGCCAGCTACCTGGAAGGGGGCCCACTTATGTGGACGTTGCCCCTGTACCTGCACGTTAATCAAAAATCCGTTGATGATGATGATGACGTCAGCCACACACCTGTTTTAAGTGATTGATTTTAATAGAGTGATTTCTAAAAAAATCGTTTTGAACGGGTTAAAAAATCGAAAAACATTTCTTTACTCTCGAAACAAAACATGGCCGAACGAGAGTCATTGAAAATCTTACATGGCCGAACCGTGTTTAAAAGAATATAAATACATATTTCACGATTACACAAGCCTGAAACAAATCGCTTTGTCTACAAATGACGTGGTTTATGTTATTGGTTTCAATGGAGCGTATTCTTAAATAAAAATATTGTTTAGTCATTAGGTCTCTCACCGCCGTAGGTTCGAGCCTCGCTCGGGCCACGTGTGAGACGCCAAGTTCTGCAACGGAAGGTCAGGTGGTTTTTCTCCGGGTACTCCTGTTTTCGCCCACCTCTGATTAACGATCGGCTCGATATGAGTGAAATAATCTTGAAAGGGCCGTAAAACCCAAACCAAAAAAAAAAAAAAAAAAAAATATTGTTTAGAATGGGTGAAAAAAAGCATTTTCCCTTGCATAACACGCAATGTTCAGACATGACAGGTGTGTATTGAAAATTGCGCCCTGTGAAAAAAAAAATATATATTCAAATACCGGTTCTATAGTAAGCCATAACTTAATGACTTGTCTAAACAAACTAGCGTATGTCCTGCATTTATTGACCTTATTTTCTCACCTTGCCAGCTTGCCGATAACGCCAGTTTTCACGGATTAATAATTTTGACACACAAGTCAAATTGCGCTCACCCAAGTGGACAGATCAGATTACATGATTTTGACACGCGGATCAAATTTCGCTGTGATAAGATCAAAGACCCCGACATAGACTTGTCCGATTATCACCTAGTTAGATAATGAACCAGTCTAACACCTTGCGCTTCAGGCATTTTTGTGTACTTGCTTGGATTGTCAATGGAAAAAGGTCAGTTTCTTTTTACAAAATAACGGCTTGGCGAAAATTTTCGGACCAATTTTTTTGAAAATTTTAATAAATTATGGACCGATTTTTTAGTCCTCTTTTTCAGTTAAAATCGGTTCAGTAAGCCCAAAATCGGTCCAGGACCGGGAAACCGGCATTTTCTTGAGCCCTGATATGCGTATCATCAGCAGATCTATCGTGATTACGAAATGATTCAGTGAATTGTTGCACCTCTACTTAATACTAAATGTGATAGCTACATACATGTAGGCTATATTACCAGACCACTGACAAACATCTAACTTCAATATCTGAAATATGAGAAGACTTTCTCAGACAGCATCAATTCCGATATGACTGCTATGACGTAAAAGTTGTCGCATGTGTATTGAGTGAGTGTTTCGAGTTTTACGTCCCACCAACAGCTAAGGTCATACAGAGACGGGAACTTGGTTTAAAGACTCGTCCAAAAGTCTGGAGAAGCCTGGGATCGATCCAGCAGTTTCTGGTCAACTCGTACCTAAGTTAACTCCTACCTTAGTCAACTCGTACCTTTGTTTAAAAACAATAAATTTTTTGAATAAGATGAACTTTGGTACACATATATACAGGTCAACTTTACAGTCTTTGAAGACTCCTGACCCTTTTCCGGACGATGAAGACAATATATAGTCTATGCATTTAATACGATAATATGGCCATGCGATAAAATGGCGCCTTTCATGTTTGGACCTATATCCATGCAGCCATGATTTTTATTTTCTGAATTGTATCAAAGACATAGTTTATGGGTGCTCGTTAATTTGAACGGCTCTAACGAGTGCATACAATCTATGTTGACCTATTCTCAACAAGTCCTATAGGGCTTTCTATCGACGTCTACGATGGCAATTTCTGTAAACCCCAGTATTCTCTATATCCAAACATGGATGTATATTATACGGACTTTTTAACCTGATGGGCACTATGTAGTAGATAAAAAATCATGTATCAGAAATGGGCTGTGGACCCTCCCGGGGTATGATTGGTGCATAACAATTTGTTGAACGTAAGATGAACATTCCGTAACTTCATATGCAAATTAGCCAACGGAAAAAATACAATTGTTGAACTTACATTTTAAATTTATTTGTAAATAAAAAGTTCTACAACAAGAGAAAGCGACCAGTGGGTCACGTATACCCCCGGCCAGCGCCACCCTCTAATATATTAATCTTTAGAGCTTAATTGTATGTAATATGGAAGCTATATGAATCTATAAATGAGCTTGTAAAAGCTAAACCAAAGATAAAATTTCTATATGGACCAAGGGATTGAGGGCATCAAAGTTACTGAAGGGGTGGGGGCATCAATGTTACTGAAGCAGCAGGGTTGGGTATACATAAATGAAATATTTGGACTGGTATGCAAGATCGATGCAAGTATCAATTGGATTTGTCTTTCAGTTTAGGACATTCAGGGATCTATAAACTTTGTCATAAAACTTCAACCAAATGTAAAAGTCTATGACCTTGAGTCACTGTGGGGGGTGGGACATGCATCAATGAAATCTTTAGACCAGTATGTAACTTCAGTGTAAGTACATGTATCAACTAAATCTATCAAAGGGTTCAGAAGATACACTCTCTTAGAAACTTTGACGTAAAACTTTAACCAAACATAAAATTTCTAAATCTATGACCTTGACCCCAAAGTCACTGTGGGGGGTGGGACATGCATCAATGACATCTTTGGACCAGTATGTAACTTCAGTGTAAGTATCAACTAAATTTATCAAAGGGTTCAGAAGACACAATCTCTTAGAAACTTTGACGTAAAACTTTAACCAAACATAAAATTTCTAAGTCTGTGACCTTGACCCCAAAGTCACTGTGGGGGGTGGGACATGCATCAATGAAATCTTTGGACCAGTATGTAACTTCAGTGTAAGTGTCAACTAAATCTATCAAAGGGTTCAGAAGATACAACCTCTGAGAAACTTTGACGTAAAACTTTAACCAAAATGTTAACGGACGGACAGACGGACGGACGTCTTTACGGATGTATACTTGTGTGTCTTCATCCCTACAAAGTACCCTTGTGTGTCTTAATTCCAGGAAATTTCTTGGAATTTCTTGGAAAAAAAGACACACAAGTAACTATTTTTAGACACACAAAACACTGACGGAATAAATCGCATTGAGTTCAATGGAAGTGTCCAAACTTTTTAAACACACAAGTATACATCTGTTCCTGCGGACGGACGGACGCACGGACGGACCCACATTTTGGGTTTGTGTGGCTGCACCTGTCCATATTTTATGGGGCTAAAATTTTTATGTGGCTAACGGTTTATGTGGCTATAAGACACACAAATCTGTACATCTAATGTGGCTAGCCACACAAACTTTGGACATCAGCCACATAAAGGCTGTCTGTACGAAACCGTCTTTGTCTAAACTTATGTGGCTACCAGAGGTTGTGATATCTAGCCCTCTAAAGGTAGAACAGAACTTTCTTTATAGTGCACTGATACATCTTATGGGTCTAGCTCCTCACATAGAGGGACTTTTTCCTACTGCAGCATTCAGCCCCAGGACAGCCAGTTAAATTTATGTGGCTCAGCCCCATAATCTCAAAGTTTAGCCTCATAATCCTGGACATCCATGTCCAAGGATGTCCAAGGTGATGGACATAAATTTATGTGTCTTTTCTTTATTTGATTTTTCTAGTCCCCCTGAACCCCTCTGTACTAACAGAAAAATGGGTTTGTGAGGCTAGCCACACAAACCCATTTTGCCACACAAAACCCTTCTGTACCTAAAAGAAGCCACATAAACCCATTTTGTAAGAACGGACAGACGAACGGCAAGACGAAAACTATATACCCCCATAGCATACTTTGTATGCCGGGGGTATAATTAGATATTTCAAAACATGAACGTTGGCTAACGTAAATGTTATACATTCGTTAGAACTGTTATGACACTTCGGTTCCAACGAGTACCCGCAATCTATGTTGTAGAGCAGATGTGAGGAAAATAATGTGTACCCATGCGAACATCAGTTTTGATACGTAAAGTTGGAGTTCGATGGGGTATAGGAATGCTTTCTTGATAAGATCACACAGTATTTACTCTCGTAATGGTTAGTTCATATGCATGTTTACGGACAAATATGTCAAAAATATTGCGACATGTACAGGTAACTCCAGTAACTTATATAATTTTAATACTTAATAATCAAATAATAAACACTTGCTATAAATGCTTAAATGACAAGCTATCAAATAAAACAATCATCACGAAAGCGTGCCTTTATAATTTTGTCGCCATTAAACCATACGTTTGTAGTAAAACTGTGGTTTCCAGGGGTATACATTATTTTCTCATTTCTGCTCAAAAAAGTAAATTGTGGGTACTCGTTATAACCGCCTCATCGAGACTTGTCTAACGAGCACGCAAAATCTATGTTTTGAGCAGATATATGAAAAATGTCAGTTTATTTTTCATCTGGAAATCTTCATTTATTTTTTGGGGTAAAATTTTCAATTATATTTGAATACACTTGTTTTTGTATTAACAAAGCACACCGCAGTAAATCCTAGTTTTCTCTACACAAAGCGGCAAGGTTGGCAAAAAGCCGGTCAATACTTATATTGACCGGGCCGGTGGTTAAAACCGGTTTTAACCGGTCATTACTGGTCAATACTGGTCGATTTGTGGTCGATTCAATCACTGGCGAATATGCCTCTGTCCTGTTGCTAAACTGGTCTTAAAAGCTTTCCCCCTACATCACATCATGTACATGATGTTAGACTATATTTTCATCACTGAACAAGCCAAAATAGTTTTTATTAATGACAGTAATTGTTTGAGGTATTTTTTATTTCATCAAAAGTCAAAAGACATTATTGCTGGTCAAATGAAGAGGTTGGATTGACTCACTGAACTGTAGACAGGCCTGTTCTTTTCAATCAAACAATCTTTATAAATATTCTGTTTTCCTTTATAGGTTAGAATGATTGTTCATATTTTGATTTACAGGAATATGAATAAGCTGAATGTATTATGTATCATCGATTTTGAAAGATTTATGAAAGGTCCTTTATTTATTAACCAAACAATATTCACTGATGTCTTTGAAAATTTAAAAGTATCTGCAATTCCTGTAAATTGCAGTCTAATCAGACTAACCCATGCCACTGCAGTGTGTGTGACAAAGATCTAAATGTTAAATTGACCAATTACATGTCCCTGATAGGGGTATTATAAACTGACACCAGGCTTTATTCCTAATGTGTGAAATTTTGATTTACATGCAATATAGACTATCTTTTCATCAAGCTATTACTGAAGGTGTCAAAAATGAATGAAACCAAAAGACCCAAGTGGAGTAAGTTAATTGTATCGATTCCTGATCTTTGTTTTACTTCTACTTTTGAACTTCTTCACTATTTTGGAAGATAACAACAACAAAAACAAAAAAACAGACAAAAAAAAACAGTGCAAGATGTTGAAGTTAGTGCTAAGGTCTGATACTGACGAGTCATAGAAAAAAATGCCTAGGGCTAAAAAAAGCCAGAAAGTATTGCTAAGAGGCCACTTGAAGAAATAACATCTGAACCTGAAACTCTATCAAATGATCAGCCTCCAGCAAAGAGAGCAACACTTACAAATAGTTTCAGTAGCTTTGCTTTTTCAACACTAAAATTATTCAATTGACCACTCAATATTTCAATTGACCAGTATTGACCACTTTGGGAGTATTGACCGGGACGGTTTTAACCGGTTAAAACCACCGGTTAAAACCGCCCCTGGTTTTGACCGCCCAACCTTGCAAAGCGGGGTTCAGAGGGGTGTTCATTACACGGACCTTTATAAATAAATATATGTTCACTAGTCTAAATATAGCTAATAGATTAAATTTGTATTACATGCCCCGCAAAGACGATGCTGCCAACGGTCGAACGGCATGCTGACGTCCACGAAATGACCCTAAAATTCCACCCTTATTAATCAGTGCATGATTTACTGTGTTTATTAAGGGAGATTAATAATAACAACTAGAGCAGGTTGATAGCATGCCATTGTATATCCCCGCGATGTGAAAACCATGTTGCAATAAAAGGACCCAAAATACTTCTTTTTGACCTTCGGGTACCCCAAGACATGTTTCGGGCAAACTTTTGCACCACTGTATTCTACTCTTAATTACCTTTGATTTGATACGCTACATGACTATGTTTGAACAAAATAGCTTTTTGACCCCTGAGCCCCACCCCTGGGGGCAGGTCAAATAACAAATAGCCATAGGGCTATTACCTGTGAAAGTCGAGAGAGTCTAGCGTTATTGGTCTAGGACCAATGGTGGGAATTACAGAAAGGCGGACGGCGGTTGGGGAGATCATTCATGATCCCGCTTTTTGCTATCTATCTAATCTATCTATGTGTTGACGGGGACGTTAAACCTCAAATCAAACAAACAAATCTATCTATCAGCTACATAGGCTGGGACCAAGTATCCAAAAATCCAAGACTGTGTACCCTCCAAAGTATCCAGTATGTCATCAATACCCCAAACAATATCTGCAAATTCTAGCATACCGAGGAAAACAAATATGTATATATTTATCCCCAAATTAAAGTGGCTTCCTTTCTGTTATTTAAAAACGTGTGATTTTACTTATTTCTGTCGTATAAAAATCTGATATGAGTGGATTGTAGTCAGTTTTAGTAGAAGTGACCCACCCCCACCGTCAACAATGTATCTGCAAATGGCCCGTACCCATAAAAATACCATTTTTTCCTAACCCCCCCCCCCCCACCCCGCAAAAAAACAACAACACGAAAATATTAAAGTTTGAACCCTCCAAAATAGTCCCAACCATGTAGCTGGCAAAATTTAGAGTAAACCCCACTCCCACCACCCGGGGTACGAGTGAACCAAAATTGGTACGAGTTGACTTGGGGGTACGAGTTGACTTAGGTACAAGTTGACCAGTTACCGATCCAGCGACCCCTGGTTTACAAGGCGAGTAGCGTAACCACTGCACCACGGACGCTTCTACGCATTTGTATTGTAAATGTCTTTCAATTTTTTTCAAAGCAAAACCTATTTAAATCCTACAATACCGTGCAAGGAGGTTAAGTGCGAAAATTTACAGGATTCAGTTAGTTGTCGAAATTTAAACACGTCTACCATCATCAGAAAATATAGACGTATTCGCTGTATCACATTTTGTCAAAATAAGAAATTTAGGCATTCACAACACCCTTTGATTGCTATATGCATCCTGTGTAACTTAATACTAATGACCTATATCTGGGTTGTCTAAAAATATCATCAGCTTTGTGTCGCTGGATTTGATTGGTTAATTCACTTGACATCAGAGATCACATGACACACACCTCATGCATCATGGTGGCAAGCAAGAAGCCATTTTGAAATTAGCATACATAAATACATGCCTCAGAATAGCTTTAAAATAACCACATGTACAACCATTTATTGTTGTTACTGAAAATCAGATTGCTGTAATGACTCTAAAATTGTCTCGTTTTGGGCGTCAATTTGATCTGTTGATAGCAGTACAATTTTGCCGATCACTACATATAAATGATCATATATAGTCCTAGCGACTCCAATTACGTACGTAAATACTACATATCAAAAACTTACTTATGTTTACAAATGATTAAGGTAAAACAATGACAAAATAGTCCAAGCAAAAACTTTTTGTAAACATTTGACGTTTCTACACGGCCGGTGACAGTCGTAGATTTGTTTAAGTGCATTCGTTAGTTTTTACATTTAACCGCTTTTTGGAAACAGCAACTAATTTTACCTGCTATATTTTCTGTCTATTTAAATTTCGGAAAGAAAGAGAAATAAGAAAAACGTGCCATAATACCCCTGTTACTTGATCATGAAAAGTTAAAACAGTCTGCAAGAATAAAATCCAACAAGTTTACAGCTCACGTCATCGCCGTCAACTCTCGGAGAATGACACGGACAAAAACGCGCGCACGCCCCATTGGGGCAGCTTTTACGCAGACCAGTCCCCTTCTTACATGGCTCTTAACAAAGATTTCTTTTTTGAATAAAATAAATGTCGTATTTATTTTTATACCGCTTCAAACATAGTAGGCCAGTACATTTAGCCGGAAATGAGCCTTGACCCACAACTAATTCCTTGAGAAATGTTATCAGCAGTTTTAGTGTCAGGAAGGTGTCCTGATTTATAGAAAAAAGTCCTCAAAAAAAAATCTGAGGGGGAAAGGGTATTTTTGGTGGGTGAAAAAAAAATACGAAAAATGAAGAAAAATCACAAAAAACCAGGCGTGTGTTAAACAATTAATACTTGACTTCATTAAATCATCCAAAATGAATATTTCTGTCTAGGGAAAAATACTAAATATTCTGAAGATAAAAGTTTTCTTTTACATTTTTTTTTGTATATTTTTTTGTGTGTGAAATTTCGAAAAACAAGTATTAGCTTTTGCAAAAAGCTTGAGTTTATGCTAAGCACACATTAATTTGTGTAGAACTAGAATGTGCCAGTTACCACAAAGTGTAAATAAAGTCACAGATATCAAATGAGGATTTCCAAATCTTATCACCAATGTCACATAAAACAAAATTTCCGATTTTTTTTTCACTATCAATTACAACTAATTGTACTACATGCCTATATTTACGGTTTCTTCATTTCGCATTCTAGTTTAAACTATCATTTTACATTCTAGGTTAACGTCATGAAAAACAAACTGCCAAGATTGCCGCCTAGAAATGAAAACATTAATAATTGGATGTGGGAAGAACTAGATAAGGGCAAATATATGTTAATTTTGCAAGTGTGAGAGCAATCGTGCATATCCATGCGATAAACTTTGGCAGCTTTCAGGTAATTGCTGAGTTTCCATATGCAAGTGGGCGTTCCAGTATCACCAGAGTTGGGATGTCCTGGGGTAACCGGATGGAAAATGAAAAGTAGAACCAGTCAACAGAATACCAGTCATGACCTTTCATTAAATGCTTCCGGAGCAAAAGATATCCCGTGGGCGTAGACAATAAAGGAAAAGTCGCTTATAACAATAAAAAAATAATATCACTGACATATATCTTAAAAGTAAATCCATATCGGTACTTAACTTCATGAAATCACTAAAAAAATGATAGTTTCTGTGTGCCAAAATAAATGATAAGTTATTGGTACACCAAAAGATATTTTTTTTTTATTTTGGGGGGTTGTGGGGGAGCGCGGGAAAGGTGTGTGTGTGTGGGGGGGGGGGGGGGGAAGGGAAGGGGAAGGGAAGGGGAAAAAGGAAAGTCAAAAGCAAACACATCACGAAAACATGCCTTTACAATTTTGACCCCCCCCCCAAAAAAAAAACCCCACTTTTATCTATATACTTGAAAAACTGGGGTTTATGGGTTATATTTTTTTCTGCTCAAAAACATAGCTTCTGAGATTGTTGATATTCAGTAGAACTGTCTCATCTATGTTTTTATGTTTTGAGCAGAAATAAGTGAGTGAGTGTGTTTGAGGTTTACATCCCGTCAACTGCAAATGTCATATGCAGTGGTTTCAAAAACATTTCGGCATCTAGATTTCAAGGAAAGATAGGAGTGTGATTTTCAATGTTATCTGAATAAAGCCCTTACAAATTTATCAAGCGTAGTAGGGTAATAATATCTAAGTAAACGGGAAAATCCCCACTACCCGTCTATTGATGTAACCCCTGCATACGGAGACCGGACCTCGGTTTAAAGACTCATCTGAGAGTCTGGTGAAGCCCTTGGATCGAACCTACGACTCCTGGTTTATGAGGCTAGTAGCTTATCCACTACACCATGGAGGCTTCTTTTAGCAGAAATTAGAAAAATAATGTACATGTAAACCCCCTCAAACTCCCCACTGCCCCACCCACACAGGTGTAAATGGGTAGCAGTGGTATAAAAGTCAACTGCCCCTCCCTCGTGCTTGTGAAAACATCCGGAATGAGTGTTCGAGAGAGATTAATTAAGCTTGAGGCTTTCAACGCAATCGAGCTAAAATAAATTAGTATAAACTAAAACTCCAGTAGGAGGGGGTTTCTATCGAGTACCCACAATCTATGCTTTTGAGCAGACATTAGTAAACTGGCCTTAACAAAAACATTGACAATTGTTCAGCCCCAAAATGGAATTTTAAGATAAAAAAAATGATGTTTTTCTTATTTCTGCTCAAAACATAGATTGCGGAGCTCGACAGAACCGCCTGAACTTGGCGGTTCTACCGAGTACCCACAATCTATGTTTTTGAGCTGATATAAGAAATTTAATATTTATCCCTGTACTATATAAAAGTGGGGTTCGAGGGGTCAAAATTATATAGGCGTGTTTTTTTTACCCCATCCATCTGGGATTGGAGTAATAGATTGGGCTGCTAATGCTTCCGCACAGAACTGATACCGACCGCATATGAGTACTGCTAAAGCGCCGAGAATATCCAGAAAAGTTGCTGCGAGTCAGCCTGTCCATGCATGTAAACCCTTTTGGATTCATTGGGTGGCAGGAATTGAGAAGTCATTTCATCTCAATGTCAGGTAAAAGTCCCACAAACTTGGAAGCAACGTCTCGTTTTCGAGATGAATAAGAAAAAACTCAGAAGTTTTCTCTGGATTTTTTTTTTTTTTGGGGGGGGGGGGGGGTTGATCAAATCTTCCAATAGATTTGAATATGCATGTTTTCGTTATGTTTTTTATGACCCCAACTTTAAAAAAGTTAGAGGGCATATTGCTTCTGGTTCATCCATTCGACTTTCCTTTTCGCCTTTGATGCATAGCATAACGCCAGAAACGTGCATGCTAGGGTTTTGAAATTTCATATATCGATTCTTCATGGAAAATTAGCTAACGCATATTTTTTTTTCTTATCCGGATTATGCCCCTTTCAAAAGTTATTGCCCTTTGATTTTTTTTATAAAATCTTGTCAGCAAAATATCTCAAAATCTTTTGGAGCTAGAGCCTTGTAAGTTGGTGACGAGTAGATGTCCTGATAAACTTTTGACTAAATTCCGAAAAATAGCTTGTGGCTAATGGCCCTTTGTCACATTGGGTACATTGTAGGCCTATGCTTTGTGTTTGTTTGTTTGTTTGATTTGAGGTTTAACGTCCCCGTCAACACCGTGAAGGTCATTTTTGAGACGTTGCTTCCAATTTTGTGGGACTTTTACCCGACATTGAGATGAAATGACATCTCAAGCCCTGTCGCCCAATGAAACCAGTCGGGTTTATTAGCATGGACGGTCCGCCTCGCACCGCGGTTCCTGGACAGGCTTAGATCCTCTAAGCGGTTTACCAGTACTGGTTCGCGGGCCGGATTCAGCTCTGCGTGGAAGCATCATACAGCCCATATATTTCTTCAAGCCCCTATGGGCGGGGGCCGACCTATGCTTTGGGATACATAGCAAAATTTTAGAACCTTGTATGCCAGGGTTTTGAAATTTCATATATGGATTCGAGACAAAATTTGTAAATCAATTTCAAGTGGATACACCCCTATAATTTTTTCTTGCCTGTTAAAAAGTCAGCGGCAAATTTCTATTGCAGTAAGTAGATAGGACAGTGTTGCAATTGTTCTGATTGTGATTTTTGAGTGGTTGCTTCCACAAAGTCACACATAGCTATCAAAATCTTACGTGCGCCATGTTACCGGAATAGACCGTATGCACATATTTACGATATTAATTCATTTGATTCTGATGGCACAAATGTGCTTCCATACATCAAAATTTTGTCATGAGACATTGACAAATGTATTTTCCGACCAAAAAAAAAAAAAATGTTTTTTTTTTTACAACACAGATCTTGTTTATCAATAGCATACAAGGAAAATATAAATGGCATGTATTAAAAAAATAGAATGCAGACAGACTGCACTTTATCAATTTCTGACGTAAGCTTTGTTTTTGATGACGTCATTTGTTTGCGCGTGAGGGGCCTTACAGCCGGTAAAACAGTGTATGGTGCTGTTATCTGGCCATTACTTATTTAATGCTTTTTCTGCGGATTAAATCCTAATTTTTCTCAGAACTGGCACGGATATTTTTTGAGGACTTTTTTTTGGTAATTAATATAGCATAGCCCTGTGTTTTGGTGTTAAAAGAATTTCTCAAGGAATTAGTTGGACCGTAAAAATTAAAGTACCTCGCCTATAGATTGTGGATATTCAATAGAACCGCTTTTTTTATTCACCAGTATGTATTGGAGTGAGAAAGATGGGGTTGAATTTCGGTTGCATTTAATAGCTATAAATAGAAAGTTTTCAAAAGGGACAACAAGCCGTACATTGCTATTAAAATAAATTGACGCGGTTCTAAAGAGTAGTAATAGCCCGATCAGCGTTTTGCGGCGTCTGATCTGGGCCTGCACTGTTTGCCAGGGTACCCGTTTTGGGGCTTCTGGTACGAAATGGGTTTAAAATGTCCATGATGACTGGCGTCACGCCTTCTTTGTCAGGTCTTTGATCAGGTCTATTATAACATTGGTTGATGCATCGTTCTATATAGAATAATCTAAGTTTTGATAGGTTGTTAAAGACACGCTTATCGATTAATCATGATTGGTTAATCGATACGCGTGTCACTAATTCGATCACTGACATGATCCCCATTTGAGCAATTTGCTTACTCCAGAATTTTATGAATGAACATCTGTTGAAAAGTTAAGAGATAGAGATTAAGGTATCTATTTAATAATGTTTCACTTTCAATGTTTAAATGTATAACATATTTATCATTCATTCATTTTCATTCATTCTACTGATACTGCGTCGGTCACATTTGACCATTACCGCAGGTGAACAGTACATACACTCCAGGTTTGCAGGATGAAAGCCTAGACAGCAATCATGTAATTACCTGCACAGGGGATGGTTCTCCCTGCACAGGGGGCCTCCAGTTAACGTCCCGATCCGAAGGACGGTGCACTTTATGACATTCATCCCTGCAAATGATGCCAATGGAGCGTTTTTGTTCTTTTTTGGATTAGCGGAGAAATTATTTCATAATCGCTCAGCATCATCATCATTTTCGTAGCTATAATTTATATTTTTATTATTATTTACTTTTTTACAAATTGTACTCTTCCTTGGATCAGCGGGAGACTGACAGAGAAAATATTATTATCACTTCCTATGACAGGGACGAATTCTTACCACAATGTTTTTTTTTTTTTTTTTGTGGTGAGGTAAAGCATATATTATCCTATTGTTATGCATAAGAATTTATTTTTCTGATTCCCACTTTCACCCCACTGTTGACCTAATAGTGTTATAAATATCTTGTTAGTCTTCTTATAGAAGATTCTAGAAAACTGAGTCACAGATTAATTTCATTTTTGTAAACAACATGTTTACAAGGAAAAGTACTTCAGAACCTTCCAGAAAGTTCTGGGTTGCATTATTTTTAGCGAAATTACCTCATCTTATTCCACAGCCCTCTAGAATGTTCTAGAGAAATCTTAGGGTCTATAAAAGAGCTTGATTTTTCTCATTGAGTCAGACTTTGGCGTTTGAAGTTTGGGCTTTTAAGAAAAGTTATTTCTAAATTCTGTGTTGGATTGTTAAAGGATATTACTTTGTATTTTGGACTGTGAATTCTGTGGGATCAAGGAAAATAGATTCATTCAGGATATTTAATTCAGAGCTAAGTACATTTAATTTTCTTACTTCTACAGGTTAGAGTTAACTTGTAAATAAATTTTGTTAATTTTTTCCAAAAGGCTTGTTTGCTTTTTCTTTCTGCTACGCCTGGCTCGTAACAGAAATTGGGGGCTCGTCCGGGATAAAAATATTTTGAGCATTTTAGGACTGACATTTCATTTGTAGGCAAGTAATTGTCATTTCTTATCGGATATAGACTTGGCAGTTGCTTCAAAAGATAGGTATTTCCTCATAGGCATAGAGGAGATTGTCATTTCATGTGAATTGTCATTTCAGGTGAAATAGTACTTGTCATTTCATGTGAACTTTTTTGGGCTTGTCATTTAAAAAAAGAATTGTCAAATTAACCTCAATCTGTAGTACCATAATTACTTTATAAAACGAACAAAACGCAAACATGTCGTTTGATTTGAGAAGCTTTTTGGCTCAGCCTACTCAGGAGTTGTTTAATCTGGCCAAAAGGACAGATTTGTTAGAAATTGCTTCCCATTATGGGGTCACTGCTGTCAAAACAAGCATGAAGAAGCATGAAATTAAGAATATTTTGGTACAGTTTTTTTTTTGATGAAGAACTTTTCGACCCATCTGCTTTGTCTCTCATTATGGTTTCACATACTGAATTGCAAATGAGACAAATTGAAATAGGAAGGCAAATTGAATTAGAGAAGTTAAGGTTAGAAATGGAAGAAAGAGAGAAGGAAAAGCAAAGAGAAATGGAAGAAAGAGAGAAGGAAAAGCAAAGAGAAATGGAAGAAAGAGAGAAAGAAAAGGAAAGAGAAATGCAGAGACAAATGCAGATGGAAAGATTAGAAATGGAGGAACGTCTTCAGAAAGAAAAATTCGAAAAAGAAGAGCGACTAGAAATAGAAAGAGAAAAATGGCATTTTCAATTAAAGATGAAGGAATTGGAACTCCAGGGTCAAGAGAGGGTGAAACCTACCCCTGTTTTTGACTCTGGTAGTTATTTTGATGCCACAAAGCACATCAGATTAGTTCCGCCATTTCAGGAAAAAGAGGTAGATAAGTATTTTTTTTTTGCATTTTGAAAAAGTTGCAGAAAATTTAAAATCGCCAAAAGAGCATTGGACCTTACTTTTGCAAAGCGTTGTCGGAAAGGCTAGAGACATTTACACTCAGCTGACTGTCGAGCAAAGCTCAGACTATGATTTGGTTAAGGAGCTTATTCTTAAGGCATATGAGTTGGTCCCTGAGGCTTACAGGCAGAAATTTAGGAACTGTAAAAAAGAAATTTCACAGACCCATATAGAATTTGCTCGAACCAAAGAACAGTTATTTGATAGGTGCTGTTCTTCTAAAAAAGTAGGCTCTGATCATGACAAACTTAGACAGCTTGTCCTTGTTGAAGAGTTCAAACGGTGCATAAATTCAGACATTAAATCTTTTTTCGATGAGAGACAGGTTGAAACTTTGGAGGAAGTTTCTCGTTTGGCAGATGATTATGCTTTGACTCATAAAGTCTCGTTTGTGAACAGGCCTTATCCTCGAAAACCTTATAATCCACAGACAGGTCCAAGATTCTATCCCAGTAATCCTTCTGGTAGTTATAGCCATACATCTAGTGCTATGCCCAAACTTTCTGGTGAAAATAAAAGCCAGAATCCTCCCAAACCTTCTGGTGAAAACAGAAGCCAGAATTTTTCCAAACCTTCTGCTGAAAACAAAGACCAGAATCCCTTATCTCAATCTCAAGTAGTTTGTTATTATTGTAAAAATACAGGTCATTTGATCTCTGAATGTTTAAAATTAAAGCGAAGAAAAGAAAGAGAAAGACAAGAGGAACCTAAGTAAAAATAAAACAAAGATCAGGAATTGATACAATTAACTTACTCCATCCATAAAAGACACCAAAGGGAAAGAAATACAAACATTAAGCGACCAGACCATAATGGAAACCTAAACAAAGGAAGGCCATATGGACAGTTACTTTCCCACAAAATGGCCATATGGCCATCCAAAATTAAAAGACACAAGTGATACACACAGTAAGTAACAAACAACAACATAAATAAATCGCCACAGAAGAGCCGCCTTGGAACGGTCAGTGGAAGATTTCCACTGGGGGGGCTTAAATCGATTTTACGTGGCCACAATCCTCGCCCTTACTTCCGTCGCGATTTAGACAAATAATTTGTTCAGTCCGCATGAAGGCCTCCTAACTCATCAGTGCAACATCTCCGTGAACACAGAAATCAAAGAAACACAGAGGTGAGACAACGGTGAGGACTCGACAGCAAGAAACCACTGAAATGCTGGAGCAAAAGAAAACCAACAGTTAGACTCCGATGAGCCCGACCAGAGACAGAGCATCAGGCACCAACCAACATTATCTCTTTAATTTTCAATAAGCCTTTACGTTGGAGCCGTCATAGAATCTGAGGCCTGACCCACCGGCGTGCAATTAAAGAGGGAAGCAAAGTTGCCAACCGTGATTGGGTTAACTACCATGCATGCAGTCTGTCGTATAATATCCATGTTGTACCCAATCTTTTTATATCGAAGAATGATTTTACGAAATTGGGTGCTGAAGTCATTGCGGTTATATATTTTTCTGAATTTATATACTAAGTCACCATAAAATTCGGGTTCCGATAGACCTTGTTGCAGAAGAGATTTAAGTCCAATATTGAATTTTGAAATTAAATCAGAATGGCGTCTATAAAATTTTGAAAAGGCTTTGCGTAGTTTATGGTACCGATAACCCTGATTAAGAAGTTTAGCTGTTAATAATTTATTACGAGTGTTGAAGTCAGTTACATGACTACACACTCTAGCAAATCGAATTAATTGCGAAATATAAACGCCATAGGATGGCGCACGAGGAACATCACCATCCAAAAAAGGAAAATTTACAATCTCAAAATCAAAGTCAGCGCGTTTATCATAAATTTTGCACGAAACAAATCCATCTACAATAGATAGATGTAAATCCAAAAACGGGGCCTCGGTATCAGAAGAATTTGCTTTATTTAACTGAAGTTCTAGGGGGTAAATCTGACTGATCAAACCATCAAAATAGGTATTATCAATATTTAATAAATCATCTAAATATCTAGAAGTAGAGCTAAAAGCTTCAATAATTTCAGATTGGCTATCAATGGAAAGCGACAAAATGAAGTCTCTTTCATAACAATACAAGAGCAGATCAGCCACAAGAGGTGCGCAATTAGTACCCATCGGAATACCCACAATTTGTCTAAATAACTTAGTACCGAATCTAATATAAATATTGTCAAGTAGAAAGGTGAGGGCATCACACACTTTCTGACATGACCAAAGTGTATAATTCTTATGCTCTTTAGAAGTGAAAAATGCATTTCTGACATTACATGCAAGATAGAGAGAATCTTCTCTGTGAAAAGCCCATTCAATTAAATCATTAAGCTTTTCTTTTATAAGATTATGAGGAAGTGTAGTGTAAAGAGTGGAAAAATCGTAGGTAGACAGACTAGAAGCACGAAACTGTCTAGATTTCAATTTATTTAAAACCTCATTCGAATTTTTTATAGACCAAAACAGATTTCTTCCTGATCTTTCAAAGACTTTATCACAATATTTAATTACATGCGTTTAAATAGCAGTAAGACAGGAAGTTAATAATTTAGAAAGTTCAGTGGTAGTGCAAGAACTAGAATTTGCAATAAACCGTGCTTTGTAAGGTTTTTTTATGAAGTTTTGGTAACCAGTATAGCGTAGGAAGCTTGTCTTGGCCTTCGTTAACACACACAGCAAACTTGGTGGCTGAAAGACAAACATGTTTATCTACTATAGCTCTCTCTTCAGCCAAAGGCTGAAATTCATAGGCCTTAGTACCACCAAGCTCCTGCTTAAGCGTGTTAACATAGTGGAGCCGTCACACAACGACGACGTTGTTAGCGGCCTTGTCTGCAGGGGCCAAAACAAACTTCTTATGAAATTCTTGAATACCTAGTTTAAGATGACGTAAAGACGTCTTGGGCTTAGGAGGTAATAAGTTAGTATTTTGAGAATAGAAAGAAATGCGTTTATTCACTAGTCTTAAAATGCTAAGTTTCCAGTCCTTTAGGGATTTATACTCAACATACTCTCGCTTACACCATCGATTACCGAATTCATTCAAGGAAGCAGCGATTTCATCTCTACATTTACTGAAATCAATTTTAGAAGGAAACCGATATTTCGGTCCTTTAGAAATTATATTCCTTATACTAGAATCAGGAATAATTTTCAAATTGCCAGTAATTACATGACCAGCAGCAGGATAGCAATACTTTGAGTTTTTACAATCACATGAATCAGGAGTATTAGTATCAATATCAAGATCTGAAACAAGTTTATTGAAATTAGAAATGATAGATCTAACAGGTTTGTTATATTTATAGCAAATTATAGGTGTTTCAGTATTTTGAAAATAAGCAGGAATGGAAGAAAGCACCGATCTCTCACGGAAGATACTGGGCAAATCTATAAAATCCATACCCTTATTAATGAAGGATATTTTGAAGAAATGACGTTTATGATTAATTTCAGAATCAATGTAAGGACGGAGAGTATGCTGCGTATAGCCTCTAGTTAAGAGAGCCGCATCATATAACTGATGAGAACTATCGTAGAATTTATTCGCCTCGGTGTCCAGAAGACGTAAAACAGAAACGGGTAATGAACTTAAAAATGAAAGCATAGAGTGGCGTCCATGATTTAATAATATAATTGACAGTCACTTCAGTCTAGTATTGTTTCGTTTAAACGCACGTGATTTACGTTTAAAGTTACCATTTTTCCTGGTGCCGTGAGATCTAGTTCTGCGTTTTCGACATTCCAGGAGTGAGAAAATATCAAAGTCCGGCATTCTGGAAATATTACCCTCATGATAAATGTTGTCATTAAATCCCAGTGGAAAAGGGGTCTGTAAAAATTTAATCCATTTCAGTTCAGCTTCATGTCTTTTGATTATTTTGAATCTAGATGTAGAATTTGCATCGTAATAAAGTTTTTCCACTGGTTGTATAATAATGTTATTTACAGAATGACCTGTACGTCGAAAGTGACGGTACAAGAAAGTGTCAGTTTTCTTAGGCTTACTCATTCTACGATAATGCTCGTTCAATCTAGTTTTAAGCATGCGGTTAGTTTGACCGACGTACTGCATATTACAGTTTGCAGCACGTCAAGTAATTAGATAAATTAAATGTGTAGACTGTCATGTCAAATCAGACATGTTAACTACAGAGAAGCGTCTACCGTTTACAGATGAAGTAACGGTAGACGCAGTGCTTAAATGCGAACAACATCTGCACCTCTTGGCATTGCACTTAGAAATACTAGGATACATTCCACTTCTTTTCCACGGATTAGTATATTTTCGAAGGATGGGTGATTTAAGAGGAGATAGTCTTATACGAAGACTACTCCCAAAAACATTGGTATTGCCTGCTCCTTTGAGATTAACTGAAGTTACAGAAGACAAATTTAAGGGTCTAACCAATACCGAAGGCAACATAGTATTAAAGTTCTTAATAGAATGGGGAATCCGTACAGAAGAAGCAGAGTGTAACCTAAGGGGTGATATTGATATTTTAAATGTATTTGTAAATAAAAATCAAAAATGAGTTCCATTAAGAGCAATGAAAACATTCATAAGAAAGAAGATGGGTCATACTACGTAGTTTCGGCTAATAAAGCCTCATCAGTGACCCTGTAATGGTCCGGCAAAGAAAGCCAGAGGTAATACTCATTTAGGATAATTAAGTTGTGATACCGTCAAAACTAAAGCGATGTTCATACCGGTTATTAAATAAATAAAATTACTGAAGAAGATTCCTTCGAATAGAAGGAAGGTACAACAAAAGCCCACAAAACATCCTAGTCTACTTAAAGTACAGGGATGTCAAACAGGTTTGACTTCTATAAGGCCAAAACCACAGTCTTGTGTAAGGGAGGAAACTCTTTCTGATACCAAATTATCTGAGACTGATTCAGTTATGGAGATTTATGAACCATTCTTATCAGATGGTTATGTGTCACCAAATGGTGACAGTTATGCCCATCCTATCCCTATTAAAATCTTACGAGATACTGGAGCTTCTCAATCTCTTATTCTTGCAGATACTCTGCCTTTTTCTGAGAAGACTTCTTTGGGCCAAAGTGTCCTTATTCAGGGTGTAGAATGTGGATTTGTTAATGTTCCGCTACATAACGTTTATTTGTCATCAGAATTGGTATCCGGTTCAGTGGCTGTTGGTATTAGACCTTCTTTACCTTTTAAAGGTGTTCATTTGTTGCTGGGCAATGATTTAGCTGGAGAGAAGGTTGTGGTAAACCCACTTTTGACTTCTAATCCTTGCACTGATCAACCACCTGATCCCATTGAGCAGGAAATTCCTGATCTTTATCCGTCCTGTGCAGTCACCAGGGCTATGGCACGTAAGGCCAAGCAAACTGATTGGAAACAGGATTTTGATTTTACTGACACCTTTTTGGGTCAGTCTTTTAATGACGAGATAACAAGGTCTCTGTCTTCAAGCCTGCCTGATAAGCAGACAGATTTTCATGAGAATAACTCATCTTTCGATCTGGGCCATGACAAAATGTCTGAGTCTCAACTAGCTATAGAACAGCACAAGGATCCTGAAATTTCGCCTTTGTTTGAAAGGGCTTTAGATGAGCAGGAAGTATCTCAGGTCCCTGTCTGTTATTATGTCAAAAATGGCATTCTCATGAGAAAATGGCGTCCACCAGACGTCTCAGCAGAAGACGAGTGGACTGTCAACCATCAGATAGTGGTTCCACGGATTTACCATCCTGAAATATTAAACTTGGCACATGAAACTCCCATGTCAGGACATTTAGGTGTCAATAAAACATATCACAAGATTCTTAATCATTTTTACTGGCCTGGGTTAAAATCAGATGTTTCTCAGCATTGAAGGTCCTGCCATACATGCCAAATGGTAGGAAAACCCAATCAGACTATACCTAAGGCTAATTTGCAGCCTATACCTGCTTTTGATGAACCTTTCAGTCAAATAATTATAGACTGTGTGGGTCCATTGCCCAGAACAAAGTCTGTTTGTGAATATCTATTGACTATTATGTGTGCTTCGACACGTTTTCCTGAAGCCATTCCACTAAGAAATATCAAAACTAAGACAATCGTCAAGGCCTTAGTGAAGTTTTTCACATTTGTTGGGCTTCCTACGCTATACTGGTTACCAAAACTTCATAAAAGACCTTATAAAGCACGGTTTATTGCAAATTCTAGCTTTTGCACTACCACTGAACTTTTTCGCCCCCGCCCATAGGGGCTTGAAGAAATATATGGGCTGCATGATGCTTCCACGCAGAGCTGAATCCGGCTCGCACACTAGTACCGGTAAACCGCTTAGAGGATCTAAGCCTGTCCAGGAACCGCGGTGCGAGGCGGGACCGCCCATGCTAATAAACCCTGTTGGTTTCATTGGGCGACAGGGCTTAAGATGTCATTTCATCTCAATGTCGGGTAAAAGTCCCACAAAATTGGAAGCAACGTCTCCAAAATGACCTTTACAGTGTTGACGGGGACGTTAAACCTCAAATCAAACAAACAAAAGACCACTGAACTTTCTAAATTATTAACTTCCTGTCTTACTGCTATTAAAACGCATGTGATTAAATATTGTGATAAAGTCTTTGAAAGATCAGGAAGAAATCTGTTTTGGTCTATAAAAAATTCGAATGAGGTTTTAAATAAATTGAAATCCAGACATTTTCGTGCTTCAAGTCTGTCTACTTACGATTTTTCCACTCTTTACACTACTCTTCCTCATAATCTTATAAAAGAAAAGCTTATTGATTTAATTGAATTGGCTTTTCACAGAGAAGATTCTCTCTATCTTGCATGTAATGTCAGAAATGCATTTTTCACTTCTATAGAGCATAAGAATTATACACTTTGGTCATGTCAGAAAGTGTGTGATGCCCTCACCTTTCTACTTGACAATATTTATATTAGATTCGGTACTAAGTTATTTAGACAAATTGTGGGTATTCCGATGGGTACGAATTGCGCACCTCTTGTGGCTGATCTGTTCTTGTATTGTTATGAAAGAGACTTCATGTTGTCGCTTTCCATTGATAACCAATCTGAAATTATTGAAGCTTTTAGCTCCACTTCTAGATATTAGATGATTTATTAAATATTGATAATACCTAATTCGATGGTTTGATCAGTCAGATTTACCCCCCAGAACTTCAGTTAAATAAAGCAAATTCTTCTGATACCGAGGCCCTGATTTTGGATTTACATCTATCTATTGTAGATGGATTTGTTTCGTGCAAAATTTATGATAAACGCGATGACTTTGATTTTGAGATTGTAAATTTTCCTTTTTTGGATGGTGATGTTCCTCGTGCGCCATCCTATGGCGTTTATATTTCGCAATTAATTCGATTTGCTAGAGTGTGTAGTTATGTAACTGACTTCAACACTCGTAATAAATTATTAACGGCTAAACTCCTTAATCAGGGTTATAGGTACCATAAACTACGCAAAGCCTTTTCAAAATTTTATAGACGCCATTCTGATTTAATTTCAAAATTCAATATTGGACTTAAATCTCTTCTGCAACAAGGTCTATCGGAACCCGAATTTATGGTGACTTAGTATATAAATTCAGAAAAATAAATAACCGCAATGACTTCAGCACCCAATTTCGTAAAATCATTCTTCGATATAAAAAGATTGGGTACAACATGGATGTTATACGACAGACTGCATGCGTGGTAGTTAACCCAATCACGGTTGGCAACTTTGCTTCCCTCTTTAATTGCACGCCGGTGGGTCAGGCCTCAGATTCTATGACAGCTCAAACGTAAAGGCTTATTGAGAATTAGAGAGATCTAATTCAAGGTAATGTTGGTTGGGGCCTGATGCTCTGCCTCTGGTCGGGCCCATCGGAGTCTAACTGTTGGTTTTCTTTTGCTCCAGCATTTTAGTGGTTTCTTGCTGTCGAGTCCTCACCGTTGTCTCACCTCTGTGGTTCTTTGATTTTTTGTGTTCACGGAGATGTTGCACTGATGAGTTAGGAGGCCTTCATGCGGACTGAACAAATTATTTGTCTAAATCGCGACGGAAGTAAGGGCGAGGATTGTGGCCACGCAAAATCGATTTAAGCCCCCCAGTGGAAATCATTCCACTGACCGTTCCAAGGCGGTTATTCTGTGGCGGTTTATTTATGGTGTTGTTTGTTACTTACTGTGTGTATCACTTGTGTCTTTTTATTTTGGATGGCCATATGGGCATTTTGTGGGAAAGTAACTGTCCTTATGGCCTTCCTTTGTTAGCTCACCTAAGCCGAAGGCTCATGTGAGGTATTAGTATACCACGAGCCGGCGTCCGTCGTCCACACTTTCAACGAAGTATATCTCTGGAACCAGTGGGCCGGCCTTGATCAAATTTCATATGAACCATCATCAGGTAGGGGGAAATGCTGTATTAGGTTTTCGTGCAGATCGGATGAGAACTCTGGTTGCCACAGCAACAAAGAGCTCCCATAGGCTTAACATAGGAAAAAGCTTGTCATCACTCTAGCTCCGTCAATTTTTTTCTGATCGACTTCATTCTTGCAGATAACGAGGACAGACATGAAATCTCGATCAAGTTCGATTTTGGGCTGAATCGGATAATTCACTCAGGAGTTACGTGCCCTTGAGCGTTGAAAAAAATTGCCTATTGACTTAACATGGGGAGAATGTTGTCATCACCGTAGCTGCTTCAATTATTTTCAGATTGGCTTTATTCTTGCAGATAACCAGCACAGCCATGAAATCTCGGTCAAGTTCGATAACTGGCAGAATCGGATCATTCACTTAGGAGTTACCTGCCCTTGTGTGTTTTTGCATTAGGGTTAATGGGAATTTCAAAAATGTATATCTTAAAGACTACTTGGCCAACTTTGATCAAATTTCATGTGTCGCATTATTGGGCAAGTGGAAAGGCTTCTTAAGGTTTTCAGGCAGATCTGAGTGGAACTCTGGTTGCCATGGCAACATCTAGCTCTCATAGACTTCACATAGGAAAAAGCTTGTCATCACTCTAGCTCCGTCAATTTTTTTCTGATCGACTTCATTCTTGCAGATAACCAGTACAGGCATAAAATCTCGGTCAAGTTCGATTTTGGGCCGAATCAGATAATTCACTCAAGAGTTACGTCCCCTTGAGCGCCCGAAAAATTGCCTATCGACTTAACATGGGGAAAATGTTGTCATCACTGTAGCTGCTTCAATTTTGTTCGGATTGGCTTCATTCTTACAGATAACCAGCACAGCCATGAAATCTCGGTCAAGTTCGATAATTGGCAGAATCGGATCATACACTTAGGAGTTACCTGCCCTTGTGCATTTTTGCATAAGGGTTAATGTGAATTTCAAAAATGTATATCTTGAAGACTACTTGGCCGACTTTGATCAAATTTCATGTGTAACATTATTGGGCAAGTGGAAAGACTGCATAAGGTTTTCATGCAGATCTGAGTGGAACTCTGGTTACCATGGCAACATATAGCTCCCATAGACTTAACATAGGAAAAAGCTTGTCATCACTCTAGCTCCGTCAATTTTTTTCTGATCGACTTCATTCTTGCAGATAATAAGGACAGGCATAAAATCTCGGCTAGTTCGATTTTGGGCAGAATCGGAATATTGACCTCGGAGTTACGTGACCTTGAGCGACAAAAAATTTGCCCATAGACTTAACATAGGGAAATGTTGTGACTACGATAGCGACTTGAATTTTTTTCAGATCAGCTTCAAACTTGCAGGTAACGAGGACAGACATAAAATCACGGTTAAGTTCGATTTTGGGCCGAATTGGATTATTTGCCTTGGAGTTACCTGCCCTTGAGCATGAAAAAATACGTTGTGACCACGATAGCAACTTTATTTTTATTCAGATCAGCTTCAAACTTGCAGGTAACGAGGACAGGCATTAAAATCCCGGTTAAGTTCGATTTTGGGCCAAATCGGAATATTGACCTCGGAGTTACGTGACCTTGAGCGACAAAAAATTTGCCCATAGACTTAACATAGGGAAAATTTTGTGACTACGATAGCGACTTGAATTTTTTTCAGATCAGCTTCAAACTTGCAGGTAACGAGGACAGACATAAAATCTCGGTTAAGTTAGATTTTGGGCCGAATCGGATTATTTGCCTTGGAGTTACCTGCCCTTGAGCATAAAAAATACGTTGTGACCACGATAGCAACTTTATTTTTATTCAGATCAGCTTCAAACTTGCAGGTAACGTGGACAGGCATAAAATCTCAGTAAAGTTCGAATCGGAATATTGACCTCGGAGTTACATGACCTTGAGCGACAAAAAATTTGCCCATAGACTTTACATAGGGAAAATGTTGTGACTACGATAGCGACTTGAATTTTTTTCAGATCAGCTTCAAACTTGCAGGTAACGAGGACAGACATAAAATCTCGGTTAAGTTCGATTTTGGGCCGAATCGGATTATTTGCCTTGGAGTTACCTGCCCTTGAGCATAAAAAATACGTTGTGACCACGATAGCAACTTTATTTTTATTCATATCAGCTTCAAACTTGCAGGTAACGAGGACAGAAATAAAATCTCGGTTAAGTTCAATTTTGGGCCGAATCGGAATATTGACTCGGAGTTACGTGACCTTGAGCGACAAAAAATTTGCCCATAGACTTAATTAGGGAAAATGTTGCGACTACGATAGCGACTTGAATTTTTTTCAGATCAGCATCAAACTTGCAGGTAACGAGGACAGACATAAAATCTCGGTTAAGTTCGATTTTGGGCCGAATCGGAATATTTGCCTTGGAGTTACCTGCCCTTGAGCATAAAAAAAATACGTTGTGTCCACGATAGCAACTTTATTTTTATTCATATCAGCTTCAAACTTGCAGGTAACGAGGACAGACATAAAATCTCGGTTAAGTTCGATTTTGGGCCGAATCGGAATATTGACCTCGGAGTTACGTGACCTTGAGAGACAAAAAAATTTGCCCATAGACTTAACGTAGGTAAAATGTTGTGACAGAAATAGCGACTTGAATTTTTAGCTCACCTGAGCCAAAGGCTCCAGTGAGCTGATAGTATACCAAGGCTCCGGAGTCCGTCGTCTGTCGTCCGTCCATCCGTCGTCCACACTTTCAATGAAGCATATCTCAGAAGGCAGTCGACCAATCTTGTTTAAATTTTATGTGTAGCACCATTGGACAAGGGGAAAGGCTGCATTAGGTTTTGGAGCTAGTCTGGTTCATTTGTTCCTTCATTCTTCTTTCTCTCCATATAGAGATAATAGACCAATGTTAAATTTTTAATCAAAGATTTCTCAGGAACTATAAAGCTAGAAGCATCAAATTTGGTATTCAATAGAATAATGATGACTTATTTTGTGTAAGAGACATTGGGCTTTCTCATCTTATTTGTTCATCTGTTCTTTCATTCTTCTTTCTCTCCATTTTGACCAATGTTAAATTTTCGTCAAAGATTTCTCAGGAACTATAGAAGCTAGAAGTCTCAAACTTGGAATGCAATGCAATAATGATGACTTATATCCTGTAAGGGTCAATGGGCTGGATTCTATTAGCAGATTTAGTAGTCAAGTCTGTGAATTGTTAAAACTTAAGTTCCTCAGGTGAGCGGTTTAGGCTCATTGAGCCTCTTGTTTAGGTTTGCATTATGGTCTGGTCGCTTAATGTTTGTGTTTCTTTCCCTTTGGTGTCTTTGATGGGTGGAGTAAGTTAATTGTATCGATTCCTGATCCTTGTTTTACTTCTACTTTAACAGCATACAGGCATTGTCCTTATAAAAAGCTAGTCTGTTATTCTCTGCGATTTCAAACATTCTGCATTATCTGAGCCGAAAATTCGCATTCAGCCAACGCACGAGAAAGCCTACAATAAAATGTGTGCGACCAGTGAAATGCCTATTCAATTCTACGAGCCCACATATTCGTACAGTCTGATCAGTCTTCGCTGATTGCATGTGCCTTCTGTAGTCTCCAAGCTACCTAAAGAGGGGTATGCGAGAACCCTTGCCTCACTGGGAGGATATGTAGTCTAGTCTGGGTCGACTAATCGTAGATTTTACCGCTTGCTGTCCATTTAGATTTTTCTTTGTGTTATTGTAAGACCCTTTTCTCAGCAATACTTTACATAATTATTATAGGAGCAAGAAACCAGACATTTAATAGTGTTACGAGCCAGGCATAGCAGAAAGAAAAAGCAAAAAAGCCTTTTGGAAAAATTTAACAAAATTTATTTACAAGTTAACTCTAACCTGTAGAAGTAAGAAAATTAAATGTACTTAGCTCTGAATTAAATATCCTGAATGAATCTATTTTCCTTGATCCCACAGAATTCACAGTCCAAAATACAAAGTAATATCCTTTAACAATCCAACACAGAATTTAGAAATAACTTTTCTTAAAAGTCCAAACTTCAAGCTCCAAAGTCTGACTCAATGAGAAAAATCAAACTCTTTAATAGACCCTAAGATTTCTCTAGAACATTCTAGAGGGCTGTGGAATAAGATGAGGTAATTTTCTAAAAATAATGCAACCCAGAACTTTCTGTAATAACCAGCCATACCAAGAAATCGCATCAGCTGTCTTTTGCACGTGGGTACGGGAAAATTTGAGATAGCCTCAACTTTAGCATCAATGGGTTTCACATGACCTTGACCTACAACATGACCTAGAAATGTCAAACTTGCATGGCAGAATTCACTTTTAGCAAGATTGATTGTCAATTTGGCATTACTGAGTCTATCAAAGAATGCTCGAATAGTCCCAAGATGTTGATTCCACTGGTCGTTGTATATGATAGCATCATCGATATAAGCACTGCAGCCTTCCAGCCCCGCAATTACCATGTTAATTAAGCACTGAAATGTTGCCGGAGAGTTTTTCGTTCCAAATGGCATGACTTTATAGTTAAATAATCCGTCTGGTGTTGTGAATGCCAAAACCTCCTTTGCTCTATCTGTGAGTGGAATTTGCCAAAATCCTTTCAGAAGGTCGAATTTCGTTATGTATTTGGCATTCCCGATGTTATCAATGCAGTCATCCATTCTTGGAATAGGAAAGCTATCTGTTTTACTTAAGGAATTAACTTTCCTAAAATCTGTACACATACGATATGTCCCATCAGGTTTTGGTACAAGAATACAAGGAGAACTCCACTCACTTTGGCTTGGTTCAATAAAGTCATTGTCCAATAGATACTGAACTTCTTCTTTAAGATATTTTTGTTTCACAGGATTCATCCTGTATGGGTGTTGTTTTACAGGTTTAGAACCATTTATGTCCACATCGTGAAATATTTTGTCTGTCCGTGTTGGAATGTCAGGAAATAAGTGTTCATATTCAAATATCAGCTGTTTCCGTTCATTCCGCTGATCTGGCTTTAGATGTGACAGTTTCTGGTCGAGATTCCGTAGAATGTCAGAATTCTGAAGTTTTGATGATGTGGGATCCGACTTCACTGAATTAATATCCTCACAGTCATTGTCACATGAATTAAATGTAACAGAGGTAACTAGATTGGCTGATGTTAAAGATGTATTGTCCCTATCTATGTATGCCTTAAGCATGTTAATATGACATAGCTGCTTTAGCTTGCGCCTCCCAGGAGTGTTTATTATGTAATTTACGTCACTGATCTTTTTATCTACAGTGTATGGACCATAATACCTGGCCTGCAACGATTTTCCTGGAATAGGCAAAAGAGCTAGTACCTTATCACCTGGTTTAAAATTCCTTTCTTTTGTCCCTATGTCATATAGCTGTTTCATTTTCCTTTGGGATGACTGAAGATTGGTCCGAGCAGCCTCACAAGCTTTTGAAAGTCTAGTTTTGAAATCAGACACATACTGAAGTAAATTCAGGGAGGTGTCATCATTGGAGAGAAATTTCTCTTTGAGAAGTTTCAAAGGACCACGAACAATATGGCTAAAATACTAATTCAAATGGACTGAAGCCAAGAGATTCTTGCACAGATTCTCTAACAGCAAATAAAAGGAGATGGATGCCTTCATCCCAATCCTTCTCTGTGTCAAAGCAATATGATCTTATCATGTTTTTCAATGTTTGATGGAATCTTTCAAGGGCGCCTTGACTTTCAGGATGATAGGCCGATGACTTATACTGTACAATGCCAAGTTCATGCATTACTTGTTGAAATATTCCAGACATAAAATTTGAGCCTTGGTCTGACTGAATAGATTTAGGAAAGAAGAAGTAAAACAAAGATCAGGAATCGATACAATTAACTTACTCCACCCATCAAAGACACCAAAGGGAAAGAAATACAAACATTAAGTGACCAGACCATAATGCAAACCTAAACAAAGGAAGGCCATAAGGACAGTTACTTTCCCACAAAATGCCCATATGGCCATCCAAAATAAAAAGACACAAGTGATACACACAGTAAGTAACAAACAATAGCCTCGATAGCGCAGTGGTTAGCGCGTTCGACTCATAATCGAGAGGTTGTGAGTTCGAATCCGCCACCGGTATCGAGGTGTGTCCTTGGGCAAGACACGTAATGACACTGCCCCACTCCACCCAGGTGTAAATGGGTAGCAGTGGTCTAAAGCCACTGCCTCTCTCTCGCGCGCGCGTGAAAACACCCGGAATGAGTGTTCGAGAGCGATTCAATAAGCTTAAAGCTTTCATCGCAATCGAACTAAAATAAATTAGTATAAACTAAGTAACAAACAACACCATAAATAAACCGCCACAGAATAACCGCCTTGGAACGGTCAGTGGAATGATTTCCACTGGGGGGGGGGGGGGGGGGGCTAAAATCGATTTTGCGTGGCCACAATCCTCGTCCTTACTTCCGTCGCGATTTAGACAAATAATTTGTTCAGTCCGCATGAAGGCCTCCTAACTCATCAGTGCAACATCTCCGTGAACACAAAAAATCAAAGAACCACAGAGGTGAGACAACGGTGAGGACTCGACAGCAAGAAACCAGTGAAATGCTGGAGCAAAAGAAAACCAACAGTTAGACTCCGATGGGCCCGACCAGAGACAGAGCATCAGGCACCAACCAACATTACCTTGAATTAGATCTCTCTAATTCTCAATAAGCCTTTACATTGGAGCCGTCATAGATTCTGAGGCCTGACCCACCGGCGTGCAATTAAAGAGGGAAGCAAAGTTGCCAACCGTGATTGGGTTAACTACCATGCATGCAGTCTGTCGTATAACATCCATGTTGTACCCAATCTTTTTATATCGAAGAATGATTTTAAGAAATTGGGTGCTGAAGTCATTGCGGTTATTTATTTTTCTGAATTTATATACTAAGTCACCATAAATTCGGGTTCCGATAGACCTTGTTGCAGAAGAGATTTAAGTCCAATATTGAATTTTGAAATTAAATCAGAATGGCGTCTACAAAATTTTGAAAAGGCTTTGCGTAGTTTATGGTACCTATAACCCTGATTCAGGATTTTAGCCGTTAATAATTTATTACGAGTATTGAAGTCAGTTACATGACTACACACTCTAGCAAATCGAATTAATTGCGAAATATAAACGCCATAGGATGGCGCACGAGGAACATTACCATCCAAAAAAGGAAAATTTACAATCTCAAAATCAAAGTCATCGCGTTTATCATAAATTTTGCACGAAACAAATCCATCTACAATAGATAGATGTAAATCCAAAAACGGGGGCTCGGTATCAGAAGAATTTGCTTTATTTAACTGAAGTTCTGGGGGGTAAATCTGACTGATCAAACCATCGAAATAGGTATTATCAATATCTAATAAATCATCTAAATATCTAGAAGTGGAGCTAAAAGCTTCAATAATTTCAGATTGGTTATCAATGGAAAGCGACAACATGAAGTCTCTTTCATAACAATACAAGAACAGATCAGCCACAAGAGGTGCGCAATTCGTTCCCATCGGAATACCCACAATTTGTCTAAATAACTTAGTACCGAATCTAACATAAATCAGGCCTCATACTGACCAAGCTTTTCAAAGTAGAAGTAAAACAAAGATCAGGAATTGATACAATTAACTTACTCCACCCATAAAAGACACCAAAGGGAAAGAAATACAAACATTAAGCGACCAGACCATACTGGAAACCTAAACAAAGGAAGGCCATAAGGACAGTTACTTTCCCACAAAATGGCCATATGGCCATCCAAAATTAAAAGACACAAATGATACACACAGTAAGTAACAAACAACAACATAAATAAATCGCCACAGAAGAGCCGCCTTGGAACGGTCAGCCTGAAAGACCCGATTTTGCAGCCTTAACCCTCATCCTGCTGTACATGACAATCAATAACTTTGCAAACAGTGTAGATCCAGATCAGATGATCTGATCAGGATCTACACTGTTTGTAATGCAGTGTGTGACTTGAATACATTATATCAAATAATTTGATTGGTGAATAGGCAGAAATGGGTGCAACAAAATAATTTTATTCAAATGATAAGTGTTAAATAGTCATTTTAAACAGAATATAGGAGGAAAAATCAAAGTAGAAGTAAAACAAAGATCAGGAATTGATACAATTAACTTACTCCACCCATAAAAGACACCAAAGGGAAAGAAATACAAACATTAAGCGACCAGACCATAATGCAAACCTAAACAAAGGAAGGCCATAAGGACAGTTACTTTCCCACAAAATGCCCATATGGCCATCCAAAATAAAAAGACACAAGTGATACACACAGCAAGTAACAAACAACAACATAAATAAATCGCCACAGAAGAGCCGCCTTGGAACGGTCAGTGGAAGATTTCCACTGGGGGGCTTAAATCAAAAATATATAACCGCAATGACTTCAGCACCCAATTTCGTAAAATCATTCTTCGATATAAAAAGATTGGGTACAACATGGATATTATACGACAGACTGGATGCATGGTAGTTAACCCAATCACGGTTGGCAACTTTGCTTCCCTCTTTAATTGCACGCCGGTGGGTCAGGCCTCAGATTCTATGACGGCTCCAACGTAAAGGCTTATTGAAAATTAGAGAGATAATGTTGGTTGGTGCCTGATGCTCTGTCTCTGGTCGGGCTCATCGGAGTCTAACTGTTGGTTTTCTTTTGCTCCAGCATTTCAGTGGTTTCTTGCTGTCGAGTCCTCACCGTTGTCTCACCTCTGTGGTTCTTTGATTTTTGAGTTCACGGAGATGTTGCACTGATGAGTTAGGAGGCCTTCATGCGGACTGAACAAATTATTTGTCTAAATCGCGACGGAAGTAAGGGCGAGGATTGTGGCCACGTAAAATCGATTTAAGCCCCCCAGTGGAAATCTTCCACTGACCGTTCCAAGGCGGCTCTTCTGTGGCGATTTATTTATGTTGTTGTTTGTTACTTACTGTGTGTATCACTTGTGTCTTTTGGTTTTGGATGGCTATATGGGCATTTTGTGGGAAAGTAACTGTCCTTATGGCCTTCCTTTGTTTAGGTTTCCATTATGGTCTGGTCGCTTAATGTTTGTTATTCTTTCCCTTCGGTGTCTTTTATGGGTGGAGTAAGTTAATTGTATCAATTCCTGATCTTTGTTTTACTTCTACTTTTTAAAGAATCTAAAAAGCCTGAAATCAAGAAAAAATAAAAAAAAACAATCAAGCCCTAAAAGCCTGAAATCCTGCATATGCCTGAAAAATATGAGGCCTGATAAATATTGTCAAGTAGAAAGTTGCGGGCATCACACACTTTCTGACATGACCAAAGTGTATAATTCTTATGCTCTTTAGAAGTGAAAAATGCATTTCTGACATTACATGCAAGATAGAGAGAATCTTCTCTGTGAAAAGCCCGTTCAATTAAAGCATTAAGCTTTTCTTTTATAAGATTATGAGGAAGTGTAGTGTAAAGAATGGAAAAATCGTAAGTAGACACACTTGAAGCACGAAAATGTCTGGATTTCAATTTATTTAAAACCTCATTTGAATTTTTTATAGACCAAAAACAGATTTCTTCCTGATCTTTCAAAGACTTTATCTCAATATTTAATCACATGCGTTTTAATAGCAGTAAGACAGGAAGTTAATAAATTAGAAAGTTCAGTGGTAGTGCAAGAGCTAGAATTTGCAATAAACCGTGCTTTGTAAGGTCTTTTATGAAGTTTTGGTAACCAGTATAGCGTAGGAAGCTTGTCTTGGCCTTCGTTAACACACACAGCAAACTTGGTGGCTGAATGACAAACATGTTTATCTACTATAGCTCTCTCTTCAGCCAAAGGCTGAAGTTCATAGGCCTTAGTACCACCAAGCTCCTGCTTAAGCGTGTTAACATAGTGGAGCCGTCACACAACGACGACGTTGTTAGCGGCCTTGTCTGCAGGTGCCAAAACAAACTTCTTGAAATTCGTGAATACCTAGTTTAAGATGACGTAAAGACGTCTTGGGCTTAGGAGGTAATAAGTTAATATATTGAGAATAGAAAGAAATGCGTTTAGTCACTAGTTTTAAAATGCTAAGTTTCCAGTCCTTAAGGGTTTTATGCTCAACGTACTCTCGCTTAAAGCATTGTGATTAATGAAATGAAGACCACATGTCTGGGCGCTAGAAAAATAAGTATCCAACTTTTAAGACTTTTCTTATTCATTATTTTCCTTATTTTTGAAGAAGAAAGAATTTTTTTGAACAAGTCCGGAAGGCTGTAAAGCCCATGAGGATATAAAAACCACAGACAACTTGGGGCATGGACTCAGGTGAGTGATCATGGGCCAAACTGACCTCTTGAAGTTAGTTTTATTACACAGTTTTTCCGCAGCTAAACATGTCTGAGCAATAGCCCAGCCTCTTCAAAATGTTTAATCATGTCTAGAAAGCTAATGAATGAAAATAGTTGTGATGGCTATTTAATGCCCCTTTCTGTAAAGGGGCATTATAGCAATTACAACTACTTTATATCTATTAGCTTTATAGGCGTGATTAAACTTTTCGAACAGGTTTGGGGTGGCTAGTGCTCAGCCATGACCATCTGTGGAAAAAACGAATTTTAGGGTAACCCAATTTAAAGAGGTCAGTTGGGCCTATCGGAGTCTAACTGTTGGTTTTCTTTTGCTCCAGCATTTCAGTGGTTTCTTGCTGTCGAGTCCTCACCGTTGTCTCACCTCTGTGGTTCTTTGATTATTTGTGTTCACGGAGATGTTGCACTGATGAGTTAGGAGGCCTTCATGTGGACTGAACAAATTGGTTGTCTGGGTTGCGACGGAAGTAAGGGCGAGGATTGTGGCCACGTAAAATCGATTTAAGCCCCCCCCCCCCCCCCCCCAGTGGAAATCTTTCCACTGACCGTTCCAAGGCGGTTCTTCTGTGGCGATTTATGTATGTTGTTGTTTGTTACTTACTGTGTGTATCACTTGTGTCTTTTTATTTTGGATGGCCATTTTGTGGGAAAGTAACTGTCCTTATGGCCTTCCTTTTTTAGGTTTCCATTATGGTCTGGTCGCTTAATGTTTGTGTTTCTTTCCCTTTGGTGTCTTTGGTGGGTGGAGTAAGTTAATTGTTCGATTCCTGTCAGATCTTTGTTTTATTTCTACTATGATCACTCACAAAAACAAAGCATATAAAATGACATAATTGACAGAGCCAAAGACGGTTGAGAGGCATATTTTACACATATATATAATATAAAAAGTGTTATATATAAGATTATAAACTCATTTGAATTTTATTATTGATGCAAATCGAAATAGCGAGCGAGGGGAGGTAATCGCCAGCGCCAGCCCTTCACCTCTCGGCGTTTCGTACTACCAAAAAGAGGGGTTTTACACTTACATGTTGCATGAAGAGTTAGGCCAAAATAAGATCCTACATCTACTTATAAAACTCCAGTGAGCAAAAAATAATCAAGATATAGATTTAGAGCTGCTTTTCTGCCGTTTACGATATTGTTAGTCTGCAATATACAACATTCATGGGCATTGATGTTTTGTTTTTCTTCAAACAAACCTGGCTGTAATCCTTCTAAAATACATCTGATTCGCGGATAGTTTCGGCCCTGGTCGTTTCGGCCTTTGCCTTTTTCGGCCAGGTTTTATGGTAATCTGGGGGTCGTTATTTAATGGCAGATTCTAATTTCTATCCATCATTCTTTGCTAGCACAGTTTTCAAGCAACTTCTAGCTTACACTCGGCTCAGTATTATTGAAATACGAGGACGCAAACAAACAGACCGACTTGATCATCATGGACTTTGCTAAGGCCTTTGACAAGGTACCTCACAGAAGGCTATTACATAAACTGGAGTACTATGGGATAAGAGGATCCACGCATAGGTGGATTAGCTCATGGCTCTCTGGGCGCTCACAACAAGTTGTACTTGATGGCCAAGCGTCTGATCCAGTCCCTGTTTTATCTGGAGTCCCCCAAGGTTCGGTCCTTGGACCGGTCCTTTTCTTGGTTTTCATTAATGATCTCCCCGACAATATCAGGTCATCGGTCCGTTTGTTTGCTGATGATTGTGTCCTGTATAGGAACATATATTCTCCTTCTGACTGTCTTATTTTACAAGATGACCTGGATCAACTTGCACAGTGGGAGGCCGATTGGCAAATGAAGTTCAATGTGGCCAAATGTCACTCAATGAGAGTGTCACGACACCCTCCGGACAAGCAAATTAAGTTTGACTATACTCTTCACCAGCAAGTTTTGGAGCATGTTCAATCCGCCAAATACCTTGGTATCACCATCACTGATGATCTTGATTGGGGTCAACATATCTCAGAGATTACATCTAAAGCAACTAGGACTTTGGGATTCCTTAGACGGAACTTGGCTTTTGCACCTAGGCAGACAAAGGATGTTGCATATAAAACATTGGTTCGCCCTCAACTCGAATATGCATCACCCATTTGGCACCCCTATGTTAAAACTCAGACTCAGCAGGTGGAGAAGGTGCAGAGGACAGCTGCTCGATGGACCTGTAGGCGATGGCGAAATAGAAGTAGCGTCGGTGACATGCTTAATGAGCTAGAGTGGCCGTCCCTGGAGGCCCGTCGTGAGCAGTCCTCAAATGAAAACTGACAATCAGTGACTGATACATTACAAACATTATCCCCCGTAACTGTCCACAACTGCACAGTAGAATACAACAAAAGGCAATCATCAGGAATCGATACAATTACCCAACACTTCCCATCCAAGACACCAAAGAGTCATTATAACTATCCCAATGGTATCATTAGCTCACCTGAACACATTTTCCCTATTGAACAGATAAAAAGCCCCAATGCAGGGGGCTGGACACTGTTCATAGACAACAATTTTGTGCAAACAAAAACGCCTTATCCTTTTTTCTTAATCTTCAGAAAGAAAAAAGCGATGGGAGGCGCATGAAAGCACACGGTGCATTTAAGCAGTAACTTTTAGGAGATTATAAAATTTCATTTGGATACTCCAAGCGGTTTTCGAGTTATTATCTGGACAAAAGTCTTGACAAAAAGTCCAATAACTCCACTAATAATGCAGATATAGTTATCCCAAACAACGTGTATACAACGTTGTGTCCACATTGGTGCAGCATTCAACCTGATGCGACGTTGCCTATGCCCGACGTTGCCTATGCCCCTTGTGCCTGCTGGGATGACCCATGTGCACTGCACTTGTCCACATTTCCCTTTACAACTATGCGAAGTTCCATTTGGGTTATCGAGTTATCCTCCGACAATTCTTGTGGAGTGACAAACAAATAGTTGGACACACAAGCAAACAAACAAGCAAATAGACAAATTGGACTACAAGCTGATAACTATATACCACCTCAAACTTCATTAGCGTAAGTATAATCATACACAGAATAATAGGCTATCGGTGTTTCTTATCTACATTACGAAAAACACGCCTAATCAAATGTATTGAAATTGTACCACCAAAAAAAGAAAGTTTTTGGATGAAAACTTCTGATACTTTTCATATTCGTGCTCAAAACATTGATTGTCGGCACTCCTCAGAACTGCGACGTAGTTCGAATGAGTACCCACAATCCGTATTTTTGATTTGTTTGATTTGAGGTTTAACGTCCCCTTCAACGCTGTACAAGTCATTTTGGAGACGTTGCTTCCAATTTTGTGGGACTTTTACCCGACATTGAGATGAAATGACATCTCAAGCCCTGTCGCCCAATGAAACCGAAAGGGTTTATTAGCATGGACGGTCTGCCTCGCATCGCAGTTCCTTGACAGGCTTAGATCCTCTAAGCGGTTTACAAGTACTAGTGTGCGGGTCGGATTCAGCTCTGCGTGGAAGCATCATGCAGCCCATATATTTCTTCAAGCCCCTATGGGCGGGGGCATATTTTTGAGCACAAATAAGAAAAATAATGTACACCCGTGTAAATCCAAGTTTTACTGTATACATAAAAGTGGGTTTTTAGGGGTCAAAATTATATACTCTCCTTACGAAAACACGCCTATTCAAATATTACTGAATTTTTTTCACCTGAAAATGAAAACTTTCTGATTAAAAATTCTGATATTTTTCACTTTTCTACTTAAAAAATAGATTGTCGGAACTCGTTAGAACTGCGGCAGTTCTAATGAGTACCCATAAAGTATGTTTTTGAAGAGAAATAATAAAAATATTGTATGCCTCTGTAAACCCGAGTTTACATAGATTGGCGGAACTCGTTAGAAGTGCGGCAGTTCTAATGAGTACCCATAAAGTATGATTTGAAGAGAAAAAATAAAAATAATGTATGCCTCTGTAAACCCGAGTTCTGCTTTATAAAAGTGGGGTTTAAGCGGGTCCAAATTATGCCGGGGTGTTTTCGTAGCGTGTAGGCTTGTTTTCATGATGTAGGTTAACTAAAACAGTTCATTTAAGAATGTAACTATCAATTTTTTCTGCATGAATATGTTCTTCTGCCACATTTTATATCAGAATTTGTGAGTAATTAGTGGATCCTTCTGGATTTTGGCCCTCCACCGCCTTTTCTGTAAGGGGCCCACTTCAGAAAAATTTCAAGTTGCTTGTCAACTTCGGACTCCGTTGCATTTGGCAACTGGTGCATAGTTGATTCTGAAATTTTGTTTGTTTGATTTGAGGTTTAAAGTCCCCGTCAACACTGTAAAGGTCATTTTGGAGACGTTGCTTCCAATTTTGTGGGACTTTTACCTGACATTGAGATGAAATGACATCTCAAGCCCTGTCGCCCAATGAAACTAATAGGGTTTATTAGCATGGACGGTCCGCCTCGCACCGCGGTTCCTGGACAGGCTTAGATCCTCCAAGCGGTTTACCAGTACTAGTGTGCGGGCCGGATTCAGCTCTGCGTGGAAGCATCATGCAGCCCATATATTTCTTCAAGCCCCTATGGGCGGGGGCTGTGATTCTGAAATAAAATATTTGATAAAAGTCCCATGGCGGCCCTTTATAGCTCACCTGAGCTAAGGGGTTAACATACATAATACTGATGTTTCATAATGCAGATTGTTTTAATAGTTTTAAAAGTTTTTTTTTCTTATAAAAGTTTATATGAACCATTTGGGGCCCTGGGCTGAGGCTTTTTTTGCTCCAGGACTATAATTTGAATAATCTTGGTAGAGGCCCACTAGATAGAGGTGCGAATAACATACCAAATGATTGGGACTTCTATATTTTAAAGGTTTTCCCTACATTCTATGGAAGACATGAGGGTCCCTGGGCGGGAGCAATAAATTGCGCCGGTGTTATAATTTGAAAAATCTTGCCAGAGATTTACTCCACGAACAAAAATCCCCTCAAACATGCTTAATTACACCATCCACCATGACCCATTAACATTGAATAAAAAAACTGAGCATTTCAAACTTTGGAAGTTTGAAGATTTTGGTTGTTTCCACGTGTAATGATGGAATCATCACAAAAATGATTTTATCAGCAATTTTTGAAGATTTAAGTTTCCATGTTATTGATGATGTTAACGATATTAACTGAAAACGTCCTTTCAGAGAAACAATATTGGATCGACCATGGTTTTTCATCCCTTAACTTTTGCTTGGTCCCAAGGAAGCTGTCTGAACATGAGGCCATAGGCCGAATATTCAGACATCTTCCGAGGCACCCAGCAAATGTTATTGCAATTAAATGGCCATGATTGTTCTTGCATAACTTACGATTCCAATGGCGAATTTGGGACGAAAACGCACCAAAATTAATCTTCAAATGAAAAACAGAATTAATGACAATAATCAGGAATCAATACCATTAACCCACACCACCCATCAGAGACAACAAAGACAAAGAAACACAAACATGAAATAAGTAGACCCTAATGGAAACATCATTAGCGGAAAGCCAAAATGACACTGTCAGTTACTTTCCCACAAAATGGCAAACAGCTATCCAAAATAAAAAGATATAAGCGATACACACATTCATAGACGAACTATAAAAAATAAAACGCGACTGAAGAACCGCCTTGGAAACACCATAAAAAGAAAAAAAAATAAACTCCATATAAAGTCTTAAAATGCCACCGGCAAACGATCATTGTGGCTAGCTCAGAATATAGGGATAACCAATGGCTTTTCATGCATTAACAGTTGCCGGGTCCCGAGGAAGCTGTTTGAACACGAGGCGCTTGCAGAGTGTACAAACATTTTCCGAGGGTTCGATCGATCGGCAAGCCTTGTTGTAATGAAATAACCATGAATGATGTTTGTTCTAGCATAGATTTCATGATCTCGACCTCAAAGAATCTACTGTAGTAGTCTACTAGTACATGTACCAAAATTGATTCACTGGTGGGTAAAGGTCCTAATCAGTCAGATGCTGCCAACGTCTGACTGGCAACTCTATTCGAGCCATCGGTTCTGGCTTCATGGTTTGAGATATAAGCTGACACCCGTAACATGATATACAGAACTGTTCGACCTGTTTATGGATACCTGGCCACCATACCTTGCCCATATTATATCTTCTTCATATGGCCCTGGGCTCAAGTCAAAATTCTGTTGTGAAGAGACTCCAGATGGGACACCGATCTTAGATCCTCTTAGAACTAATGTTCCAATCGTACTAAGCTCAAAACCCACCCACAGGTATTGCTTGTTCTCCAGTGTGTACCACCGGCCAGTTGGCAGACACTCGCAGATGCTACTAAGTTCTGAATAATCATCGGGTGCACATTCTATTTCTTTGGCACTTATTGCCTTTGGAGTGGCTTCTTCAGTGACAAACCTTACATACTTATTGTTGTCATCCCGCTAAGTAGTTTTCTTAAGAGTGTGCAGCGGTAAATGAGACAATGATTTGGCTATATTCAAACTTCTGGGAATCCACCTTACATTATACTTATATTGCTGCATTCTCAAAACCCAAGGTTTTATTCTTGCACATGGTTTAGATCTTATGATCAGTAAGGAGTTCAATCTGAATTCCATACAGATACGGGTGCTTGCCTCTCTGCTCTTGCACTAATACAGCACTTAATCCCACGTGGAATGTGTCAGTTATGACATGTGTCTTCGCATTAACGTCGTAATAACCCAAGGTATCTGCATTTGTTTATACATGCTTTAGCTTATCAAAAGATGTCTGTGCTGATCTTTACCCCAAATGAATGGTTCATTTTGCTTTAACAGCCAGTGCAGTGGCTTTGATACAGTAGAGAAATCTGGTATATACCGCAAACTATACATCACCAGCCCAAGGAAGCTCTTTACCTCACCTGCAGACTCAGGTTCTCGCGTATTTTGAACTGCTTGAACTTCGACCTTTGCAGGTCCAATTCCACCTGTAGACAGAACATGAACCATAAAGATCAGCTTTGATATATGTTTAATTCACACTTGTCCTTATTTAGAGTTGACCTATTGTCTCTCCAGCCCCTGCCCATAGGGGCTTGAAGAAATATATGGGCTGCATGATGCTTCCACGGCGAGCTGAATCCGGCCCGCACACTAGTACTGGTAAACCGCTTAGAGGATCTAAGCCTGTCCAGGAACCGCGGTGCGAGGCGGACCGTCCATGCTAATAAACCCTATTGAGTTTCATTGGGCGGCAGGGCTTGAGATGTCATTTCATCGCAATGTCGGGTAAAAGTCCCAAAAAATTGGAAGCAACGTCTCCAAAATGACCTTTACAGTGTTGACAGGGACGTTAAACCTCAAATCAAACAAACAAAAACTGATTGTCTCTCAACGTCCCTAGGACGTCCCCTGGTTTGTCATGTTCCTCTTTTGTAGTGCAGTGCACAATATCTTCCAGGATACTGTGAGCCCCATCGCCATGCTGGATAAGCTGCTGAATACATTTCTGATACATCTCCGGCCCAATCATTAAACGTTTGTGTCCCTTATGCGACCTGAATGTTGTTATCTCCCTTGATTCTGGGTGGAGCTGTAATTGATGGTACCCCATCCGAATATCCAATTTACTGAATATGCAGCTGTGATTTAAGTCCTGGAGGATTTCATGTATTGTTGGTAATAGGGAAACTTTCCCGCTTTACTGCTAAATTGGCCCTTCTCATGTCTACACAGAGCCTAATATCTTTTCCATTTGATTTCGGGGCAGAAACGACAGGAGAAACCCAGTCGCATTGACTGGCTCAATAATATCAAGTTGTTTCAGCTCCTGAAGCATACCGGTAGTTTACACTTTATCCTGAAGCTGATACGGAATACGACTGAACAACTGGAGTGACAATTTCATCTTGGGGTATCTTCAACTGAAAGTTTTTATGTTTCCCCAAAACTGATGTAACCGCCGGATACCGATCTAGAATTGCCTCGTCATCGTCATCGATTGCATTAACACTCGGGCCCAATTTCCAAACATTCAGTTTTACAGCTATCTCACGTCCTAACAACAACTGTCCCCTTGCAATTACTCATTTTCCAATTGCTCCTCACCAACCGTAACCATAGCTGGAAATGTCCTCGCAACCTCAAATGGTAATATTGTAGATCTGTACCCATACATACGCATACAGTGTTTTTGTGTCTTTGGATGAAACACAGTGTAAAGTACATGTACTAAGTTTCAGTTTTTCCCATTGTTCACGACCTAGGATGTTACAACTGGCCCTGGAATCAATAATCATGGACATGGTAACGCCACCTACTTCAACATCTATTGAAGAGTCCTGACTGTAGTCATTTGGAAATGTCCTCCATTGTGGCATTTTCTGCACTTTAGATTCTTTGCTGGGCATTGTGATTCCTTAGCTATATGACCTGACTGGCCACACACATAACAAATTGGTTTCCTGTAACTTTTTGAATGACCCTCTATGGTTTTCAGCCGCGTAGCTCTGCCTACTGTCAACAGCTATTTTATTTACTTCCGTGTGCAAGCCTTCCATGGAACATGCTGTGCTGACCATTCAGAGTCCTCTAATGTACGGTTAATATCCTGCAGTTTCGTAAGGATCAAGGTTCTTTTTTCTAACAGATTTCGATGCAACTGATCTGAATGACTTGCTCACGAATTTGCTCCTCGACAGCATTTGCATGCGAAAAATCACATTGTCTGCTTTCATTCGGAGCCTTATGATATACTGAATTACCGATCTATTGTCTCATAAGCATTTTGTGTCATTTGTCGAAAAATGTGTCTATCATATGGGACGATAGATCTGGGCTTGAAGAAGCTCTTAAATGTCTTTGTTACCTTTTGATGCTCCTCATCTCCTTCCTGCTCCTTAAACTTATAAGGCACTTGTAATCCTGCACAATGATGCAATAATGCCCGTTTTGTATGCATGCAGTCTGATCTGTCTTCATAGATACAAACCTTCTGCAGCCACACTGCCACCCAAAGAGATATCTATTTATTTTTCCCGCATTTTTTGTGGAAAAAAAAAAAGTGCGTATATTAGTTTCATCACGCGTGTCCGTCCGGCCGTATGTCTGTCTGTCTGTCAGACTGTCAGTCCTTCAGTTTTTGGTTTGTGTACACTTAATCATCTTGTTGCTACACCAGTGATTTTCTACAGTGTTTCAGGATAACAAGATTGGAACAAAATGATAATGAGTCTACAGAATTTCATCAAACTTTGTGAGTTCCTTGGAAGATGCCCACTGTGTGGAAGACTACCGAGAACAGCTCAGTATTCAACAGGTAGAAAGAGAGAACAAGAACCGGTGATACTGGACAGAAAACTTGCAGGTTTGTGTTCCTTGTACTACTTTGAGTATACTGTAAGCATGCTAAAAATTCAGACATTTCGAGGACTTGCTGTAATTCTCCAAAAAATTTAACAAATTTGTTTCACGATCCAGCAAAGTGTCTAAAAAGGTAGACCCTGATCAGACTGCTCCTTCAGGAGCAGTCTGATCCTTCAGGAGCAGTCTGATCTGGGTCCACACTGTTTGCTCAGGAGTAGCCTGATCTGGGTCTGCACTGTTTGCTTTGGCCGATCTGTCCAAATACATTAGTCCAAACAAAGCTACATGTATTTTCATTGTTGAAGATAAAGAGGAGTGCAATGATATTTAATCCTTATACTGCTGAATAAATCTAATTAGCCACACCCATTTCTGACTATCAGCCAATCAAATTGCTTGATATAATATATATTCAGTCAAATTTGCAAACTGAATGGCAAGCAGTGTAGATCCTGATCTGATGGCTTCTTTGGAAGCCATCTGAATCTGATCAGGATCTACACTGTTTGCAAAGATAGGGGTTCTCATGTTCATTGGATAAGAGGCAAGGGAGAATTTTCCTTGTTTCATGTTAGAGACTGTCATATGGTGTGGGTACTATTTCATTGAGCGACAGGGCTTGAGATGTCATTTTATCTCAATGTCGGGTAAAAGTCCCACAAAATTGGAAGCAACGTCTCCAAAATGACCTTTACAGTGTTGATGGGGACGTTAAACCTCAAATCAAACAAACAAACAAAATGGTGTGGGTACTTGTTAGAAGTACCCACAACATGTATTTGTGCAGAGATAAAATAAATTATTTTAAAATTATTCACACTTCTAGTTCTTATTTAGAGCTATGAGTTACTTACATGTACATGAACTCATGTTGGCTGTTTGGGTTAGGCCAAGCTGTTGACAATTTTTTGACATCTTATGTTTTAAACAGAACAAGTCGAACCTGATTAAGCAATCTCCCAAGGGATAATTAAAATATGGCTTGAAAATTCTTCAAAATTTCATAAGTCCTGCTTGATAAAGGGCATGTAGTTTTTGGAAAATTTCACATGGACTGGACAAAATTTTTACTCATCCTTTAAGTTTTTACTCACCATGGCATGTTAACAAGTGGAATTTCCCAGCCCTGCTGGAGGCATATGCTTGCTTTTGGTTGAAACTGTATTTATTAGTTGGTGGATTCACGAAGTGAAGTCGCCAGACTTAAAAAGTCATCGCTCGATGACCCTTCTCATCCACCATCTATTGAGTTGTTTTTAGAAGCATAATAGCTGTCGCTTTTGGTATATGCCTCAGACTTACTGAAATCCTCCGCTCAAAATGTAGTTCCTGCCTAATTAAAGATTGTAGGTCATGAAACCATTGATAAATATTATATTTAGGGCCCCGCACTGAAAGTGTGGGTGCCCTATAGTAACCACTCTGTCTGTCTGTCTGTCCGTCCGCCTGTCCGTCCACAAATTTCTGATAGCGCTGCCGGGGCCCTAGTCAGTTTCACTGACAGCTCTAGTCTGTTATCAACACAGCTGTGTCATGTCTGCTGAAAGAGAAAGTACAAATCCTCTGCATTCTTTATTAGTATGAATGACCTGATAATCTGATTAAATGTGGAAGCTCATAATTGCTTTATAAACATGTGATCCAGCATCATTCTTGTGGTTTAAAAGATCTCAATTTAAATAGCAAACATTTTAAGACCCATAAGGTTAACAAGCCTATGTAATTAACATCATGTGAACAAGTCTGTGAAATGAACACCACCTTAAACCCCACTTTATATGAAAAAAAATGGGGTTTACGGGGGTATACATTATTTTTCTTATTTTTTGCTCCAAGATATAGGTTGTGGGTACTCAACGAGCACCCAAAACCTATGTTTGCACTATAAATAAAAAAAAACTCGGATTTTCATCAAAAAAGTAGCCATTTTGGAGATCTGAAAAAATGCACAACTTCGCATGGGTGTGTTATCGTAATGACACCACCATATACCCACTTTTTATATGAGAAAAATAGGGTGTGCAGGGCATACTTTATTCTTCTTATTTCTCTTCTAAAACAAGGATTGTGGGTACTCGTTAGAACCTCTTCATTGACGTAGTTCTAATGAGCACCTACAATCAATGTTTGAAGCAGATATAAAAACATCACCAGGAAAACCTCAGTGTTTGAGCTGTAAAAGAATGCGTCTACTATGTACATGTATGTTAGAAGCAGAAATAGAATCATTCCTGCAACTGTTTTGTCAGAGAGACATCTTAGACGAAAATCAGATAATAATTTCAAATGTTATATGTTAAGTGCTATAGTGGTGTTTCTTCACATACAAATGTTGGACACTGGCAAATAGTGTAGATCCAGATCAGATACTCTGTAATTCACCAACTTTGAGGCTTCTCAAGCCTTTGATTTTGACTTAACACTGAACCTGAACAATTGACAAAGAACACGGTTCTCCATTTACCTGCTTAGGGGTTTCCAGTACAAAATGGGTTAAATATTTCTTAGCACTGCTTCTAACATAGATTGTGGGTACTTCCAGATTGTGGGTATCCTGAAAAAATGCTGCATTGAGGTGGTTCTAACAAGTATCCACAATCTGTGGATCTGAGCAAGAAGAGGCATGGTATGAATACCCTTGTAAACCCCACTTTTCTCAGTATGAAGTTGGTTCTACTAGGGTGTTTATTGCATGGATGTGTTAAAGTGATGTTTAACCCATTTTATACTGACTTCCACCTTATATATGGCACAAGTACATTGCAAAATTTAGGGATGAGACATTGTTTTCTCCAAAATTTAGTTGTAAAATCGCTGAACTTTTTGCAAACACTGTAGTCCTTGATCAGATGCCGCATGCACTGTTTGCAAATTACCTGTTTTGGGTTTCTGCATCAAGAAAACACACCTATATAATTTTGACTCCCTTGAACCCCACTTTTATATAGTAAAACTGGGGTTTACAGGGGTAAATCTTATTTTTCTTATTTCTGCTCTAAAATATAGATTGTGGGTACTCGTTAGAACCGCCTCGATGAGGCGGTTCTAACGTGTACCCACAATCTATATTTTGAGCAGAAATAAGAAAAATATCACATTTTTTATCTTTTGTTTTTATTTTGTGGCGGTAAAATTTATAATGTATTTGTATAGGCATGTTTTCGTAATGGGTACAAGATGGGTTTAACCCTGTAATGTCCAAAATCAGGTTATAATGAACAGTGAAATTAAGAGGCTCAGGTGTACTAGTATCTAGTAATAAGTTAAGTTGCACAGCAACTGCGGGGTATAATGCAGTGTTTGTCGTGCTTTGATTACTAGTGTTGTCAGCCGAAGACATGAAAAATCATGGCAAGTTACACAGATATAAGCATTCACCCAAAATACATTAGCCATTCATGTTGTTCTTTTTATAGGGCGAATAGCAGCTTCAGTGAGGAAGAACTCAGAAAATAAAGATGGAGTATTGATAGAAAATAATCCCGGTTTGTATTGATTTTGAGAAAGGAAAATGATATATAAACAAAAATAAGCAGTCATATATTAATTGACTCTCCTGTATTGATTGGAGGTCATCTGTAATAACCCTTTTTGTACCAAATGGAATCTTCCTCCTTATATATAGCAGGAATTCATTTCTAGATTTAGGGGTGACAGGTTGTGGTATCTTCAAAATTGATTTGGAAAATGGCTCAAGTTTCTGGAAATAGTCCGGCCTCATACTTTTCAGGCATTTGCAGGATTTCAGGCTTTTAGAGCTTGATTTTTTCTTGAGTTTAGGCTTTTAGATTTTGATTTATCTTCCTCTATTCTGTTAAAAATGACTGTTTAACCCTTATCCTGCTGAAAAAGGTTATTTAGCCACACCCATTTCTGACTATTCTCCAATCAAATGTATTCGTTCAATTTGCAAACTGTATTACAAACCGTGTAGATCCTGATCAGATGGCTTCTTCAGAAGCCATCTGATCTGGATCTACACTGTTTGCAAAAGTAATGGTTGTCGTGTTCAGGAGGATAAGGATTGCGCCTTTCAGGCATGGAAACGCTTGGTCAGTATGAGGCCTGAATAGTGTAGGCCCTGATGAGTTCTGCGGCATCTCATCTGGGCCTGCACTGTTTGCCAAGGTACCCGTTTAGGGTTTTCCAGTCTGAAATGGGTTAACACCAGGTTAACCAATATTAACCCGAGGTCAAAAATCAATAATCACAATGTTTTACGAGGACTGTTCAAATATGAATGCAACTAAGCACATAAAAATGATTCCCTGATAGATTTCGATGAAAAATTTATTTTGTCCCCTCAAAGTATTCCCCTTTAACAGATATACAAACTTTCAGTCTTCTGATCCAGTCATTGAATGCATTTTGGTGTCTTTTTGAGGTATACTATGAAGGCACTGGAATATTGCAGAACCGAGGTGTTTGGGCTGTACAAATTTTCGACCAGAAAGGTATTTTTTCAGCCGCCGGAACAAAAAAGTCACACAGGGCAAGGTCAGGGGAATACAGGGGGTGAGGGAGTTCAACAACCTTTTCCTGCTTCAGATAGTCTTGCACAATGAACACCTTGTGCGATGACGCATTGTCATGTAGCAATCTGACATTGGCCAAACCAGTTGCGGGTCTTCCTTCTTTGAAATATTTCTTCAATTTTCGAAGAACTTTATTCTTGTAAAACTTCGCGTTTACAGATTTGCCTTTAGGCACAGCAACCTGAATAGCAGTTCCCTGATTTGAAAAGAATATGGCATACATTACCTTCTTGACGCTCATGGTCCGCTTTACAATGCATGGTCTTTTGCAATACTTTGTTGCCCATATTTTGTTCTGAATCTTTCGTTATGGCTCAAAAAAGTGAACCCATGACTCGTCACCTGTGACGACATTAGCGAAAGACCTCGCATTGTAATTTGGAAACTTTTTAAGCAACTTCTTGGCGCACTGAACGCGTGTCTTTTTCTGCTCATCTGTCAACAGATGGGGAATCAATCTAGCACAGATCTTTCTCATTTTCAAATCCCCTTTCAGAATTGTATGAGCTGCTCCTAATGAGATGCCAACCATACTAGCTATTTGCCTAGTGGTGTATTGTGCATCGGTAGCAACTTTTTCTTTCAGTCTAGCAACCATCTTGGCAGATGTTGCTCTTTTCGGCCGACGATTATGTGGTGCATCTTCTGTTGAGCCTAGCCCACAGCTGAATTTCTTACACCAACAAAAAACTGTCGGAAAAGACATTTCATTATGCCCATAAACCGAACATATTTCATCAAAAATGTCTTTGCACCGTATACCAAGAATACAACAATTCTTAATAGGACCGTATTTCAAGGGCGTACTCTGACTTTCTTCCAACCATGTTTTGTATTAGTATACAAGAGTAGACGGTGTTTATCGAACGATATACATGGCTAAAGTCAACGGATTTTAACAGGTTAGGTATCAATGTATAGGTAAAATGTTTTTCTACGCTGTGATATTTATTTTCAGGTGATTTTCGCATTAGTGCATGAGAAAACATTCTACTTGCATTCATATTTGAACAGTCCTCGTAATTGTGTCAATAAAATTGTCATTGATTGAGTAATGTCGTAATGGCCAAGTTTTTGGTCCTGGGTCAGCTGTATTGGCCTCGGCCTTCAGCCTCTGGCCAATACTGCAGACCTCTGACCTGTAACTTGGCCAATACGAAATAACTTGATTAATAACATCATATTACTATATTTTATTATATACCTACAAAAATACTGCTGTCTACTACTCTACTACCAGTTTTCTGACACAAAAATACAGAATCCCATGTCACCCTTCTCACATTTTCCAATTCTGTATCACCATCCTTACTAGTTCTGAGCTCCGGCCAGCATTTGTTGCGACGCCAAAAATCAGCCATGTGTAAAGCGGAACCAGATGTGTGAAATTATGATGTCACTTACACGCAGAGCACAACATGAAATTTTCCAGCTTAATTTCGTTTGAAAAAAATTTGCTTTATTTGGAAGCAAAAAGGTATATAATAAACTTGATCTGTCGCACGATATCACGTCTCTTCGATGTTTCCAGATCTTGCGCATCACACTCGATGCCCAATGTCTTGTGTGATACAGTGATCTGGAATCTTCCACGTGACGTGATACAATGCGGAACTTCAAGTTACTGTTGTGATAAGGCCAAAAAAAAAAAAAAGGTCTTGTTTCCGAAAACCCTACCGACCCTACTTTTTTGGGGCCTACCCAAACTTTTTAGAGACCTCTGAGAATTTTTCTTTGATTTTAGGTTTTTTTTCAAAGAATTTATGCTTTTCCCATACAAAAAAGTGTTCCAAAAAAAAAAGTTTGCCTGCCTACCTACCTGCCCAGAAAATTATTTTGATGTTTCCGGAAACAAGACATCTATTTTTTTGGCCTAATATGTATTATATTTTGGAGCTACATGGTAAGAAAACCTGACTTCAGTATATTCTGACAAGTAGAGATATACCCTAAAAATCCTAAAAAATTCGGACACGTTGTGGACTTGCTGTAAATCTCCTAAAATTTTAACAAATTTATTTCAAAATCAAGAAAGGAGTCCAAAAAATGCAGATGAAATGGCAAATAGTGTAGACCCTGATCAGACTGCTCCTTCAGGAGCAGTCTGATCTGGGTCTGCACTAGTTGCTTAGGCCTGTCTGTCCTAATATTTAGGATCATTACGGTAGCATGGTCTTTGTTCAGTATACACACCACTTTATAACACTCTTCATTATAATGTATACAGTTTTGAATGAGCTTCAGTGGCCTAGTGGGTAAGAGCACTGACTCATAATGATTAGGTCTCTCATCTCTGTGGGATCAGCTTTGCTTGGGTCACGTGAGATGCAAGCTCTGCAACAGAAGGTCAGGTGTTTTTTTGTTGTTTTTTTCTCTCGGTACTCTGGTGTTCGCCCAACTCTGATTAAGGAGAGTCTCTGTATATGTGAAATACCTTGAAAGATCCATAAAAGCAAGTGAAAAACAATAAAAAAAAATACAACAAAAATACATATTTGGATATTAAGATGGAACCCAAACTGTTTGGATGATACATGTATGCCGAAAAAATGCTATAATGGTAATTTTTCTGCAAAATCTAGACATTTTTGTCACACCTGCTTTATTTCAAGATTTCAAGATTTTCAAGATTTATTGTCGACTATAACTCCAACTGGAGTATTAGCCAAAACTTCCAAACATATGAAACACATACAAAACATCTGAGGAAAGTTGCAAACTGATAATGAAAAATATATTCATATTGATCAACACCAGAGAATACAACCTTGGGACTAGAAATGATGTCAGTAAATTATTCAATACATTGACTAGTTATATGGCAAGAGACTAAAGGTCCAGTTTCACCACGAAAACACACCCACACAGATATGTCCGAAACCCTACCTCCAAAAAATGAAAATTTTAAATAAAAATTGTGATATTCCTCACATCCCCGCCCAAAACACAGACCGCGGGCACCCGCTAGAACCGCCTCAATGAGTCAGTTCCAACGAGCACCCACAATCCACTGCCCCGAGCCGAAAGAAGAAAAATAATGCACGCCCCCACAAACCCCACCTTCATTGTATAAAAGTGGAGTTCAAGGGGGTCAAAACTATATACATGTGTAGGCACGTCTCCGCGATGATAAACACCCGTTAAGGCACATTGTCTCTTTAGCAAAGTAATTTCTGCATTTGGAATAATGTAAACACTAATTAGTCGAAAGCATTCCGGCATACACCGCCCCTAGCACCATGATAAGGTGCCCACATATGCAACCGCAGATCAGACAGCCCAAGGGGCAGCCAAATCCGAGGCTACACACTGACAGATGACATGGACCCAGATCGGAAGGCTCAATAGAGAGCACTCCGATCCGACTGGTCCACACCATCCGCCAGGGCAAACACACCCAAAAGCCCAGGACCCATCAAGGTGTTCAGACACTATATTCTCCCGACTGAGTGTCAGCATACTGATCCTTGCCATTGACATAAATGGCATTACTGGCATTTATAATTAAATATTCTTGAATATTTCCTGGAATGTTTTTAACACTACTTTGCAATATTTTGCAATTTTAAACAGTAACTGAGTATCATTGTCACTTGAATTCATGAGATTATCAAATTTCACAATATTGGGTCTGATAAACACGTCTCTTGGCAGATAAACTTTACGCAAGTCTTCAAAATAGTTACACTCCAAAACATAGTGGAATTCATCCCCGAGTCTGTGAAGAGGACACAACTCACAAAGCCTGTCATCTCTAACGGTTCCTAAAAACCTACCCCATTCAATAGGCATTTTATGATTAAGAGATCTAAAATGGAAAAAAGGAATTGCCAGATCCATTGGGAATGGGGACACCTAGCACATTTTTCACCATTTTTTGAAAGGGAGACAACTTTCGGGACTTCCTATTTGCTTTTAAGCTCACCTGAGCACGAAGTGCTCAAGGTGAGCTATTGTGATCGGTCTTTGTCTGTCGTCCGTGCGTGCGTGCATGCGTACGTCCATCGTCAACTTTTGCTTTAAACGACTTCTTCTCCAAAACTGCTGGACAGATTTAGGAATAATTTCACAGGAATGTTCCTTGGGTGACCCTGTACCAAAATTGCTCAAATCATTCCACTCGTGTGAACAAGATGGCCGCCAGAGCTAAAAATAGAAAAACCTGTAAACGACTTCTCCTTAACCAGTGCATGGATTTTGAAGTCATTTCACAGGAATGTTCCTTTGGTGACTCTATACCAAAATTGCTCAAACTGTTCCGCTCGGATGAACAAGATTGCCGCCAGAGCTAAAAATAGAAAAACCATTAAATGACTTCTTCTCCTTAACCAGTGAATGGATTTCAAAATAATTTCACAGGAATATTCCTTGGGTGACCCTCTATCAAAATTGCTCAAATTGTTCCGCTCGGGTGAACAAGATGATGGCCAGAGCTAAAAATAGAAAAACCTTTAAACAACTTCTCCTCCTTAACCAGTGCATGGATTTTGAAATAATTTCACAGGAAGGTTCCTTTGGTGACTCTCTACCAAAAGTTCTCAAACCGTTCTGCTCTGTTGAACAAGATGGCCACCAGAGCTAAAAATAGAAAAACCTTTAAACAACTTCTTCTCCTTAACCAACGAATGGATTTCAAAATAATTTCACAGGAATGTTCCTTGGTTGACCCTCTACCAAAATTGCTCAAATCGTTCCGCTCGATGGCCACCAGAGCTAAAAATAGAAAAACCTTTAAACAACTGCATGGATTTTGAAATAATATCACAGGAAGGTTCCTTTGGTGACTCTCTGCCAAAAATGCTCAAACCATTCTGCTCAGATGAACAAAATGGCCGCCAGAGTTAAAAATTGAAAAACCTTTAAATGACCTCTTCTCCTTAACCAGTGGATGGATTTCAAAATAATTTCACAGAAATGTTCCTTGGGTGACCCTCTACCAAAATTGTTCAAATCGTTCCGCTCGGGTGAACAAAATGGCTGCCAGAGCTAAAAATAGAAAAACCTTGAAACAACTTCTTCTCCTTAACCAGTGCATGGAGTTTGAAATAATTTCACAGGAAGGTTCCTTGAGTGACCCTCTACCAAAATTGCTCAGACCGTTAATTATGCTCAGATGAACAAGATGGCCACCAGAGATAAAAATAGAAAAACCTTTAAATGACTTCTCCTTAACCAGTGGATGGATTTCAAAATAATTTTACAGGATTGTTCCTTGGGTGACCTTCAACCAAAATTGCTCAAAATGTCCTGCTGGGATGAACAAGATGGCCACCAGAGCTAAAAATAGAAAAATCTTTAACAGTCTTCTCTTCCTTAACTATTGGATGCATTTTGGAAAAAAAAAAAAAAAAAAACATGCACAAGAATGATCCTTGATGGACCCTCTACCAAAATTGCTCAAACTGCTCTGCTCAGATGAACAAGAACGCCACCAAAGCTAAAAATAGAAAAACAAAATTAAACGACTTCTGGCCCATAACCAGTGGATGGATTTCGATATAATTTCACAGGAATGTTTCATGGGTGACCCTCTATTAAAATTGTTCAAACAATTCTACTGGGATGAAAAAGGTGGCCGCTGGAGCTAATAATAGAAAAACTTTTAAATAACTTCTCCTGCTTAACCAGTGGATGTATTTCGAATTAATCTCATTATGATAACACACCAGTGTGTCTTAGTGCTTTTTTCATATCTGCAAAATGGCAACTTTGCTGATGAAAATCCATAATATTTTTCTTATCAATGCTCAAAACAAAGGTTGGTGCTCGTTAGGTCGTTCTAACGAGTACCCACAACCTATGTCTTGGAGTAGAAATAAGAAAAATAATGTATACCCACATAAACTCCAGTTTTCTCTATATGGAGTGGGGCTTAGGAGGTCTTCATTTCACAGACTTGTTTTAAAATTGCTTAACCCGTTGTGCATGGATGAAAAAGATGGCTAAAATTATAAAAACCTCCTTGTGTCAACCAAAATTGCTCAAACCCTCTACTCTACCATATATTATCTTCAATTTCATTTGTACAATATGGATCTGGTGAGCGATCCAGGGTCATCATGGCCCTCTTATTTATAAGCCCTGTCCTACTGAAAAAGGGACCTACTCATAAAGAATTGCAAATTCAAAAGCATGACTGGATATGGGACTCTGGTTTTCCGTCCATTACTTCCTCATCAGTCACTTTGTCAATCTGTCAACATTTGGGTCAGCCTTAGTGTCATCCCAAATAATCAAGTCCATACAAGTGTGATATAGCCTTCAACAGAATTCTTGTTGTTTGGATATAAAATGATAGTTAACTAGCATGGTGTATGCTTTGGACTGCAGCTATGGTGTTACAAAGGGTTAAGGTGTATTGCCTCCAGGAGTCACATGATGAGAACCGTATTTTTCTGACCAGTGGAGATACAGAAAACCCAAAATGGGCACCCTGGCAAACAGTGCAGGCCCAGATCAGAGGCCGAAGAATGCGGCGTCTGCCGAAGAATGCGGCGTCTGCCGAAGAATGCGGCGTCTGATCAGGGCCTACACTGTTTTCAAAAAGTTCAGACATTTTCCTAATCAATTTTGAAGAAAACACAACCTGACACCCCTAAATTTTGAAATGCACTCATGCTATATATAAGGAGGAAGATTCCATTTGGTACAAAAAGGGTTAACCTTGTTATTATACTCCTCATGGTGACACAGCTTTGGATATAATGCGATTTAAAGATGGACCCCCAAAATGTATATTTTTGTCTTTTTAGAAAAAGGACCATAAATTTCCACGCTTTTGATTGGACAGCACAAGGGCAATTATTTTCCATATACCCCGTGAGCAAAAATATATTACCCTCTTGCACTTACCTTCCCTGTATTGCCATGTCTGCCATCTTTGATTTACAGCAGTTGGTAAGAAATATAAGCAAAATAATTTCATGCACCACAATAATTTCTGATCAATAAATATATAAATAAAAATTTGGATTGTTTTTCATTCATATGGTACTTTATTTCATTGTTTGTTATTATAAAACTCTCTTTCCAGCATGCCTTAAACATTTTCCCACTAAGCACCATGATCAAAGTTGTGCGTGCAGAAGGGTGTGTTTGATGATATGACATATAAACATGTACTACTGACGACGTCCGCTTCAAAAGTTTCCTTTGGAAAACATTGCAGCAATGTACAAAACGTCAAAAAGCTTTCCAGTATAACAAATTGGTTATTTTGATTCTTGACGGGGGAACGTGATCATATTCCTCGCCTGACAGCGACATATGCCCTCGCCTAACGGCTCCGACAAATATCATTCTCAGACAGAGAATATGATCCCATGTTCCTCCTTAAGAATCAGAATACTTATAATATCTATAGATTGTATAGAGAAATGACCATATATTTTCTAATTGATATAACATATTTTTATCATTCACAGGAGGATCTGGTCTAACAAAAGCTTTTCAAGAGGCTGGTTTTAGCAGACTAATTGTAACTGACAGTGGAAATAAACAGAATGGAGGCAACACGGAGGTACATATGTCATGATGAGGTGGGGTTATGAGAATTATTTTGTGCTGTTTCATGTTGACAAGTCTGTATAATGAACACCACTCTGAATAGAAGTAGAGGCAATGATCAGGGATCGATGCAATTAACCCACAGCTCCCATCAGAGACACCAAAGGGAAAGAAACACAATGAAGCAACAAACCCCAACGGAAACACCAACAGCGGAAAGCCAAAATGACAGTTACTTTCCAACAAAATGGCCAAAAGGCTATCCAAAATAAAATAATATAAGCAACACAAACACCCAAAGACAAACCATAACAAAATAAACCGCGACAGAAGAACCGCCCTGGAACGGCCAGCGGAAACGAATTCCACTGGGGGGCCTAAATCGATCTTACGTGGTCACAATCCTCGCCCTTAGTTCCGTCGCGATTAAGACAAATAATTTGTTCAGTCCGCATGAAGGCCCCCTAACTCATCAGTGCAACATCCCCGCAAACACAAAAATCAAACAACCACAGAGGTGAAACAACGGTGAGAAACAACAGACATGCTGGAGCAAAAGAAAACCAACAGTTAGACTCCAATGGGCCCGACCAGAGACAGAGCACCAGGCACCAACCAACACAAGCCCTCGTGCAGGAACCGCCACAGAATCCGAAGCCCGACCCACCCGACCCTACTTTGTACAGAGAAAACTGGGGTTTATTTCTGCTCCAAGACATAGGTTGTGGGTACTCATTAGAACCGCCTCAATCAGGTGGATTGAGGCGGTTCTAAGGAGCACCCACAACCTTAGAAATATATCACAAATTTGTATCAGAAAAATTACCTTTTTTTAGGTATGAAAGAATGCACTATATATTGTGTTATTATAATGTTTCTTATTTCTTTTTTAAAAGATCTGTTGTGGGTAATTAGTGTGACTGTAACAAGTACCCACAACACACCAAGTCCCTCTGAGGTAGTTCTATTGAGCACCCAAAGTCTATGTTTGGTGCAGAATTGGAAAAAAAAATATCAAAATTTTCACCTGAAAAATGTCATTTCTGGACTTACAAAAGTCATCATTATATAACATGGATATGTTTTCCTAATGAATTAATAAGGCCAATTATCCTTAAATTATTCTGGTAGACTAGAAGCACCATATAAGTATGTTTTAGCTGCAGGTGAGGGAGGAAGATTTATTTGTATTCAGGTTTACATCCCCATAGCTTCGGATTTTGTGGGACTTTTACCCAATATTGAGATGAAATGACAGCTGAAGCCCTTGTGGGATGGCTCAACTAGCACCACCTTTCCAGGGCAGGCTTAGAATGTCTAAGTGGTTTACCAGTACTTAAATAAAATTGATCTGTTACAGCTCTGCGTGTAAGCACCATGCAGCTCAAACTATTTCTTTGAGCCCTGATTGGTTGGTGGGGGTAAGGAGGAAGATTAGCATACTTTAGTTTATTTCTCGTTCGAAATATATGTTGTGGGTAGAATCCAAGTTCACTGGCCTCTGTGGCCTAGTGGATAAGAGTGCCAAGTCTTAATCGTAATGTTTCTCACTGCTGTGGTTCAAGCCTTGCTAGAGTCATATTTGTCTGAAAGATTAGAAAAGTATTTGAAAATGCCGCTGTTACAGTCAAGCTTGGAGTATTAAGTTTCAAATTCTAATAATGTATTATTTGGGCCCCGTCAAGCGATTTTGGTACTTATATCCTATGCAAGCAGCGAAGGTTCAGGCGAGCCTGCGCATCCGCGCAGAATCGCCAGAACCTTCGCTGCTCGCTCATACAAGCAGTGAATCAAGAGGAACCTTCAGACAGAAAGCCATATCCCTGGCCCCTCTGAATGGCTGGGCATGCGCAGTTAAAATTTGTAATGACGGAATGCTCGAAGACACAAATTCACTTGGCGGGGCTCAATTTATATTGAAAGGCTCAACAAGAAGAAGCTGAGACAGTGAGAGGTAATATATTTTCTGTGAGAAACCTGACCACCCTCCAGTCAGAAGTGGAAGATTCCATTGCTATGACTCTACCACAGAGGTTTTGGCCTGATGGTATGGTCTTTGATTTTACTGTCAGATATTTTTGGGTCAATTGTTTGTCAGTCAACCCAAAGTTACTAAGTGCTGAAGTCAACATGACTATCACTGATTTGTAGGAAATCCAGGCAATGGTTATTTATAGAAAATATCCACGCTATTTTTATCGCTGTGAGTTCAGAGTGTTGCATAACAGTCTTAAGTCCCCACTCAAGATCATTTTGCAGCCTTCATGCACTCCGAGACAATCAACCCACCAGTATGGGGTGGTAGGGTGAGGAGAAGGTGCAGCACATCTTGTGTCATTGGGGCGTCCAACTTTTGTTTGTTTGATTTGAGTTTTAACATCCCTGTCAACACTGTAGAGGTCATTTTGGAGATGTTGCTTCCAATTTTGTGGGACTTTTACCCAACTTGGAGATGAAACGACATCTCAAGCCCTGTTGCCCAATAAAACCAATAGGATTTATAAGCATGGACATTGCATCTCGCATCGCTTTACCTGGGCAGGCTTAGATCCACTGAGCGGTTTACCAATACTCTTGTGCAGTCGGTTTCAGCTCTGCGTGGAAGCATCATGCAGCCCATTTATTTCTTCAAGCACCAATGGGCGGGGACTGCGGGGCGTCCAACTGATATTGGCTTACGATTGGCCAATATTAGGGGCGTCCAACTGATATTGGCTTACAGTTGGGACAGGCTTGCAATCTTTAATGCAGGTAAGGGTATTTATATCTCCACTAGTCTTGTTCATTTGATGTCAAGAATGCTGTTTAAATGTAAAGTCTGGACTCCTGTACTAGGACATTAGCAAACAGTTTAGACCCCGATCAGACGCTGCAGAATACCATGTCTGATCAGGGACTACTCTGTTTGATTTTATTGGAATTTAAGGGTAAAACATAACTGTCGATTCAGAACTATTTTCTCAGCCTACACTGAGAAATCGACCCCCCAGTGCTGTCAGCAGTGCTTTGACTCTTAGCTGGGGCTATTGGAAGAATTCCCCCTTCCCCTGTCGTTATTACGCAGATCCTCTGTATTTTTATTTTCAATTTGATACTTGTACAAAATACACAATGACATAGAACAATTAGGATTAGAATGGAAGCTTGTAAGCTTGTTTTTGTGTATTTAACCCTTATTCTGCTGAACATGACAACCCCTACCTTTGCAAACAGTGGAGATCCAGATCAGATGGCTTCTGAAGAACCCTTATCCTGCTGAATATGACAACCCCTACCTTTGCAAACAGTGAAGATCCAGATCAGATGGCTTCTGAAGAACCCTTATCCTGCTGAACATGACAACCCCTACCTTTGCAAACAGTACAGATCCAGATCAGATGGCTTCTGAAGAACCCTTATCCTGCTGAACATGACAACCCCTACCTTTGCAAACAGTGAAGATCCAGATCAGATGGCTTCTGAAGAACCCTTATCCTGTTGAACATGACAACCAAAACTATTGCAAACAGTGAAGATCCAGATCAGATGGCTTCTGAAGAGCCCTTATCCTGCTGAATATGACAACCCATACCTTTGCAAACCGTGTAGATCCAGATTAGATGGCTTCTGAAGAACCCTTATCCTGCTGAACATGACAACCCCTATCTTTGCAAACAGTGAAGATCCAGATCAGATGGCTTCTGAAGAACCCTTATCCTGCTAAACATGACAGCTCATACCTTTGCAAACAGTGAAGATCCAGATCAGATGGCTTCTAAAGAACCCTTATCCTGCTGAACATGATAACCCCTACCTTTGCAAACAGTGAAGATCCAGATCAGATGGCTTCTAAAGAACCCTTATCCTGCTGAACATGATAACCCCTACCTTTGCAAACAGTGAAGATCCAGATCAGATGGCTTCTAAAGAACCCTTATCCTGTTGAACATGACAACCCCTACCTTTGCAAACAGTGAAGATCCAGATCAGATGGCTTCTGAAGAACCCTTATTCTGCTGAACATGATAACCTATACCTTTGCAAACAGTGAAGATCCAGATCAGATGGCTTCTGAAGAACCCTTATCCTGTTGAACATGACAACCCCTACCTTTGCAAACAGTGAAGATCCAGACCAGATGGCTTCTGAAGAACCCTTATTCTGCTGAACATGATAACCTATACCTTTGCAAACAGTGAAGATCCAGATCAGATGGCTTCTGAAGAACCCTTATTCTGCTGAACATGATAACCTATACCTTTGCAAACAGTACAGATCCAGATCAGATGGCTTCTGAAGAACCCTTATTCTGCTGAACATGATAACCTATACCTTTGCAAACAGTGAAGATCCAGATCAGATGGCTTCTGAAGAACCCTTATTCTGCTGAACATGATAACCTATACCTTTGCAAACAGTACAGATCCAGATCAGATGGCTTCTGAAGAACCCTTATCCTGCTGAACATGACAACCCCTACCTTTGCAAACAGTGAAGATCCAGACCAGATGGCTTCTGAAGAACCCTTATCCTGCTGAACATGATAACCCATACCTTTGCAAACAGTGAAGATCCAGATCAGATGGCTTCTGAAGAACCCTTATCCTGCTGAACATGATAACCCCTACCTTTGCAAACAGTGGAGATCCAGATCAGATGGCTTCTGAAGAACCCTTATTCTGCTGAACATGACAACCCCTACCTTTGCAAACAGTGAAGATCCAGATCAGATGGCTTCTGAAGAACCCTTATCCTGCTGAACATGATAACCCCTACCTTTGCAAACAGTGAAGATCCAGATCAGATGGCCTCTGAAGAAGACATCTGATCTGGATCTACACTGTTTGTCATTCAGTTTGAGAATTGAATCAAAACATCACATTGAATAATTTGATTGATGGGCATGGCAGAATTAAAGATTATTCCACAGGAAAAAGGTTAGGCTATATGGAGGTCTTAAAGTTTTATATTTGAGAGGGAAAGTCTGTTTTTGTACATGATTGTGTGCTTTCAATGACTCTACGAGCCTCGATGGCTCAGTCAGATACACGTCTGACTGGGGATCAGGAGCTCTTTGGTTCAATCTCTACTAGGCCTGGCAAAATAAATAAGTTCTGAATAGTTAGATACTTTGGAAGCAAAGAATACACCAAATAAACGAAAATAGCACTTTATACAGAGAAAACTTTGTTTTACAGGGGTAAACATTATTTTCCCTATTTCTGTTCCAAGACATAGGTTGTGAGTACTCGTTAGAACTGTTCTAATGAGCACCCACAACCTATGTTTGGAGTTCTGCTCCAAGACATAAGTTGTGATTACTTGTTAGAACTGCCTCATTCAGGTGGTTCTAACGAGTACCCACAACCTATGTTTGGAGTATAAACTTCATAAGCATGAAAAGAATTCTCAATCGAAAATAACAGTTTTGGAGATATAAAAAAATCTAGTATGTTTCATGGATGTGTTATCGTAATGGATAGGTTATTTTTATGCCCCCGCATCGGATGATGCCGGGGGCATAGAATAGAGTTTTTCGATTTTCCGTATGTGCGTCCGTGGGTGTGTAGGTTTTGTTTGTTTGTAATGGAGTTTAACGGCCCAGTCAACACTATTTAGGTCATTTTTGAGCCGGTCAGTTTACCTATCAACACTCTCCTGGGCAGGCTTATACGTAAGCGGTTAACCAGTTCAGTGCACATTCTTTCGCCAGAAACTGACAACTGCCCTTCTTGAATCAGCGGAAGGGAGAGAATGACCGTAGAAAAGATTTCATGATCAGTCTCCACGAAAGAATGTTGCCGACCCCGGCGGAAGTCGAACCCGCGACCTCCTGATCACCAGTCAGACGCGCATCCGACTGAGCCACTGAGGCCGGCGGGTGTGTAGGTTGGTACGTATGTACGTACGTGCCTATCTAATCCTGTTAGACTCAGGTTAAGGTTTTTGTACAAGGTAGAACTTGAGCTCATATTTTCCAAACCATTCAATAGATTTTGTTTATATTTAGTGTGATGATAGATATAGGTCCAAATTTTATTCAGCAATACCCCCACCCATACCCATGACCTCTAGGTCAAGGTCAGGAACTTAGAAATTTCTAACGTTTAAGACCCAGGTTAAGGTATTTGTACCACGTAGAACTTGAGATCATATTTTCAAAACCATACAATGGATTTGGTATGTTGATAGATATAGGTCCAAAGTTTTATTCAGCAATACCCCCACCCATACCCATGACCTCAAGGTCAAGGTCGTGGACTTTGAAATTTTAATGTTTAAGACCCAGGTTAAGGTATTTGTACCACGTAGAACTTGAGCTCATATTTTCCAAACCGTGTAATGAATTTGGTTCATATTTGGTATGATGATGCATATAGGTCCAATGGTTTATTCAGCAATACCCCCACCCATACCATGACCTCAAGGTCAAGGTCACAGACTTAGAAAATTTTTAATGTTTAAGACTTTGGTTAAGGTATTTGTACCACGTTGAACTTGAACTTTTATGATTAATTTGGTTCATATTTGGTTTGATGATAGATGCAGGTCCAAAGTTTTATTCAAAAATACCCCTACCCATGCCTATGACTTAAAGGTCAAGGTCACAGACATAGAAATTTCCAAATTTAAGTATGTTAATAGCTTATATTTTCTAAACTTTATAATGGATTTGCTTCATATTTGGTATGACAATAGTTGCAGGTCCAAAGTTTCATTGAGCCATACCCCCACCCCTTACCTAAAGGTCAAGGTCACAGACATAGAAATTTTTTAATATTATACTTTTTGAGAGTCCATATTTCCTGAAACATGTGATGGATTTGCTACATATTTGGAATGATGATTGATGCAGGTCAAAAGTTTCATTCAGCCATAACCCCACCCCTGCCCATGACCTTAAGGTCAAGGTTGCAGACTTAGAAATGTTTAATGTTAACGTTTGTAAGAGCTCATATTTTCCAAGCCATTTGATGGATTGAGTTCCTATTTGGTATGTTGATAGTTATCTTTTCAAGGTTTAATCAGCCATACACCAATCTATGCCAATGACCTAAGGACAGGTGTTATTGTAATATGTCATTTTTTTTTGCGGGGGAGGAGGAGGTAGGCCCCTGGGAGGGGGCATTTGTGTTGTATTGACACATTTCTAGTTCTTTTTTTTTTTGAAAGAGTTGCCTCTCCTTGTGATGTAGCCACTGCCATTAACGCTCTGCTTCGCCAGGGTTTATTTTTCACAGAAAACAGGATTTAACATTTTTATGCCCCCGCATCATATGATGCCGGGGGCATATAGTTTTTGGGTTTTCCGTACGTGCGTACATGTGTACGTCCGTCTGTACGTGTGTGTGTACGTACGTGATCCTGTAACCTCAGGTTAAAGTTTTTGTAACAGGTAGAGCCTGAACTTTTAGAACTCATATCTTCCTAACCATTTGATGGAACTGGTTCATATTTGGTATGATGATAGATATAGGTCCAAAGTTTTACTAAGCAATACCCCCACCCATGCCTGTGACCTCAAGGTCAAGGTCACAGACTTAGAAATTTTCAATGTTAAAGACTCAGGTTAAGGTTTTTGTAACAGGTAGACTTGAACATTTTAGAACTCATATTTTCCAAACCATTTGATGGAATTGGTTCATATTATGTATGATTATAGATATAGGTCCAAAGTTTTATTCAGCGATACCCCCACCCATGTCCATGGCCTCAAGGTCAAGGTCATGGACTTAGAAATTTTCCATGTTAAAGACTCCAGTTAAGGTATTTGTACCTGGTAGAATCTGAACTTTTATGATAGCTTTGGTTTATATGATGATACATATGGGTACAATGTTTTATTCAGCAATACCCCCACCCATGCCTATGACCTCAAGGTCAAGGTCACAGACTCAGACAATTTTAATGTGAAAGATTTTAAACAGCTCAAATTTTCCAAACTATATTATGGATTTGGCTTATGTATGCTATGATGATAGATACAGGTCCAAATGTTTATTTGGCAATACCCCCACTCATGCCAATGACTTTAAGGTCAAGGTCACAGACTTAGAAATTTTGTATTAGATATTTTAAGACTTGATATTTTCCAAATCATGCGATGGATTGAGTTGATATTTGGTATGATGTTAGATACCTGTCCATTTTATTCAGCGATACCCCCACCCATGCCCATAAGCTCAAGGTCAAGGTCACAGACTTAAAATTTTTTAATTATCCCCTCTCACAACATAGCTCTAGCGTCTATATTTCTTCACTGATTTCAATATAACTTCACACAAATGTTCCTTATGACAATATCTCTAGCGAGTTCCACTTTCAAGGTCATGACCTCAAGGTCAAGGTCACTGTGGCTATTTTTAGAAAAACTTTGTCATTGCTCTAGCGCTTACATTCTTCACCGATTTCAATATAACTTCACACAAATGTTCCTTATGACAATAGCTCTAGCGAGTTCCACTTTCAAGGTCAAGGTCACTGTAGCTATTTTTAGAAAAACATTGTCATCGCTCTAGCGCTTAGATTTCTTCACCGATTTCAATATAACTTCACACAAATGTTCCTTATGACAATATCTCGAGCCATTTTGACCTTCAAGGTCAAGGTCACTGTGGCTATTTTTAGAAAATCTTTGTCATCGCTCTAGCGACTACATTTCTTCACTGATTTCAATATAACTTCACACAAATATTCCTTATGACAATACCTCGAGCGAGTTTGACTTTCAAGGTCAAGGTCACTGTGGCTATTTTTAGAAAAACTTTGTCATTGCTCTAGCGCTTACATTTTTTCACCAATTTCAATATAACTTCTCACAAATGTTCCTGATAACAAGGTCACACACTTAGAAAATTTTGTTGCAACATGGATTTTTGGGGTGAGGCGGGGCCCTTGGCGGGGGCATCTGTGTCGTCTGGACACATTTCTAGTTTTTTTTTATTTATTTATTTTTTGTGTGGAAAATAGGACATAAATCAACAATTTGTCTTGGAAGCCTCCGTGGTGTAGTGGTTACACTACTTGCCTTATAAACCAGGGATCACAGGATCAATCCCGGGCTTCTGCAGACTTTCGGGTGTGTCTATTAACCGAGGTCCCGTCTCCGTATGACCTTAGTTGTGGGACCGTAGTGGGACGTAAAACTCAAACACGCACTCATAATTTGTCGCCTGCTGAAAAATCCCAGAAATGGTGAAGGTTAAATGTCTTTCTCCCATTACAGATCCTGTAGCGACTGTGTTTGGTACTTTACCGTCAACTTCTAGAGATAACCTGTTACTGTACTTCGTCAGAAAGCTCAGTCTTGTTGCCGGGCTATACTCAGCCGGTAGAATAGAATGGTTCCTGTTTGTTTCACCCTCAAAAGCTAGGGTAGGTAGGTATGGAAATTGGGACCCAGTTGATCAAAACATTGTATACTTAATTAAAGTAAAAAAAAAAAATTTTCGCTGATTAATTATTAACCCATTTAGTACCAAAAACCCCAAAACCCTGGCAAACAGTGCAGGCCCAGATTAGACGCCGCAGAACGCGGCATCTGATTAGGGCCTACACTGTTTTCAAAAAGTTCAGCCCTTTTCCTAATCAATTTTGATGAAAATACAACCTGACACCCCTAAATTTTGAAATGGGCTCCTGCTATATATAAGGAGGAAGATTCCATTTGGTACAAAAAGGGTTAAGCAACATGTCCAGCATCAGAGTTGTAGAGAATAAGCTTTGCTGTCAACTTCTCAAATAAGTTTCAACCGACAGAGCTGTTATCAGATTGAGAATTGCTGTTTTTGCAAAATTTTCAGTTTCCACATATGGGAAATTTTCAGTTTCCACATACGGGAAATTTTCAGTTTCCACATATGGGAAATTTTCAGTTTTGACATATGGGAAATTTTCAGTTTCCACATATGCGAAATTTTCAGTTTCCACAGGTCCTATCCAGATGATGTGGTTCTATGATTTGTCGTCTGCTCAGTGCTTGGCTGAAGGTTAAACATGTGGTTCATTGTCTACAGTGTGAGCATTTCAGAGTGAAACAGAAACATAATAACTGGTGTTATGTTTTTAAGATTAAAATACAGTAAAATTCCTATATTAAGACCACCTTTGGGACTGTTCAAAAGTGGTCTTTAAGACCACTTTTGAACAGTCCCAAAGGTTGTCTCAGACCAGAGGACACTGTATGCAGAAAATACAAAGAAAAAATAACCGTAGCCTACTAAATAAGCTTTTTAAAGCAGAATTGGTCTTAATTATACCCCCTGCAAACGAAGTTTAAGGGGGGTATACTGTTTTCACATTGTCCTTCCGTCTGTCTGTCCGTAACACTTAAGTTTTCCCTGCATATCTTGCTTAATAGTTTACAGAATCTGATCATTTTTTGCTTAAATGTCGATATTGATGAGATGCTGCTGCTACATGAAAATAAAGGTCCTGCGATCAATACTGTTAAAGTTATTCCCCTTTGTAATTCTTGAAAACTTGTCGGTGACACTTTTGCTTAATAATTTTAATATCTTTTGTATTTATTGTTCTAGATTAATGAAACTTCTATCACACTTGGTGCCTGTGGTAAGGAATCTGTTGTAGTAAAATATTTATCAAGGGCCCATTGAGTTATGTCCCTAGATAGGCTTTCGTTTAACATAGCCATTTTTTTAGGTCTAATAATGTTAAAGTGTATAGGGAGGAGGTACCTTGTTAGCGCAACTCCTCTCACAGTTTTAAGGTGCATTATTGAGCTACCAGGTCTCAAAATTTTTTTCTGGTTTTTATCTTCAATGCATACTCCTTTGTCATGTGTACACTTTTGCGGCCAAATACAGCTTCAGAACTTTGTGAAAATATTCGTTTTCATTTGTGTTTACCCTTCGCTCTGAACATGTGTTCGGAATTTCTGTTCTAAAAATAAATCTGTCATTTTACACATACATGGCGACAGTATCGTCTCTGAGTGTCGTTACTTATCGCATGGTATTCAGCGTCATATTTTTTTCCGATTCAAGCATGGCCTAAGCAAACAAGGCCAAAAATGAACGTCGCATAATGTCATATATGGGGATTCTATTTTTGTCACAAACTAAAAATAGATCTAACTAATGTTCGAAACCTAGTTAGGGAATCCCTCTCAAACTTGTTTACCTGTCATCATAATTGTTCGCATTTTTGCATAAAATGCATTCATTTGTATTGTTTTAAAGAAAAATACTGGCTATATGTATTTTATTTTTGGAAGCATTTTTTCCAGAGAGCTCAATAATGCACCTTTAAGGGTGATCATTTTGAAACTTTGCAGGTGTTTTCATATAGGTCTGAAGATGTGCATGTGGTTTTTTCTTACTCCTAAACTTATTTCTTTCATTTTTTTTTGTCTTTTTTAACTTAGCCATTTTTTTAGGTCTAATAATGTTATGAGGACTGTTCAAATATGAATGCAACTCAGCACATAAAAATGATTCCGTGATAGATTTTGATAAAAAATTTATTTTGTCCCCTCAAAGTATTCCCCTTTAATAGATATACAAACTTTCAGTCTTCTGATCCAATCATTGAATGCATTTGGTAGTCTTTTCGAGGTATACTATGAAGGCACTGGAATATTGCAGAACCAAGATGTTTGCGCTGTACAAATTTTCGACCAGAAAGGTATTTTTTTTCAGCCGCGGGAACAAAAAAAAAGTTACACGGGGCAAGCTCTGGGGAATACGGGGGGTGAGGGAGTTCAACAACCTTTTCCTGCTTCAGATAGTCTTGCACAATGAACGCCTTGTGCGATGACGCATTGTCATGTAGCAATCTGACATTGGCCAAACCAGTTGGGGGTCTTCATTCTTTGAAAAATTTCTTCAATTTTCGAAGAACTTTTTTCTTGTAAAACTTCGCATTTACAGATTTGCCTTTAGGCACAGCAACCTGAATAGCAGGGCCCTGATTTGAAAAGAATATGGCATACATTACCTTCTTGACGCTCATGGTCCGCTTTGCAATGCATGGTCTTTTGCAATACTTTGCTGCCCATATTTTGTTCTGAATCTTTCGTTTTGGCTAAAAAAAGTGAACCCATGTCTTTTCACCTGTGACGACATTAGCGAAAGACCGTGCATTGTAATTTGGAAACTTTTTAAGCAACTTCTTGGCGCACTGAAGGCGTGTCTTTTTCTGCTTATCTGTCAACAGATGGGGAATCCATCTAGCACAGATCTTTCTCATTTTCAAATCCCATTTCAGAATTGTATGAGCTGCTCCTAATGAGATGCCAACCATACTAGCTATTTGCCCTGTGGTGTATAGTGCATCAGTAGCAACTATTTCTTTCACTCTAGCAACCATCTTGGCAGATGTTGCTCTTTTCGGGCAACGATCATGTGGTGCATCTTCTGTTGAGCCTGGCCCACAGCTGAATTTCTTACACCGACAAAAAACTGTCGGAAAAGACATTTCATTATGCCCATAAACCGAACATATTTCATCAAAAATGTCTTTGCACCGTATACCAAGAATACAACGATTCTTAATATAGGATCGTATTTCAACGGCGTACTCTGACCTTCTTCCAACCATGTTTTGTATTAGTATACAAGAGTAGACAGTGTTTATCTAGCGATATACATGGCTAAAGTGCACGGATTGCTTATTCACTTTTTTCTTTTTAGGTGGTTTTAATAGCAGAATTTCACAGTATTTAGTTATGTTCAGACTCCAGTGCTTCAAAGGTGTACAGTACTGTATATATTGTATGCACTAAGAGTTTCCTCACTGAACCGACATATATCATAATTTTTTGAAGTTTACACTCTGTGCAACATGATATAACTCGTTCAAAAATGATTAAAATTGTATAGATTGTATAGAAAAGGACCATAAATGGTCATTTACTACAGATATAATCTATATCTTTAAGCTTGAATTTAACAGAGCTGTTTAACCAACTTGGTTTTGGCTTAAAGACCACAAAAATAGTAGCATAAAGAGGTCCGGGTGTATTCCTTACTGAATAATTGAGGTTTTATGGTTCACTGCCCAGAAATCAAGTGCCCAGTTGTTCAGACCTTAAGAAGTCATTAGTTTACATAATATTAAAGATTCATAATGACAAATACACCAAAAATTTTGCTAAGAAAATGTAAAGTAGTTTTTACAAAGCTATTCATTTTTTTTTTTCAGCAAAATTCTTACTATAGTATATATTGAACTTCCTATAACAGTTATTCTAATGCACTTGCGTATGTAACGCGACGTCTGATTGGATAACGTCAAAAATTTGCGACAGTATATTCTGCGATATACTGTCGGAAATCCGACGTCATTATGTAACGTTGCTTTCCATTGGTTGTCATTTGGTTTTACGCAGCTCACCGCGCTTGCCGCCTTGTGCAAAACAGTACAGTTTTTAACTTAACAACTGAATAAGTGCATTAGAATGGGGATAACTGTATTGAAAATTGTCATTTGGGGAGGTAAATCGGTGGTTTTACCGTCGCAAATTACGTTTTACGGCTCCGCTAGCGCGTCGCCGTAAAACGAAATTTCCGACCGTAAAACCTCCGATTTACCTCCCCAAATGACAATTTTCAGTACAGTTATCCCCTAAGTGTTTCCACCACCACACGGTTTGTAAAGGTATCAATGCTTTAGTTCAGCTGAGCTCATAAGGAGGAGTGACATTTATAGATGAGGATAATTTTCCTAGAAATGAATGTAAGCATTCTACATAAATCTACAGCGGGCCGTTAGCGGCCCGTCAGGGTAGCTGACGGGCCGCTAACAGCCCGCTGTAGATTTATGTAGAATGCTAGCAGGGTTGTTAGTACTTTTAATTCCAAAGAGCGGAAGGCTTCGAGAGCTTATAGGATGATTGGGTCCATTGTCCATTAACAATGAACATTTTAACCCTTATTCTACTGTTCACAACAACCCCTACCTTTGCATAATGTAGATCCAGATCAGATTGCTTCTGAAGAACCCTTATCCTGCTGTTCATGACAACCCCTACCTTTGCAAACAGTCATCATTCATCATCAACGGATTTTTGATTAGCATGCAGGGACAGGTACAATGTGGGCCCCCTTCCAGGTAGCTCGCTTGCTGAACGCATGCCAGATCTTACACCAGATCTCCAGGCTTGTCTATCATGAGGATCGATAGCAGTGAGCTTCCATTCTCTGCAATCTCTTTCTGTCAGCTGCTTCCAGGTCATCATAGGCCTTCCAGGCCCCCTCTTTCCACCTACCTGTATGTCACAGGCAGTCTTGACTGCACCGTTGGAGCATTCCACATGTCCATACCAGCAGAGCCTTCTCTCTTTCAGGATGAGGTCTAGGTCCTCAATGGCAAGACACTCAAGTAACTCACTTAAATGGCTTCTGAAGACGTCATCTAATCAGGTTATTCATTGTTGTTCAGTTTGTGAATATGAATAGAAAAAGTACAATTTGTAATCTGATTGGCGGATAGTCAGAAATTGATGAGGCTAATTAAAATATTCAGCAGGATAAGGGTTAAAGGAATTCTCCTCTGAAATAGCTTGGCCAATTTTGATTAAATTTCACAAGCAGCATCCTGACAATGGGGTAATGGAAGTTTGTTTGAATGACCTGGGTCATGATGTGGTTTGGAATTTAATATAAATGGTCATTTTTAGCTCACCATAGTGACGAGGTGAGCTTTTCGGATCACTTTTTGTCCGTCGTGTGTGCGTCCATGCGTAAACTTTTCAAACTACATCTCCTCCTGAACCACTGATCGGATTTTGACCAAACTTCACAGGAATGATCCTTAGGTGGTCCCCTTTCAAAGTTGTTCAAATGGTTCCGGTCCATTGCACATCTTTGTCACAGAAGCTAAAAATAGATTTTTTTTACTGAAAACTTAAAAAATCTTCTTCTCTGAAACCACACGGCCAAGGGCTTTGATATTTGGTATGAAGCTTCATCTAGTGGACCTCTACCAAGATTGTTCAAATAATAGCCCTGGGGCAAAAAAAAAAATGCCCCCGCCCCGTGGGCCTTTGGTTTTACATTGGCTTATATAGGGAAAATCTTTAAAAATCTTCTTCTCTGAAACTGCAAGGCCCAGGTCTTTGATATTTGGTGTGAAGCTTCATATAGTGGACCTCTATCAAGATTGTTCAAATTATAGCCCTGGGGCCAAAAATGCCCCCGCCCCATGGCCCTTTGGTTTTACATAGACTTATATAGGGAAAATCTTTAAAAATCTTCTTCTCTGAAACTGCAAGGCCCAGGTCTTTGATATTTGGTGTGAAGCTTCATCTAGTGGACCTCTATCAAGATTGTTCAAATTATAGGCCTATGGCGAAAAATGCACTCACCTGCCGGCCCTTTGGTTTTACATGGGCTTATACTGGGAAAATCTTTAAAAATATTCTTCTCCGAAACCTCATGGCCCACGTCTTTGATATTTGGTGTGTAGCTTTATCTAGTGGACATCTACCAAGATTGTTCAAATCATAGCCCTTTGGCCAAAAATGTCCCTGCCCCCGGGCCCTTTGGTTTTACATTCACTTGAAAAATTTTCTACTCTAAACTGCAAGGCCCAGGTCTTTGATATTTGGTGTGAAGCTTCATCTAGTGGACCACTATCAAAATTGTTCAAATTATAGTCCTAGGAAATAGAAGTCAAGGCAATGAAAACCTTTGAAAATCTTCTTGTCTGAAAGCAGAACCTTACCTTACCTCATGGCCCACATCTTTGATATTTGGTGTGTAGCTTCATCTAGTGGACCTCAACCAAGATTTTCAAATCATAGCCCTTTGGCCAAAAATGCCCCCGCCCCGGGGCCCTTTGGTTTTACATTGACTTATATTGGGAAATTTAAAAAAATCTTCAACTCTAAACTGCAAGGCCCAGGTCTTTGATATTTGGTGTGAAGCTTCATCTAGTGGACCTCGATCAAAATTGTTCAAATTATAGTCCTAGGAAATAGAAGTCAAGGCAATGAAAACCTTTGAAAATCTTCTTGTCTGAAAGCAGAACCTTACATATTTGGTATGAAGCTTCGTCTTGTGGATTTCTACCAAGATTGTTCAAATTATAGCCCTCGGGCCAAAAATGGCCTGCCTCGGGGACAGCAAGGTTTATGTAGACTTATATAAGGAAAACCTTTAAAAATCTTCTTGTCTGAAACCAGAAGGCTCCGGTCTTTGATATTTTGTATGAAGCTTCACCTTTCAGACCACTACCAAGATTATTCAAATTACAGCCAGGAGCCAATAATGGCTCTCCCAGGGGCCCACTTGTTACCCTATGGATCAGGTGAGCAAACCAGGGCCATCATGGCCCTCTTGTTATAATATGTAATCTGTACATTTTTAATTGGCTACAACACAGTTGTTTGACTAATACAGACCTTTACTGCTTTGGTTCCAACAATAGTTTAAAAAGAGGTTGTGATGTAGTGTTCAATGAGTTACCTCCCTTGAAGCTATATAGAGAATCTTATATGAGTGCTCTTGTATTATTAAATTTATTAAACAAGTTGAGAAAAATGTGAGTTTAATCAATTTAATAATACATGAACACTAATGCAAGATTCTATTTATCATATGCCATTTGAAACACATTTTATTCATAGTTTGTTTACAAAAAATGTCAATATTCCACCATTTGTAAGTGTGATGTCATTAAGGATGTTATACGTGTAACGTTAATTTTTGGCCCCCGCCCATCGGGACTTGAAGAAATAGATGGGCTACATGATGCTTCCTCACAAAGCTGAAACAGATTGCACATGAGTACTGGTAAGCCACTTAGCGGATCTAAATAGAAGTGAAGGCAATGATCAGGAATCAATACAGTTAACCCACAGCTCCCATCACAGACACCAAAGGGAAAGAAGCACAAACATGAAACAACTAGACCCTAATGGAAACATCAATAGCAGAAAGCCGAAAGGGCAGTTTCTTTCCCACAGAATGGCCAACAAAATAATATAAGCGATATACACGCTCAAAAACAAACCATAACTAAAATAAACTGCGACAGAAGAACCGCCTTGGAACGGTCAGCAGAAACGAATTCCACTGGGGAGCTTAAATTGATTTTACATGGCCACAATCCTCGCCCTTGTTTCCATCAAAATTTAGACAAATAATTTGTTCAGTCTGCATGAAGGCCTCCTAACTCATCAGTGCAACATCTCCGTTAACACAAAAATCAAACAACCACAGAGATGAAACAATGGTGAGGACTCAACAGCAAAAAACGACTGAAATGCTGGAGCAAACAATACCAGCAGTTGGACTCTGTGAACACAAAAATCAAACAACCACAGAGATGAAACAATGGTGAGGACTCGACAGCAAGAAACCACTGAAATGCTGGAGCAAAGAATACCAACAGTTGGAACCGAAGGGCCCGACCAGAGCCTGCCCAGTCGGACCGTCCATGCTTATAAACCCTATTGGTTTCATCCGGCGACAGGGCTTGAGATGTCTTTTTATCTCAATGTAAAAGTCCAACAAAATTGGAAGCAATGTCTCCAAAATGACCTATACAATATTGACGGGGATGTTAAACCTCAAATCAGACAAACAAACAATCTAACTAATTTGCATATTTAATCCACTAGTGGATTACAGAATTTATTACATGGCGTTATTGCATTCCCAGATGTGACGTCATATGATAAAACCAGTTATATGTGAATTGTATTTTTCAGACATTATTATGTGGTAGTGGAGAGGGCCCAAAAGCATTTTATTTTCCCAGTGGGGCTGTGGTTAATGCCCTTTATGATATCAAGCTCTGCATGTCTGTAAGTAGTGAATTTTAACCCTTTAAACAATAATCATGACTACTTTTCAGAGAAAATAAGGTTAACCTTTAAGATGCTGAGAAAAACTACATCTGAAAATGTTGTCTGTTTATGTCGTCTGCTGGGCTTCTTGAAAACTTCTTAAAAATATTAGGGAAATAGTATGGACCCAGAACAGATTGCTCCTAGAGCAGTCCGATCTGGGTCCACCCTGTTTGCAAAACAAAAATGACTTTTAAAGTGACCGGCTGATGACAAAGCAGATGACAATTATTGGGTTAAGGCCCATCACTTGCAAAATAAGTGGGGGCCAGTTGTTCATAACCAACAATGTCATTACTCAAGGTGTTGTTAAAATTTGATCATTTAATATGGCAACAATACTAATGATTTTGCAGAAAAAAATGTGAGCAGCTTTTTCAACTGCAACCAAGTTAACCTTGGGCCAATACAGCAAACCTAGCATCTGTAACTGGGCCAATACGAAATTACTTGATTGATAACATATTTTAAATGAGCCATCCATGTTTGTGTCATTGAAGTTTCACTAGGTCTTTAGGGTCTTATTTATATTATAGATATATTGTTTTTTTTTTTTGGCAGGTGAAACCTGATGATTTTATGCCAAGTTTCAATACAGGTCGATTTCAGAAACAGGTAACTATCACTTAGCACAGAAGGTCTAAGACAGCTTTATAAAACTTGTACAGAATCTTAACCCAGTTGTTCACATCTAACTACAGTAGAACTACGATGGCTCGAACACCGATGGCTCGTTTACCATGGCTGAGTCGAACCCGTTTTTGAGTCCCTGGGGAATTCCTCAACATAAGAAGTAGTGCGGCATAATGAAGGAGAATTTCGACTGATATTGCAAATGTATGCTGTGTGTACTCATTAGAATCGCCTCGAAGAGGCAATTCTAATGAGTACACACAGCATACATTTTTCCGAAGAGGCGATTCTAATGAGTACACACAACATACATTTTTCATAGAAAACTGAAAATATGTTCCAAAAGTAACCCCGTTATGCCTCCTGGCAGTAACCCTCGGTGGCTAGAACTACCCTCTCTCGAACAGATTTTCATGGTCCCAAAGCTGTTTGAGCCACTGAAGTTTGACTGTACGTCATTCAGTATGGCAGAAAACTGATATTTATGCTGACTTACTTTCTTTTCAGCAAAAATACTTCTGTATTAGCTATTGCATTTACAAGAACAATTAACATTTTCACAACTTATAAGCTTAAGCTAACAAGGCTTTGTACAAGTGGGCTTTGTACAAGTGAAGCGGCGGCCTAAACACTAGTGACTGATTGCTCAACACTGTCAGAGTATTTTGTTTATGTATCATTATGTCTCCCCCGAAAATTTTTTTTTCGGAGAGACATATTGTTTTTCCCCCGGGCGTCTGTCTATCCGTCTGTCCGTCTCACACATTCGCGTGCGCTCTGTAACTTGAAAACCGTTAGAGCTATCTTCACAAAACTTCGTATAAATATTAATCAGCATTAGACGACGTGCAGTGCACAAGAACTATAACTCTCGCATTTATACTTTCTGAATTATCTCCCTTGGAAGTTTGTTGGTATGTATATATGTATGGGCAAATCGTGTCCGGTCAATAACTTTCTTATTTTTTGATGGATTTTAAAATTACTAGGCAGAAATATTAACAACCATAAGACAATGTGTGGTGCGCATGAGGCAGGTCGGTACCTCAAAGGTCAAGGTCATACTTAGAGGTCAAAGGTCAAAAAGGGGCCTTTTTTTCGTATTTGGTCAATAACTTTCTTAATTTGAGATGGATTTTAAAATTACTTGGCATAATTATTAACAACCATGAGAAGATGTGTGGTGCACATGAGGCAGGTCGGTACCTCAAAGGTCAAGGTCATACTTTGAGGTCAAAGGTAAAAAAAGGGGCCTTTTTTCGGGTTTTGACAATAACTTGCTTATTTTTAAATAGATTTGAAGTTACTTGGCAAACATGTTAATTATCATGTGACGGTGTGTTGCATGCATGATTCAGTTTGGTACCTAAAATGTCAAGGTCATACATAGAGGTCAAAGAAAAAAAAAAGGGGCCTTTTTTCGTGTTTGGTCAATAACTTTCTTATTTTTAGATGGATTTTGAAATTGCTAGGCAGAAATGTTAACCACCATGAGATGATGTGTTGCACGCATGACCCAGTTTGGTACCTGAAAGGTCAAGGTCATACATAGAGGTTAAAGGTAAAAACAGGGCCTTTTTGTGTTCTGTCAATAACTTTCTTATTAGGCCCCCAACTTTGAAAAAGTTGGAGGGGCATATTGGTTCTGGTTCGTTCGTCTGTTTGTCCATCCGTTACGCTTTTGATGCATAGCATAACTAAAGAACCGTGTATGCTAGGGTTTTGAAATTTCATATATGGATTCCTCATGGAAAATTAGCTGACGCGTATTTTTTTTCTCGTCCGGATTATGCCCCCTTCAAGAGTTATTGCCCTTTGAAATTTTTTTAATAAAATCTTGTCAGCAAGATATCTAAAAAATTATTGGAGCTAGAGCCTTGAAAGTTGGTGAAAATATTGGTGGTGATGAGTAGATGAACTGATTAACTTTTGACAAAATTCCGAAAAATACTTTGTGAGTTATGGCCCTTTGTCATTTTGGTAATTTGTACCCATTGTAATGTATGCTAAAAGTGATGCATAGCATAACTTTAGAAACGTGTATGCTATAGTTTTGAAATTTCATATATGCATTTCTGATGGAAAATAAGCTGACGTGTATTTTTTTTCTCGTCAGGATTATGCCCCCACCAAGAGTTATTGCCCTTTGAAATTTTTTTAATAAAATCTTGTCAGCAAGATATCTCAAAAACAATTGGAGCTAGAGCCTTGAAAGTTGGTGAATATATTGGTGGTGATGAGTAGATGAACTGATTAACTTTTGACAAAATTCTGAAAAATACTTTGTGAGTTATGGCCCTTTGTCATTTTGGTAATTTCTGCCCATTGTAATGTATGCTAAAAGTGATGCATAGCATAACCTTAGAACCTTGTATGCTAGGGTTTTGAAATTTCATATATGGATTCCTCATGGAAAATTAGCTGACGCCTATTTTTTTCTCGTCCGGATTATGCCCCCTTCAAGAGTTATTGCCCTTTGAAATTTTTTTAATAAAATCTTGTCAGCAAGATATCTCAAAAACTATTGGAGCTAGAGCCTTGAAAGTTGGTGAATAGATTGTTGGTGATGAGTAGATGTAGTGATTAACTTATGACAAAATTCCGAAAAATACTTTGTGAGTTATGGCCCTTTGTCATTTTGGTAATTTGTGCCCATTGTAATGTATGCTAAAAGTGATGCATAGCATAACTTTAGAACCGTGTAAGTTAGGGTTTTGAAATTTCATATATGGATTCCTCATATTGGTTCTGGTTCGTTCGTCTGTTCATCCATCCGTTACGCTTTTGATGCATAGCATAACTAAAGAACCGTGTATGCTAGGGTTTTGAAATTTCATATATGGATTCCTCATGGAAAATAAGCTGACACGTATTTTTTTTCACGTCCGGATTATGCCCCTTCCAAGAGTTATTGCCCTTTGAATTTTTTTTTTAATAAAATCTTGTCAGCAAAATATCTCAAACACTATTGGAGCTAGAGCCTTGAAAGTTGTTGAGTATATTGGTGGTGATGAGTATATGAACTGATTAACTTTTGACAAAATTCCCAAAAAAACTTTGCGAGTTATGGCCCTTCGTCCTTTTGGTAATTTGTGCCCATTGTAATGAATGATAAAAGTGATGCATAGCATAACTTTAGAACTGTGTATGCTATGGTTTTGAAATTTCATATATGCATTTCTAATGGAAAATAAGCTGACACATATTTTTTTTCTCATCCAGATTATGCCCCTTTCAAGAGTTATTGCCCTTTGAATTTTTTTTAATAAAATCTTGTCAGCAAGATATCTCAAAAACTGTTGGAGCTAGAGCCTTGAAAGTTGGTGAACATATTGGTGGTGATGAGCGAATGGACTGATTAACTTTTGACAAAATTCTGAAAAACACTTTGTGAGTTATGGCCCTTTGTCATTTTGGTAATTTCTGCCCATTGTAATATATGCTAAAAGTGATGCATAGCATAACTTTAGAACCATGTATGCTATGGTTTTGAAATTTCATATATGCATTCCTGATGGAAAATTAGCTGACAAGCGTTTTTTTCTCATCCGGCTTATGCCCCTTTCGAGACTTATTGCCCTTTGAAGTTTTTTGAATAAAATCTTGTCAGCAAAATATCTCAAAAACTATTATAGCTACAGCCTTGAATATTGGTGAATACACGTAGATTGGTGTTGATGAGTAGATGACCTGCTTAACTTTTGACAAAATTCCGAAAAATACTTTGTGAGTTATGGCCCTTTGTCATTTTGGTAATTTGTGCCCATTATAATGTATGCTAAAAGTGATGCATAGCATAACTTTAGAACTGTATATGCTATTGTTTTGAAATTTCATATATGCATTTCTGATGGAAAATAAGCTGATGCGTATTTTTTTTCTCATCCCGATTATGCCTCTTTTAAGAGTTATTGCCCTTTGAAGTTTTTTTAATAAAATCTTGTTAGCAAGAGATCTCAAAAACTATTATAGCTAGAGTCTTGAAAGTTGATGAAAAGATTGGTGGTGATGAGTAGATGACCTGATTATCTTTTGACAAAATTTGAGTTATGGCCCTTTGTCATTTTGGTAATTTGTGTCTATTGTAATGTATACTAAAAGTGATGCATTCCATAACTTTAGAACTGTGTATGCTATGGTTTTGAAATTTCATATATGCCTTCCTGATGGAAAATAAGCTGACAATTATTTTTTTTTCATCCGGATTAACTTTAGAACCATGTAAGCTAGGGTTTTGAAATTTCATATATGGATTCGCTATGGAAAATTAGCTGACACATATTTTTTTCTCATCCGCATTATGCCCCTTTCAAAAGTTATTGTCCTTTGATTTATTTGTTAGCATAATCTTTGGGCCAAGGCCCCACACTTTGAATTATTATTGTAATCATGGTAATTTTCGGTTTCATTGGACGGGTTTTTAAAAAATTCCGTCCTTTCAAATAGCGATGTCCGGGTGGGTGGTTGGGCGGGTGGATGGGCATTTTTTTTATTATTTTTTTGTGTTTTTTTTTTTCCTACATAAACACATATAAACAGAGATTATACCCCTACACAAAAGTTGATATGGGGTGGGGATATGCCATTTGTCCTGTACATACATAAATACATGCATGCATACATCGCTACCCTACCCTACCCTACCCCACGCTTCCCCACTCAACACACCCACCCCACCACACCACACTACACCCCACCCCACCCAACCCCACCATGCCCCACCCTACAACACCCCACCACACCCTGCCCCACCCCACACACACATGCATGCAGTGCACAAATCCTTTGATGACTAGGAATATTTTTTTTTTTTTGTCTTTTTCTTCATAAACACATAAGACAGGAATTATACCCCTACACAAAAGTCGATAGTGGGTGGTGATATGCCATTTGTCCTGCACATACATAAATACATGCATGCATATATTCCTACCCTACCCTACCCCACACCACCCCACCCCACCCCACCACATGACACCCTACCCCACAACACCCCACCCCACGACAACACACCTCAACCTGGCCCACTCAAATTACACATGCATGCATGCACACACACATGCATTTTACACTCAAACATTCATGCTCATACACAATCACTCATTTATGCTTGCACACTCACATACAAACACACATGCATGCATGCACACACACACACACACACTGATGCTTGCATGCATACATGCAGGTACTCACACATGCATGCATGCATGTACACAAATATGCATGCATGCACACTAATGGACTCGCACAATGTCATGCACACACTTACATGCATGCACATGCAGGCATGCAGACTTATGCACACACACACACACACACACACACACACACACACACACACACACACACACACACACACACACACATAAATACGTGCATGCATATATCCCTACCCTACCCCACCCCACCCCACCGACCCCACCACATGAGGGGGCATTGTGTTTTACAAACACCATTTCTAGTTTTTAGATGGATTTTGAAATTAATTGGCAGTAATGTTAACCACCATGAGACGATGTGTTGTGTGCATGACCCAAGTTGGTACCTCAAATGTCAAGGACAAAAGGTCAAAGGACAAAGAGGGCCTTTTTAGCTCACCTGAGCACGAAGTGCTCAAGGTGAGCTATTGTGATCGCCTTTTGTCCGTCGTGCGTCGTGCGGTGTGCGTCGTGCGTCGTCAACAATTCACTTAAATGACATCTCCTCCTAAACCAGTGAATGAATTTCAAAATACTTTCATAGAAATGTTCCTTGGGTGACCCTCTACCAAAATTGCTAAAATGGTTCCGCTCCGCTGAACAAAAAGGCCACCAGAGCTAAAAATAGAAAAACCTTTAAACGACATCTCCTCCTAGCCCTTTGGCCCGATTTCAAAATAATTTCACAGAAATGTTTCTTGGATGACCCTCTACCAAAATTGCTAAAATGGTTCCGCTCCGCTGAACAAAATGGCTGCCAGAGCTAAAAATAGAAAAACCTTTAAACGACATCTCCTCCTAGCCCTTTGGCCGGATTTCAAAATAATTTCACAGAAATGTTCCTTGGATGACCCTTTACCGAAATTGCTAAAATGGTTCTGCTCCGCTGAACAAAATGGCCGCCAGAGCTAAAAATAGAAAAACCTTTAAACGACATCTCCTCCTAGCCCTTTGGTCCGATTTCAAAATAATTTCACAGAAATGTTCCTTGGATGACCCTCTACCAAAATTGCTAAAATGGTTCCGCTCCGCAGAACAAAATGGCCACCAGAGCTAACAATAGAAAAACCTTTAAACAACATCTCCTCTTAGCCCTTTGGCCCGATTTCAAAATAATTTCACAGAAATGTTCCTTTGATGACCCTCTACCAAAATTGCTAAAATGGTTCCGCACCGCTGAACAAAATGGCCGCCAGAGCTAAAAATAGAAAAACCTTTAAACGACATCTCTTCCTAGCCCTTTGGCCCGATTTCAAAATAATTTCACAGAAATGTTCCTTGGATGACCCTCTACCGAAATTGCTAAAATGGTACCACTCTGCTGAACAAAATGGCCGCCAGAGCTAAAAATAGAAAAACCTTTAAACGACATCTCCTCCTAGCCCTTTGGTCCGATTTCAACATAATTTCATTGAAATGCTTCTTGGATGACCCTCTACCGAAATTGCTAAAATGGTTCCGCTCCGCTGAACAAAATGGCCGCAAGAGCTAAAAATAGAAAAACCTTTAAACGACATCTCCTCCTAGCCCTTTGGTCTGATTTCAAAATAATTTCACAGAAATGTTCCTTGGATGACCCTCTACCAAAATTGCTAAAATGGTTCCACTCCGCTGAACAAAATGGCCGCCAGAGCTAAAAATAGAAAAACCTTTAAAAGACATCTCCTCCTAGCCCTTTGGCCTGATTTCAAAATTATTTCACTGAAATGTCCCTTGGATGACCCTTTACAGAAATTGCTTAAATGGTTCCGCGCTGCTGAACAAAATGGCCGCCAGAGCTAAAAATAGAAAAACCTTTAAACGACATCTCCTCCTAGCCCTTTGGCCCGATTTCAAAATAATTTCACTGAAATGTTCCTTGGATGACCCTTTACAGAAATTGCTAAAATGGTTCTGCTCCGCTGAACAAAATGGCCACCAGAGCTAAAAATAGAAATACCTTTAAGCAACATCTCCTCCTAGCCCTTTGGCCCGATTTCATATTATAGCCTGGGCCAATAATGGCTCTCCCAGGGGCCCACTTGATACCCTATGGATCAGGTGAGCGATCCAGGGCCATCATGGCCCTCTTGTTTTAGTGTTCAGTCAATAACTTTCTTCTTCCTGGATAGATTGTAAAATTACTTGGCAGAAATGTTAACCATCATGAGACGATGTGGTGCATGCTAGACCCAGGTCGGTACCTCCAAGGTCAAGGTCATACTAAGAGGTCAGAGGTAAAAAAAGTTTTTTTTTTTTTTGTGTCCAGTCATGAACTTTTTATTTCTGGATGGACTTTATAAAGTAACCATGCATAAATGTTCACCGTCATTAGACCATGTGTCATGTGCAAGACCAAGGTCCATACCTCCAATGTCAAGGTCATACCTAGAGGTCAAAGGTAAAAAAAGGACAGTCAATAACTTCCTTATTCTTTGATGGATTATGAAATTACTTGGCAGAAATGTTAACCATCTTGAGACGATGTGTTGTACCGCAAAGGTCAAGGCCATACTTAGAGGTCAAAGGTAAAAAAGTGCTTTTTTTGTTTACGGCCAATAACTTTTTTTATTTTTCTATGAACATTTTTAAAGTTACTATGCAGAAATGTTCATCTTCATTAGATGATGTGTTGCACACAAGGTCCAGCTCAATACCTCCAATGTCAAGGTTATACTTAGCAGTCAAAAACGGGGGAGACATCTGTGTTTTTGTAGAAAAACAAATTCTAGTTAAAATTGGATATTTTTAACTCTTATCCTGCTATTCACGAAAACCCCTATCTTTGGAAACAGTGTAGATCCAGATCAGATGGCTTCTGAAGAAGCCATCTGTTCAGGATCTACACTGTTTTACATTCAATTTATGAATTTGTAGGAATAAATTACATAAAGTAATTTGATTGGTTGACAGGCAGAAATGCGTGTGGCTTAAATGAATATTCAGCAAGATAAGGGTTAAAATGCATCAAATAAACTACTGTAAAAAGCCTAAAATTTTGGTCACCTTGACGACTTGCTGTACATGTATTTCTCCTAAAATTATAACAAATTTGTTTAATGATCGATCATGCAAGGAGTCAAAAACGTGAAGATGGAATGGCAAACAGTGTGGGCCTGATCAGACTGCTCCTTCCTTTAAATTAAAGTAACAAATTTATCATATATCTGAGAGTGTAACAACGCCATGTAATATTTTCGATAATCCACTAGTGGATTAAATATGCAAATTAGCTAGTTGCGTCCCGTAACGTTACATGTACTTTCTTAACGATGTCGCGTTTACTAACGGCAGAATATTGACATTTTTGTAAACAATCGTGAATAAAATGCATTTTAAATGTCATATGATAAATAGAATCTTGCATTCGTGCTCATGTATTATTGATGTTTTTTAACTCGTTGAGGAAAAGGAATTAAAAGCTCGGCAAAGCCTTGCATTTTATCCCTTTTCCTCAACTTGTTTAATAAATTCAATAATACATGAACACTCATGTAAGATCCTCTATTTAGAGTCAAGCTTAAATTAGGTACACTGCATTATCTTCTGACAACTCTTGTTTATGTTTCCTAAGGTAGAAGTCAGTGATACACTTTTGACTAAAGAAATGGTTCCGCTTTTAAAGCTGGTACCCAGGAGAGACCTCTATGTCAACATACCATCACAAGAAATATGGCCGTTTTTTCACTTTCTGAGACAAATTGTCAGGAAACGGGATGAAAGAATTATTCCTCTGATGGAGTAAGTTTTGATATACACCATAACATTTTATATTGATGGGGTCCAAAGCAGAAATTGTGTTTAATAGTTAAACAACCACATCATATTCAAAAAGCAAAAAATGTATTGCTGATTTAGAAAAATGACCATTTTGCAGATTTATAATCTGTAGATTATAGATTTATGGTCATTTTTAAATATAATCTTTACATACTTGGGCTCTGTCTTTAAACTGTGTTTTAGGCCCCTGCCCAACAGGGCTTGGAGAAATTGATTGGTGCTTCTGCACAGAGCTGTAACTGACCAAACATGAGTACTGGTAAACTGCTTAAAAGGTCTAAGCCTGCCCAGGCAAAATGTGAATTGGACCATCTCTGCATGTAAACCGTAGAGCTTAAGATGTCATTTCATCTCAGTTTCCGGTAAAAGCCCCTGAAATTGGTTATATTGTGATTGTTGTGCACTGTAATAAATGTACACAATGGTAAAACCATTTTCTGTAATTATTCTATAAGAATTTATAAGGTGATTTAAGGGGAAAGGGTACACCTTCAGGGGAGGCAACTCCTTCGAAAGTATTTTTGTCTCCCATGTCAATAGGGGTCAACTCTTAAACGAAAGAATTTGCTCCCGAGGAGCAAAGTCTTTCCTTTTAAGAGTAGATCCCTTTTTCAGTGAGGCTGAACCTATAGAAAAGCAAAGAGGAAGTCCCGAAAGATGTCTCCCTTTGAAAATGGTGGAAAAACGTGCTAGGTGTTCCCATTCCTCCTAACTGTCATTAGACACATCAGAACATGCTGGTTGAATGGCAAATACCATGATAGGCTACTGTGAGCTGGCATCTTCTACTTCTAGACATTAATGGATCAAAATGAAACAATATTTTTGACAGAGGCGCTTCCGCTAAGGAAGCGCCTCTTGTCAAAAATATTGTTTCATTTTGAAGAAGGAATTTGCTACTATAGCACCCCGCCCCGCCCATAGGGGCTTGAAGAAATATATGGGCTGCACGATGCTTCCACGGAGAGCTAAATTCGGCCCGCACACTAGTACTGGTAAAATGCTTAGAGGATATAAGCCTGTCCAGGAACCGGGGTGCGAGGCGGACCGTCCATGCTAATAAACCATATTGGTTTCATTGGGCGACAGGGCTTGAGATGTCATTTCATCTCAATGTCGGGTAAAAGTCCCACAAAATTGGAAGCAACGTCTCCAAAATGACCTTTACAGTGTTGACGGGGATGTTAAACCTCAAATCAAACAAACAAAAGCTACTATAGAACAAGTATCCGCAGCATACAGTTCCATTGGATAATAAATCTTTTTGAGAATTTTGTAAATACTCAGCTGTTTGTCTCATTTACAGAATTTAGTCCACTTTAGTGTTTCATTTTCTTTACTGTGTGTGGAAGTATAAATAGTTCTAGAGATTCTTATCTAACCATACCTACCTTGTAGTAGTGCAGGGTAGGTAGGGTGTTTGATAATACAAGATAAACAGGCCTCCATGGCCTAGTGGATAAGAGCACTGACTCTTAACCCTTGTCCTGCTGATCCCGGATATGTCTTATCTTTCAAACAATGAAGATCCAGATCAGATGGCTTCTGAAGAAGCCATCTGATCAGGATCTACATTGTTTTTCATTCAGTTTATGAATTTGTTGCAATAATTTGCATCAAGTAATCTGATTGGTTGATAATCGGTAGTGGGTGTGGCATATACATGTATGAATATTCAGCAGGACAAGGGTTAATCATTAGGTATCTCATCACTTTGGGTTTGAGCCTTGAGACACCAAGAGGTGGTTTTTCTGTGGTTTTGACCAACCTGACATTACATCAGCCTGACATTTGTTGCGCAAGTTGTAAGTTGAAATCAAGTTCTGATTATTTCAGAGAGAAATAATGTTAACAAGTCTGTGAAATGAACACCCTTGTATAAACCCCAATTTATATAGAAAAAAAGTGGGATTTACAAGGCTATTCCTTATTTTCTATATTTTTGCTCAAAATTATAGATTGTTGGGACTCTTTAGAACAACCTCAATGGGAGCTGCACCCCATAAGTTCTTCAAATATTGCTGAAATTAGCCACTTCCAGACTCTACATGTACTGTTTGTGTTCACCTACCGATTTCCACCAAATTTGATACATGGCATTGCATCCATGAGACCTCACACGAGTTTGATCGTCAAAATCCGCTGCATATCACAGGAGTTGTGGCCCTTCGTTCTTCAAATAATGCCGAAATTAGCCGTTTCTGGACTCTAGTCTGTATTTACCTACCAATTTCCACCAAACTTGATACATGGCTTTGCATTCATGAGACCTCGTACTAGTTAGATCGTCGCCAAAATCTGAAATGTATTACGGTTGTTATGGCCTTTTGTTTATGAAATTTTATACATGTTCCTCATTTGCTCAAAAATGCTTGATTGCAATTCAGTTTATTGTCACTTGCTCATGTGGTGTGTGTGTGTGGGGTGGGGGGGGGGGTAGTATTTTAGTCATTGCCCAATGACAGCTCAATCTAGTTTTGCTTGTTTTCTAGGAAATTTGTGCATGGCTGTGGGCTGAGAATGATAGATATGGGTTATACCATGATAGATGAGGTGTGGCAGATTAAACCAAAACAGTTCTTGGATTTGTATTTGGTAAGTTTGCCGATATGCACATAAGTTTTAAACCCTTTATAAACGAAGAAAACGGCATCTGAAAATGTTGTCTGTTAATGACAGCTGCTGCATCTTCTGGCAAACATTTCAAACATTTTTTTTGCCTACACAGGCAATCAGTGTGGACCCTGATCAGACTGCTCCTAGAGGAGCAGTCTGATCAGGGTCCACACTGTTTGCAACCATGACTTTTTAAGTGACCAGTAGACGACAAAGCAGACGACAGTAGTTGTGATTGGCATTTTAAAGGTTAACGGCGAAACCAAAAAAATTATCAAGTTATCTTCAATATAGTCCAACCTGTATTAAGCAAGCACCTAAGGGATATTCAAAAAGTGCTTGCTTAAGGCAGGTTCTTGCTTAACACAGGTGACTTTTAATGTCAAATACAATTTTAATGCATTTTCCTTTTATGGGAACTAAATGCCTGCTTGCTTAAGACAGGTTGCTTGCTTAATAGAGGTGGCCACTAAGACAGGTTTTACTGTACTTATGTAATCCTCATTATTAGGGCCCCGCACTGAAAGTGTGGGTGCCCTATAGTAATCACTCTGTCCGTCCGTCTGTCTGTCTGTCTGTCTGTCTGTCTGTCCGTCTGTCCGTCCACAAATTTTTTTATCCTCCATAACTTTCTTATTCCTGGATGGATTTAAATATTACTTGGCAGAAATGTTAACCATAATGTGATGGAGTGTTGCGCGCAAGACTCAGGTCCGTACCTCAAAGGTCAAGGTCATACTTAGAGGTTAAAGGTCAAAAAAGGGTCTTTCCTGTGTCCAATTAATAACTTTGTTATTATTCCTGGATGGATTTAAATATTACTTGGCAGAAATGTTAACCATAATGTGACGAAGTGTCACACGCGAGACCCACAGCCGTACCTCAAAGGTCAAGGTCATACTTAGAGATAAAAGGTCAAAAAAGCGTCTTTTTTATTGTGTCCAATCTATAACTTTCTTATACCTGGATGGATTTAAATATTACTTAGCAGAAATATTAACCATAATGTGACAGTGTGCCGTATAGTAATGCCCTGTCCGTCCATCTGTCTGTCCATCCATCCGTCCGTCTGTCCATCTGCCCGTCTATCCATCAACATTTTTCATGTTTACAAACTGAAGCTGAAGTTATTGACAGTTGCCATATAGTAATACCCTTTTGTTTTTAATTCATAACTTACAAACAGTCAAATGCATCAACTTCAAACTTAAGATATATGGTCACAATATCATTACACAATTACATGGCAACCGACGTAACTCTAGCTACAATACTCTAAGAGTAATAGCCCTTTGAAAAGAAATCCAACTCCTCTGATGGCACTGCCGGGGCCCTAGTCAGTTTCACTGACAGTTCTAGTTTGTAGCTATGAAAAGAATCTATCATATGTTTCTCAGGATCACTCTGACTAATTATGCCAAACAGTTTCTCTGAGAATGAGTTCTACCATACAAATCCTAAAAATTCGAACACCTGGAAGACTTGCTGAATTTCAACAAATTTGTTTTATAATCCAGCAATGTGTCCGAAAGGTGCAGACAGAATCGCAAACATTGTAGACCCTTGAGGGGCAGTCTGATCTGGGTCTGCATTTGCTTAGGCCTATCTGTCCCAAAACTTGGGATCACGACAGCAAGAATCTTTTATGGGTTTGAGATAGTCTAACTTCTAGACCTTGATGCCATATTCACCAGTCAATCTCTGTGTGTTCTAACTCTTATCTTGCTGTTCACGACAACCCCTATCTTTGCAAACAGTGTAGATCCAGATCAGATGGCTTCTCTCAGATGGCTTCGAGAAGCCATCTGATCAGGATCTACACTGTTTGGCATTTAGTTTATGAATTTGTAGCAATAAATTACATCAAGTAATTTGATTGGTTGATAGACAGAAATGGGTGTCGCTTAAATGAATATTCAGCAAGATAAGGGTTAAATCTGATACCTGAGTATTGTATTTTGTACTTGCTAGAACTGTTAACAATTTGACTACATACAAGCTTGTTAGCCAACAATGCTTTGAACAACTGGGACCTGGTTGGTAACCCAAAAGACAGTTTTTCCTCTGACAGTGCCCATATTATATGTATTGTATGTTATATGTATTTTATATTATATGTATGTTGTAGAATGCTATCAGTTGGCCAGAGTATGATGGTTCTGTACTCAAGTCACACCTGACAGAGGTGACAGACATTGCTGATGATAGTGTCGAGGTTCCAGAATACCATGGAGATCTACAAATAGCTGATGAACATATAGATCCTGACATTGTTGAAGAACATATAGATATGAACATTACATGATATTAACTTTGACAGATATAACAGTTGTCTGCAAATAGTTGATCAACATATAGATCCTGATATTATTGAAGAACATAAATATATGAACATTGAATGGTATTAACTGTGACAGATATTATAGATGTTACTGATTATCATGTAGATACAGAGGTTTGTGAAGACCATGCAGATATATAGTTGATGAACATACTCATATTCTTGAGGAACATAACATGGTATTGGCCTGTCAATAGAAAATCTATCTTTGGGGTTTGCAACTATATCAGACACAAAACAGCCTGCTCAACAAAACAGACTAGAAAGATTGTTGAATTTTTATACCCCTTCTTCTTCTTTTTCTAAACATAGTGTCATATATACTGACCGGAAAAAGAAACTATACACTCATTTTTAAATTGTCTCTGGCAAAACATTTAAATTAAATTTGAATTCCAATTATATAAATTATCATTAGAGGCATATCTGCTACTGATTTATTGCATAAAATGTTTAATGATAGCTAGCTACGATTTAACAGGAAGGGCCAAAGATTGAAGGCAAGGGTGAAAATCTTGGTGTTCAAGTTTCCATTGAGTCAAACATTTTGTGTCACAAAAGCGATTCTAATTTTTTCCAATTGTTACTCATCATCTAACATTGGGAATATTGTTAACAAACTCAAAATTTTAGCAATGGTTGAAATGTTATCGACCTTCATATATTGGACCAAAAACCTCGATAGCGCAGTGGTTTATGCCTTCGACTTATGATCGAGAGGTTGTGCATTAGGATGCGGCCACCGGTAGCGAGGTGTGTCCTTGGCCAAGACATGTAATGATACTGCCCCACTCCACCCAGGTGTAAATGGGTAGCAGTGGTGCGCTTGAAAACGCCTGGAATGAGTGTTCGAGAGCGATTCAATAAGCTTGAAGCTTTCGTCACAATCGAACTAAAATAAATTAGTATAAAATAAAATACCAGAAGTGAGTGAAAAGTATGGCCATTCAGACTGTGGTTGTTGTTTTAGTCAATAGTTAAGACAAAACTGAAGAAGCTAAAACAATTGAAGGCACTTTTGGGTCATTTCTTGGCTTGAAACATTATTTTGAATTTTTTTCTGAAAATGCAGTTTTTGAGATTTCGATAAAATGTTTGTTTCTCGTTAATTTTGAGATGTTATGTTCTTTTTTTATTTCTTGCTTTTCACTTATTACGTATACGAAAAATCTTTCTAGTCGAAGTACGATTACAAACAGATTTTGTGAAAAATGCACTTTTTCACATTTTCCCGTAAAACTTTTTGAACATTAGATTTTCTTGAAATTGCTACAGGATTTATGTCTATAGATAGACAAATCCTTAGCAATTTTTAACTGAATTATCCATGTACAATGTCAGGAGAGACGATTTAAAAATGTATTGTCAGTATATATATAGTACATAATTTGACAACTGTGAAAGATAGCAAATGTACATAGGCAACATATATGTTTATGCTTACAACATCCTAAAGGAGAGGATAAATATAGGCTGAGCCTACATCCAATCCTTTGACATTTGTATGTCTATTTGTTGTACAGATGTATGTATTCATGTCATGAAATGTTGAATAAAAATAAAAAAAAAATTAGAGGTTAAAGCTCATATGAGTTTGAAAACAGGCAAGGTCGGCCATATAATCAGAGTTATGTCCACTTGGTTGCTAAAAATGACTATTTTTGACCTTGACATGTTTTACCTTGTCATCAGCATATGGCTTTACATACGTCACTTTAGAAGCCTCCGTGGTGTAGTGGTAACGCTACTCGCCTTGTAAACCAGGGGTCGCAGGATCTATCCCAGGCTTCTCCAGACTTTTGGATGAGTCTTTAAACCGAGGTCCCGACTCCATATGACCCCAGCTGTTTGTGGGACGTAAAACTCAAGCAATCACACAGTGCCTGGATTGCTTAAAAATGTGTTATCAGCATAGATCATAGATCTTCCTAAAACTTACATATTAGTAGGCTGACGATAAAAGCTGGGATGAGTTTGATAACTGGCTAGGTCTACCTAGTAATCCCTGTCCTGCTGAGCAAGACAAATAAAAATAAAAAATGAGTTCCTTTAAGAGCAATGAAAACATTCATAAGTAAGAAGATGGGTCATACTACGTAGTTTCGGCTAATAAAGCCTCATCAGTGACCCTGAGATGATCCGGCAACGAAGGCCAGAGGAAACAAACTGCAAATTTGCGAATTTCGAACTGGCAGTCGATTCAAAGACTGATATAAATCAAAATGGGGTCCAAATAATTAAAAACCTGTCTAGAATATGAGTCTTAACCAATAATTTATTTCTGATTTCTCAGAATATTTACGCTGATCTCATAGGACCAAAAGTAAAATATAAACTGCACTATGGTTGATGTACGGGGAGACCTTTGCAGACAGTTTAGATCCAGCTCAAATGGCTTCTGAAAAAGCAATCTGATCAGGATCTACACTGTCACACAGTTTGCGAATTTAACTAATACATTATATCAAATAATTTGATTGGTGGATAATCAGAAATAGGTATGGCTAAAACAGTTTATTCAGCAGGAAAGGGGTAATTGATGTACTTGTGTCCCTTTGATTGATTAAATAAGTTCTGAGTAGTTAGATCCTTTGGAAGCAAAGAATACACCTAATAAACGAAAATAGCAGACTCGGTTTTATTGAGTCTGTTCATGACCAGTACTGAAATGTGCAACACCGGCCACGCCCTCTAGCTTAAGCAGAACTTAATTTTCAAAATGATTCTAGATGAAGGACCAGAAAATATAATCTGCACTATGATGATGTAAACGCCAATTTTAGACCTCATCATCAGCATGACTCGTTCACTATTGATCAGCACTTTTCTGAAACTTCTATGGTGAGTAGGTTGGGGACAAAAGATTGGAAGAGTTCAAAACCTTGCTTGATCAACCTTGGCTATTAGGCATAGAGTGATTAAATGCCCTTTTTATCCCTTCGCACAACACAGATGTGAGGGGGGATATAGCATTTGTCCTGTACTTACGTATTTTGTCATCGCTCTAGCGCCTACATTTCTTGACTGATTTCAAGATAACTTCACACAAATGTTCCTTATGACAATATCTCGACCGAGTTTGACTTTCAAGGTCTTGGCCTCAAGGTCAAGGTCACTGTTGCTATTTTAAGAAAAACTTTGTCGTACGTACATACTTTTGTTCTTGCTCTAGCGTATACATTTGTTGACTGATTTCAATATAACTTCACACAAATGTTCCTTATGACATTATTTTGGGTGAGTTTGACTTTCAAGGTCGTGGCCCCAAGGTCAAGGTCACTGGCTATTTTTAGAAACATTTTGTCTACATTTCTTCACTGATTTCAATATATACTCGAGCACTTTGAAAACGCGACATCATAAGGAAAATGTAAATATTTTTTAACTCACCAATTTTTTCAAAAAACGAATTTCATCACAAACAATATTCATCAAATGACTTTCGTTTGCCACAATCACATTAGAGCTTTCCCTTCACATTAGCAGTCTACACTGCGGCAAACACACCATGTGTCAGTCAAATCTCCAGCAACATCAATATCGGGTATGCCCACCTGCGCGCTGAGAGCATTCACGTAACCTGGACCGCATTGAACAACACAAACGTCGCACAGTACGTCGGGGGATGTTATCCCACTCTTGCTGAAGGGCTATCGCGAGCTGCCTCACAGTCTGTGGCGCGTTTTGACGTCCGTGTACACGACGTCCCAATTCGTCCCAAAGGTGATCGATACAATTCAGATCGGGTGATTTCGACGGCCAAGGGAGAACATTGATGCCTTCTTGACGTAAAAAGTCCTGCGTCAACCTTGCCGTGTGCGGGCGGGCGTTGTGCTGAAATAACATGGGGTTACGTTGACGTCGCAACAATGGAACAAGCTCTGGCCGAAGAATCTCATCGACGTAACGTCTGGCGTTGAGATTTCCATGAATTATCAATAAACGCGAGCGAAAATTGTAATTGATGGCGCCCCAGACCATGACACCACCGCCTCCAAACCGGTCTCTTTCAACAACACAGTTATCAGCAAACCTTTCGCCGTCACGTCGATAAACGCGTACCCGCCCGTCGGTTTGGTACAAATTGAACCTGGACTCATCGCTGAAGACGACGTCGTGCCAGTTGACACGTCTCTGGTGATTAAGTGCAAAGTTCATGCGAAGCTGACGATGACGTCGTGTAAGTATTGGTCCGTGGTACGGACGCCGGCAACGAACACCAAATTCCTTAAGTCGTCGGGACACTGTCATATGATGAATACGTCGCCCTCGGTTGCCAATGACGACGGAAGCTGTTTGCGCGGCCGTCTGGAAACGATGCCGTAGGTGGAGTTGACGGATGTAATTATCCTGACGTCTTGACGTCACGCGCACTTGCCCAGGCCTGGGGCGGTCATTAACAGTTCCTGTTAACCTGACACGTTGAACGAGACGATATATTGTGTTTCTGTCAACATTAAAACGCCGAGCAATGTCCTTCTGTGAAATGCCAGCGTCCAAAAAAAAAAAAAAAAAAAAAAAAAAAACATTAAAACGCCGAGCAATGTCCTTCTGTGAAATGCCAGCGTCCAAAAGGCCTAAAATCCGATTCCGATTTTCGTTATTTAACCTTGGCATGCTCAGTTTTGTAAATTTATCCAAATTTCAACCAAAAACCGATTTGAAGACAACTTTTGAAGAGATTGAATGAAAGATATCGGTTGTACATGCGGAAATGACCATATAAACAAGGTCATATCTCGGTGTGCACGTGCTACGATATCACGTGTAGTCGACCGATATTTTATCGATCTGACCACCTCATATGACTTTATTTATGGTGTATGGAAGCATATATCTGCTAATATGATTTTGGATTGGGCCATTTCAAAAATATTTAAAAAATATAATGTTGCGTTTTCAAGTGCTTGAGTATAACTTCACACAAATTTTCCTTATGACATTATCTTGAGTGAGTTCCACTTTCAAGGTCGTGGCTTCAAGGTCAAGGTCACTGTGGCTGTTTTTAGAAAAACTTTGTCTTTGCTCTAGCACCTACCTTTGTTGACAGATTTCAATATAACTTCACACAAATGTTCCTTATGACATTATCTTGGGTGAGTTTGACTTTCAAGGTAGTGGCCCCAAGGTCACTGTGGCTATTTTTAGAAACATTTTGTCTACATTTCTTCACTGATTTCAATATAACACAAATTTCCTTATCCTTATGACATTATTTTGAGTGAGTTCCACTTTCAAGGTCGTGGTCTCAAGGTCATGGTCACTGTGGCTATTTTTAGAAAAACTTTGTCTTCGCTCTAGCACCTACATTTGTTGACCGATTTCAATATAACTTCAAACAAATGTTCCTTCTGACAATATCTGTAGCAAGTTCGACTTTCATGGTCGTGGCCTGAAGGTTAAGGTCACTGTGGCTATTTGTAGAAAAGCTTTGCCATCGCTCTAGCACCTACATTTGTTGACTAATTTCAATATAACTTCACACAAATGTTCCTTATGACAATATCTTGAGCGAGTTTGACTTTCAAGGTTGTGGCCTCAAGGTCAAGGTCACTATGGCTAATTTTAGAAAAACTTTGAAAAATCGCTAGCGCCTACATTTCTTCACTGATTTCAATATAACTTAACACAAATGTTCCTTATGACAATATCTCGAGAGAGTTCCACTTTCAAGGTACTGGCCTCGAGGTAAGGTCACTGTGGCTATTTTTAGGAAAACTTTGACATCACTCAAGCGCCTACATTATTTGACCTATTTCAATATGACTTCACACAAATGTTCCTTATGACAATATCTTGAGCGAGTTTTACTTTCAAGGACGTAGCCTCAAGGTCAATATCACTGAGGCTATTTTCAGAAAAACTTTGTCATCACTCTAGCACCTACATTTGTTGACTGATTTCAGTATAACTTCACATAAATGTTCCTTATGACAATATCTCGAGCAACTTTGACTTTCAGGGTTCTGACCTCAAGGTCAAGGTCACTGGCTATTTTTTGAAAAACTTTGTCATTGCTGTAGTGCCTACATTTCTTGACCGATTTCAATGTAAATTGATACAAATGTTCCTTATGACAATATCTCGTGCCAGATCGACTTTCAGGTCGTGGCCTCAGGGCGTGGCATCAAGGGCAAGGTCAATGTGGCTATTTTTAGTAATCATCGCTCTATCGCCTCCATTTCTTGACCAATTTTAATATAACTTCACACAAATATTCTTATGACAATATCTCGAGCGAGTTGGACTTTCAGGGTCGTGGCCTCAAGGTCAAGGACACTGGCTATTTTTAGAAAGACTTTGTCATCGCTCTAGCCCCTTCATTTATTGATAGATGTTAACATAACTTCCCATAAATGTTGCGTATGACAATATATTGTTGCAGACATTTTCTCATTTCTCTACCAGTGACATACACATAACTTAGATTTTGTACTTTATGAGAACTCATTTCTACTGTTGCAGTGAAGGTCCCTCTAGTTAGAAAATATTGTCATCCCGTAACGTTACATGTACGACGTCCTTAATGACGTCGCGTTTACTAATGGCGAAATATTGACATTTTTGTAACCAATCGGGGAATAAAATGCGTTTTAAATGTCATATGATAAATAGAATCTTGCATTCGTGCTCATGTATTATTGAATTTATTAAACTCGTTGAGGAAAAAGGGATAAAATGCTGGGCAAAGCCTTGCATTTTATCCATTTTCCTCAACTTGTTTAATAAATTCAATAATACATGAACACTCAAGTAAGATCCTCTATGTACACTCGGCATCCCTGCCCTTTGTCGGATATGTAGGCTGGGAATAAAAGCTGGGATGAGTTTGAAAAAAAAAACTTGCTAGGTCGGTCTATTAGTCATAGTAAATCCCCTTGGTTGCTGAAAGTGCCAGTTTTCGCCCTATATTAGTTTTGATTGTATCATCCTGAAAAACTTGCACATAAGAACCTTAAACACAAATTGAAAATCTGGCTGGATCTAATTGAGCATCATGTGCTATTGGTTGCTGAATTGGCTTATTATCCATCTTGTTATCAGTATAACTTCTTTAGTTTTTGTCATTTCTTTATGAAACTTGCAGAGAAGGTGGAAAGAGAAGTTGACCTAGTCCATCTTTTCACACTTTGCTTTACATGGTCCTTGACTGCTAGAAAGCCTTTAGGGGTAACCCTGCTTCAGTTTTGATTGGATAGTCCTGCAATGGATTATGTTTTAACTTGAAAAAAAAAGGTTTGCTCTCGAAAGGTTTGAAAAAAAATGATACAACAGTCTGTCACATGGAGTAATGTCCCTTGATTGCTAAAGCTGCTTATAAATAATCTTCGGTTTTAATTGGATTTTCTTTGAACTTGCAGATAAGGTTGACATGGAAATTTTAAGAGTCATGTCCATTAGATTAGTGACTGTTATAGAAACTGAGGGATCACTGATCTTTAACTACTTTTAAGCACAGATGAGCATTAAGAACCACTATGGTCCTCTTGTTTTATCTTGCTGTAAACAGTGATGGCCCTAATCAGATGCCGTGTTCTTTGGCGTCTGATTTTGACCTGATCTGTCAATGACCCGTTTTGGAGTCTCCTTTACATTATATATTCCTAGCATCAAACAGTGAAACCCCCAATCAGATAGTGCTGAATGTGACGTCTGATAGGAAGTATAGAAATTGATGTAAAATTTATCACGAATAGAACTAGAGCATGCATTCGATGGCACGCCATTGCAAATGATCCCCACCCTTTCTCTAGGTACTACATCAAATATGATCTTTTGACCCCTTCAGAAGGCCCCTTTGGGCGAAAATTTTAATTGTTTGATATTCCAATCATAATACCCTTTAATTATCCCCTCGCAACATCGTTGCGAATGGGGATATAGCATCGGTGCCGTGCGTCCGTGTGTTAGTGTGTGTGTCTGTGTGTGTGTCTGTCCGGAACCTTGTGAGCAGGATAGAAGACCCAGTATTCATCGTAGAAGCATCAAACCTTCCACAAATGTTCATCATGTACAGAGGATGAACCCTATTGAATTTCAAGGTCAGGGGTCAAAGGTCAAGGTCACAATGGACTTGACCTTGAAAACCTTGTGAGCAGGATAGACGACACAGTATTCATCGTAGAAGCATCAAACCTGCCACAAATGTTCACCATGTACAGAGGATGAACCCTATTGAATTTCAAGGTCAGGGGTCAAAGGTCAAGGTCACAATGGACTTGACCTTGAAAACCTTGTGAGCAGGATAGACGACACAGTATTCATCATAGAAGCATCAAACCTTCCACAAATGTTCACCATGTACAGAGGATGAACCCTATTGAATTTCAAGGTCAGGGGTCAAAGGTCAAGGTCACAATGGACTTGACCTTGAAAACCTTGTGAGCAGGATAGAAGACACAGTATTCATCGTAGAAGCATCAAACCTTCCACAAATGTTCACCATGTACAGAGGATGAACCCTATTGAATTTCAAGGTCAGGGGCCAAAGGTCAAGGTCACAATGGACTTGACCCATACTTCTTCAAGCCCCGATTAGCAGGGGCGAAGTCAAAGGTAATCTGTCTAATTTGTCTAACATATTCAGATTGGATTTTCATGTTAATGAATGGTATGCAGTTGCGAGGGGATGCTACGCTTGCGTTGCCTTGTTTGAAATGCCTCATGACCATGTTCTGAAAACGGGCCGAAAATAAATGTGCCCTTGCATATGCCATTGCGGTAAGGAAAGTCCAACGGTTTAAGAAGACAGAGGCGCTCACAATATCCCGAGCTTTATAATGATAGATTCTGTCATTTGTAGCTGGCCTGCGCATTTTCAAATTGCATCCGGCTTACTACACCACTAAAATATGTGGTGCGCCAATTCATTTTTTTGGCCCATTTTCACACATTTTCTCCCGCAAAGTTTCTATGCATGTATTGGTTTAAGATGAAAAGTTCCATGACTGATTATGCTTTTTAAAAACACGAAAAACGAATATCTACGAAGTGTCAGTTGAACAAGCGTGCTATTATCATTAAAGCGCCAAGTAAAGTTTTAAAGTAGACGACTTTCAGATTTTTTCTCTAATTTTTCTGAGATCAGACGCAGCATTTCATATGGATCGGTTTCCAGCTGATGGATCGCATGAAATGTGACGTCAAGTTTTCTGTGACCACGCCCCCCCCCCCCCCCCCCCCCACACACACACCAAAACAAAAAGATATGAAAATGACATCTGCTGGAAGCAATAGAAATAGGCAGGAAAAGGATTAACCTTTTCATCCCCAAGTTTCTGAAGTGCACTCTTCCATCACTGATTTTGGACACGTCGGTTCTAAATAGGATGTCCAGCCAATAATCGTTAACAGGATGGCAAGCCACGTATACTCGATTGAGATGGCTCACTATCAGGATCTACACTGTTTGCATAGGTATCTGCACTGGGCTACGGGGTTGAAAGATATCACTACGACCTAATCAAAGAATAAAGACTGCAACCGTACAGTGGCAACCAAAAATATATATATATATATGTCCAAATTTATTGCAGATTCTGAATAACTTAGCATGATCATTAATTCCGTAGTTACACGCCGCAAAAAGTAAGTTTTCCTCGATATTAGCGCAAGTTGTAGATTGAGCTAGCAAAGTGAAGTTGGTTTGTTTTTCGTTTTTCGATATTCACTTTCTGGTGAATCGGATAGAATTTTGAATATCAAAATACGATATTCGGTCCCAATTCGAATGTCAAAATAGGATTTTGAATATCCAAATGCGATATTCTGCCCAAATCCGAATGTCAAAATAGGATTTTGAATATCAAAATACTATATTCTGCCCCAATCCGAATGTCAAAATAGGATTTTGAATATCAAAATACTATATTCTGCCCCAATCCGAATGTCAAAATAGGATTTTGAATATCAAAATACGATATCCGGTCCCAATTCGAATGTCAAAATAGGATTTTGAATATCAAAATACGATATTTGGGGCCAATTCGAATGTCAAAATAGGATTTTGAATATCAAAATACTATATTCTGCCCCAATTCGAATGTCAAAATAGGATTTTGAATATCAAAATACGATATTCGGTCCCAATTCGAATGTCAAAATAGGATTTTGAATGTCAAAATGCGATATTCTGCCCCAATCCGAATGTCAAAATAGGATTTTGAATATCAAAATACTATATTCTGCCCCAATCCGAATGTCATAATAGGATTTTGAATATCAAAATACGATATTTAGTCCCAATTCGAATGTCAAAATAGGATTTTGAATATCAAAATACGATATTCGGGGCCAATTCGAATGCCAAAATAGGATTTTGAATATCAAAATACTATATTCTGCCCCAATCCGAACGTCAAAATAGGATTTTGAATATCAAAATACTGTATTTTGCCCCAATCCGACTGTCAAAATAGGATTTTGAATATCAAAATACGATATTCAGTTCCAATTCGAATGTCAAAATAGGATTTTGAATATCAAAATACGATATTCGGGCCCAATTCGAATGTCAAAATAGGATTTTGAATATCAAAATACTATATTCTGCCCCAATTCGAATGTCAAAATAGGATTTTGAATATCAAAATACGATATTCGGTCCCAATTAGAATGTCAAAATAGGATTTTGAATATCAAAATACGATATTCGGTCCCAATTCGAATGTCAAAATAGGATTTTGAATATCAAAATACGATATTTGGGGCCAATTCGAATGTCAAAATAGGATATTGAATATCAAAATACTATATTCTGCCCCAAGTCGAATGTCAAAATAGGATTTTGAATATCAAAATACGATATTCGGTCCCAATTTGAATGTCAAAATAGGATTTTGAATGTCAAAATGCGATATTCTGCCCCAATCCGAATGTCAAAATAGGATTTTGAATATCAAAATACTATATTCTGCCCCAATCCGAATGTCATAATAGGATTTTGAATATCAAAATACGATATTTAGTCCCAATTCGAATGTCAAAATAGGATTTTGAATATCAAAATACGATATTCGGGGCCAATTCGAATGCCAAAATAGGATTTTGAATATCAAAATACTATATTCTGCCCCAATCCGAACGTCAAAATAGGATTTTGAATATCAAAATACTATATTTTGCCCCAATCCGACTCAAAATAGGATTTTGAATATCAAAATACGATATTTGGGGCCATTTCGAATGTCAAAATAGGATTTTGAATATCAAAATACTATATTCTGCCCCAATTCGAATGTCAAAATAGGATTTTGAATATCAAAATACGATATTCGGTCCCAATTCGAATGTCAAAATAGGATTTTGAATGTCAAAATGCGATATTCTGCCCCAATCCGAATGTCAAAATAGGATTTTGAATATCAAAATACTATATTCTGCCCGAATCCGAATGTCATAATAGGATTTTGAATATCAAAATACGATATTTAGTCCCAATTCGAATGTCAAAATAGGATTTTGAATATCAAAATACGATATTCGGGGCCAATTCGAATGCCAAAATAGGATTTTGAATATCAAAATACTATATTCTGCCCCAATCCGAACGTCAAAATAGGATTTTGAATATCAAAATACTATATTTTGCCCCAATCCGACTGTCAAAATAGGATTTTGAATATCAAAATACGATATTCAGTTCCAATTCGAATGTCAAAATAGGATTTTGAATATCAAAATACGATATTCGGGGCCAATTCGAATGTCAAAATAGGATTTTGAATATCAAAATACTATATTCTGCCCCAATTCGAATGTCAAAATAGGATTTTGAATATCAAAATACGATATTCGGTCCCAATTAGAATGTCAAAATAGGATTTTGAATATCAAAAAACTATATTCTGCCCCAATTCGAATGTCAAAATAGGATTTTGAATATCAAAATACGATATTCTGCCCCAATCTGAATGTCAAAATAGGATTTTGAATATCAAAATACTATATTCTACCCCAATTCGAATGTCAAAATAGGATTTTGAATATCAAAATACTATATTCTGCCCCAATTCGAATGTCAAAATAGGATTTTGAATATCAAAATACGATATTCGGTCCCAATTCGAATGTCAAAATAGGATTTTGAATATCAAAATACTATATTCTGCCCCAATTCGAATGTCAAAATAGGATTTTGAATATCAAAATACTATATTCTGCCCCAATTCGAATGTCAAAATAGGATTTTGAATATCAAAATACTAAATTCTGTCCCAATTCGAATGTCAAAATAGGATTTTGAATATCAAAATACGATATCCTGCCCCAATCTGAATGTCAAAATAGGATTTTGAATATCAAAATACGATATTCTTCCCCAATCCGAATGTCAAAATAGGATTTCGAATGTCAAAATGCGATATTCGGTCCCTATTCGAATTTCAAAAAATAGGATTTCGAATGTTAAAATACGATATGCGGCTTCAAATCGAATAACGAAAAACGAATAACGAAAAACAAACTAACTTCAACTATCTTCGACTTAAAGTGAATATCGAAAAACGAAAAAAGAAAAACAAACCAACTTCACCTTTCTTCAACAGAAAGTGAATATCGAAAAACGAAAAACAAACCAACTTCACCTTGCTGATTGAGCTGCGCATTTTACTATTACTAGAACAGGCTCAGCATCGATGAGAGTAATTATCAGGCGCATGGAAATACCGGAATACATCATCATTTCATTTTTTTTTTTTTGGGGGGGGGGGGGGGGGGGGGGGAGGTTCAAGATTATTTCACTCCTATCGAGACGATCGTTAATCATTCATGATTTGTTTGATTTGAGGTTTAACGTCCCCGTCAACACTGTAAAGGTCATTTTGGAGTCGTTGCTTCCAATTTTGTGGGACTTTTACCCGACATTGAGATGAAATGACATCTTAAGCCCTGTCGCCCAATGAAACCAATAGGGTTTATAAGCATGGACGGTCCGACACTCACACCGCTTTGCCTGGGCAGGCTTAGATCCTCTAAGCGGTTTACCAGTAATCGTGTGTGGGTCAGATTCAGCTCTGCGTGGAAGCATCATGCAGCCCATATAGTTCTTCAAGCCCCCATGGACGGGGGCCGTCATTATTTCATGAACGTGACGCAATGGCAAACCATTGAACTTGTTGCGTTGCATGTTAAAACTATAAAACTTTTGTTCCACTTGAAACTGAAAATTATGGAAACTATAGTTACGGTTTTCATCCAATATATTACTAAAGGCATAATTCTTCAAAATTACTCATTTCAACACATTTCTTACACATTTTTATAGACGCCAAATTTTGGTGAGTTTACTAAAAACGTACACATTTTGAGAGAGAAAAAAAAAATATCTTTTTAAAATTCGAAACATTGAATGGGACTTCTTAATACTACCGGTGCATAGATATCTGCAAACATTTCATCATTTAAAGTTACGGAACTGCTTTCTTATTTGGAAACCTTTTTAAAAAGGCTTTATGTAAGTAAAGATTGTAGTGATTTTCTCATCGAATCTGTCATTTTAGTGCCTTTGGTGCTTTGATTTAAAAAGGGCGAGGATGATAAACCCGACTGGCCTTATAGTGTATCTGGGTCTGTCCAAATAAGGGTATTTGAATTTTTAGCTCACCGTCACGTAGTGACGAGGTGAGCTTTTGGGATCACTTTTTGTCCGTCGTCCGTCGTGCGTCCGTCCGTGCGTCCGTGCGTGCGTGCGTCCGTGCGTGCGTAAACAATTTCTTTAAACAACATCTCCTCCTAAACCACTGATCGGATTTTGACCAAACTTCACAGGAATGATCCTTAGGTGGTCCCCTTTCAAAGTTGTTCAAATGGTTCCGGTCCGTTGCACATCTAGGTCACAGGAGCTAAAAATAGATTTTTTTTCACCAAAAACTTAAAAAATCTTCTTCTCTGAAACCACAAGGCCCAGGTCTTTGATATTTGGTATGAAGCTTCATCTAGTGGACCCCTACCAAGATTGTTCAAATTATAGTGCTGGGGCCAAAAATGCCCCCGCCCCGGGGCCCTTTGGTTTTACATGGGCTTATATAGGGAAAATCTTTAAAAATCTTCTTCTCTGAAACCACAAGACCCAGGTCTTTGATATTTGGTATGAAGCTTCATCTAGTGGACCCCTACCAAGATTGTTCAAATTATAGTGCTGGGGCCAAAAATGCCCCCGCCCCGGGGCCCTTTGGTTTTACATAGGCTTATATAGGGAAAATCTTTAAAAATCTTCTTCTCTGAAACCACAAGGCCCAGGACTTTGATATTTGGTATGAAGCTTCATCTAGTGGACCCCTACCAAGATTGTTCAAATTATAGTGCTGGGACAAAAAATACCCCCGCCATGGGGCCCTTTGGTTTTACATAGGCTTATATAGGGAAAATCTTTAAAAATCTTCTTCTCTGAAACCACAAGGCCCAGGACATTGATATTTGGTATGAAGCTTCATCTAGTGGACCCCTACCAAGATTGTTCAAATTTTAGTGCTGGGACAAAAAATGCCCCCGCCACGGGGCCCTTTGGTTTTACATAGGCTTATATAGGGAAAATCTTTAAAAATCTTCTTCTCTGAAACCACAAGGCCCAGGTCTTTGATATTTGATATGAAGCTTCATCTAGTGGACCCCTACCAAGATTGTTCAAATTATAGTGCTGGGGCCAAAAATGCCTCTGCCCCGGGGCCCTTTGGTTTTACATAGGCTTATATAGGGAAAAATCTTTAAAAATCTTCTTCTTTGAAACCACAAGGCCCAGGACTTTGATATTTGGTATGAAGCTTCATCTAGTGGACCCCTACCAAGATTGTTCAAATTTTAGTGCTGGGACAAAAAATGCCCCCGCCACGGGGCCCTTTGGTTTTACATGGGCTTATATAGGGAAAATCTTTAAAAATCTTCTTCTCTGAAACCACAAGGCCCAGGTCTTTGATATTTGGTATGAAGCTTCATCTAGTGGACCCCTACCAAGATTGTTCAAATTATAGTGCTGGGGCCAAAAATGCCCCCGCCACGGGGCCCTTTGGTTTTACATAGGCTTATATAGGGAAAATCTTTAAAAATCTTCTTCTCTGAAACCACAAGGCCCAGGACTTTGATATTTGGTATGAAGCTTCATCTAGTGGACCCCTACCAAGATTGTTCAAATTATAGTGCTGGGACAAAAAATACCCCCGCCATGGGGCCCTTTGGTTTTACATACGCTTATACAGGGAAAATCTTTAAAAATCTTCTTGTCTGAAACCACAAGGCCCAGGACATTGATATTTGGTATGAAGCTTCATCTAGTGGACCCCTACCAAGATTGTTCAAATTTTAGTGCTGGGACAAAAAATGCCCCCGCCATGGGGCCCTTTGTTTTTACATTGGCTTATATAGGGAAAATCTTTAAAAATCTTCTTCTCTGAAACCACAAGGCCCAGGTCTTTGATATTTGATATGAAGCTTCATCTAGTGGACCCCTACCATGATTGTTCAAATTATAGTGCTGGGGCCAAAAATGCCTCTGTCCCGGGGCCCTTTGGTTTTACATAGGCTTATATAGGGAAAAATCTTTAAAAATCTTCTTCTCTGAAACCACAAGGCCCAGGACTTTGATATTTGGTATGAAGCTTCATCTAGTGCACCCCTACCAAGATTGTTCAAATTTTAGTGCTGGGACAAAAAATGCCCCCGCCACGGGGCCCTTTGGTTTTACATTGGCTTATATAGGGAAAATCTATAAAAATCTTCTTCTCTGAAACCACAAGGCCCAGGACATTGATATTTGGTATGAAGCTTCATCTAGTGGACCCCTACCAAGATTGTTCAAATTTTAGTGCTGGGACTAAAAATGCCCCCGCCACAGGGCCCTTTGGTTTTACATAGGCTTATATAGGGAAAATCTTTAAAAATCTTCTTCTCTGAAACCACAAGGCCCAGGTCTTTGATATTTGGTATGAAGCTTCATCTAGTGGACCCCTACCAAGATTGTTCAAATTTTAGTGCTGGGACAAAAAATATCCCCGCCACGGGGCCCTTTGGTTTTACATTGGCTTATATAGGGAAAATTCTTAAAAAATCTTCTTCTCTGAAACCACAAGGCCCAGGTCTTTGATATTTGGTATGAAGCTTCATCTAGTGGACCCCTACCAAGATTGTTCAAATTATAGTGCTGGGGCCAAAAATGCCCCCGCTCCGGGGCCCTATGGTTTTACATAGGCTTATATAGGGAAAATCTTTAAAAATTTTCTTCTCTAAAACCACAAGGCCCAGGACTTTGATATTTGGTATGAAGCTTCATCTAGTGGACCCCTACCAAGATTTTTCAAATTTTAGTGCTGGGACAAAAAATGCCCCCGCCACGGGGCCCTTTGGTTTTACATAGGCTTATATAGGGAAAATCTTTAAAAATCTTCTGCTCTGAAACCACAAGGCCCAGGTCTTTGATATTTGGTATGAAGCTTCATCTAGTGGACCCCTACCAAGATTGTTCAAATTATAGTGCTGGGGCCAAAAATGCCCCCGCCCTGGGGCCCTTTGGTTTTACATAGGCTTATATAGGGAAAATCTTTAAAATTCTTCTTCTCTGAAACCACAAGGCCCAGGACTTTGATATTTGGTATGAAGCTTGATCTAGTGGACTCCTACCAAGATTGTTCAAATTTGAGTGCTGGGACAAAAAATGCCCCCGCCAAGGGGCCCTTTGGTTTTACATAGGCTTATAAAGGGAAAATCTTTAAAAATCTTCTTCTCTGAAACCGCTAGGCCCAGGTCTTTGATATTTGATGTGTAGCTTCATCTAGTGGAATTTTGCCAAGATTGTTCAAATTATAGCCTTTGTTGATGTTTGTTATGAAGCTTCACCTTTAAGACCTCCTTCAACATTATGCACATTAAAGCTCTGGGGCCAATATTGGCCCTCTCTGGGGCCCACTTGTTATACTATGGATCAGGTGAGCGATCCAGGGCCATCATGGCCCTCTTGTGATTAATATTAGGATCATTTTTTGTCTGTCAACCGTGCGTAAACAATTTCTTCAAACGACATCTCCTCCTAAACCACTGATCGGATTTTGACTAAACTTCACAGGAATGATCCTTAGGTTGACCCCTTTCAAAGTTGTTCAAATGGTTCTGGTCTGCTGCACATCTAGGGCACAGGAGCCAAAAATAGATTTTTTTCACCGAAAACTTAAAAAATCTTCTTCTCTGAAACCACAAGGCCCAGAGCTTTGCTATTTGGTATGAAGCTTCATCTAGTGGACTCCTACCAAGATTGTTCAAGTTATAGTGCTGGGGCCAAAAATGGCCCCGCCCCGGGGCCCTTTGGTTTTACATGGGCTTATATAGGGAAAATCTTTAAAAATCTTCTTCTCTGAAACCCCAAGGCCCATATCTTTAATATTTGGTATGAAGCTTCATCTAGTGGACCCCTACCAAGATTGTTCAAATTATAATGCTGGGGCCAAAAATGCCCCCACTTCGGGCCCTTTGGTTTTACATGGGCTTATAAAAGGAAAATCTTTAAAAATTCTTCTTCTCTGAAACCACAAGGCCCAGCTGTTTGATATTTGATGTGAAGCTTCATCTTGTGGACCTCTACCAAGATTGTTCAAATTATAGCCCTGGGGCCAAAAATGCCCCCGCTCCGAGGCCCTTTGGTTTTACATAGACTTATTTTGGGAAAATCTTTAAAAATCGTCTTCTGTGAAACCACTAGGCCTAGGTCTTTGATATTTGGTGTGAAATTTCATCTAGTGGACCTCTATCAAGATTGTTCAAATTATATCCCTGGGGTCAAAAATGCCCCCGCCCTGAGACCCTTTGGTTTAGCAAGACTTATATAGGGAAATCCTTAAAAACCTTCTTCTCTGACACTGCAATGCCTATGTCTTTGATATTTGGTATGAAGCTTCACCTTTTTAGACCTCCCTCAACATTATGCACATTATTACCCTGGGGTCAATAATTTCCCTCCCCGGGGCCCACTTGTTACTCTATGGATCAGGTGAGCGATCCAGGGCCATCATGGCCCTCTTGTGTTTTATATTAGGATCACTTTTTGTCTGTCATCCGTGCGTAAACAATTTCTTCAAACGACATCTCCTCCTACACCACTGATCGGATTTTGACCAAACTTCACAGGAATGATCCTTAGGTGGACCCCTTTCAATGTTGTTCAAATGGTTCCGGTCCGTTGCACATATAGGTCACAGGAGCCAAAAATAGATTTTTTTCACCAAAAACTTTAAAAATCTTCTTCTCTGAAACCACAAGGCCCAGGAGTTTGATATTTGGTATGAAGCTTCATCTAGTGGACCCCTACCAAGATTGTTCAAACTATAGTGCTGGGGCCAAAAATGCCCCCGCCCTGGGGCCCTTTGGTTTTACATGGGCTTATATAGGAAAAATCTTTAAAAATCTTCTTCTCTAAAATGCAAGGCCCAGGTCTTTGATATTTGGTATGAAGCTTCATCTAGTGGACCCCTACCAAGATTGTTCAAATTATAGTGCTGGGGTCAAAAATGCCTCCACTCCGGGGCCCTTTGGTTTTACATGAGCTTATATAGGGAAAATCTTTAAAAATCTTCTTCTCTGAAACCTCAAGGCCCAGGTCTTTGATATTTGGTATGAAGCTTCATCTAGTGGATCCCTACCAAGATTGTTCAAATGATAGTACTGGGGCCAAAAATGCCCCGCCCCGGGGCCCTTTGGTTTTACATGAGCTTATATAGGGAAAATCTTTAAAAATCTTCTTCTATGAAACTGCAAGGCCCAGGTCTTTGCTATTTGGTATGAAGCTTCATCTAGTGGACCCCTACCAAGAATGTTAAAAAAATAGTACTGGGGCCAAAAATCTCCCTGCCCCGGGGCCCTTTGGTTTTACATAGACTTATATAGGGAAAATCTTTAAAAATCTTCTTCTATGAAACCGCAAGGCCTAGGTCTTTGATATTTTGTGTGAAATTTCATCTAGTAGACCTCTATCAAGATTGTTAAAATTTTAGCCCTGGGGCCAGAAATGCCCCCGATCGAGACCCTTTGGTTTTACATAAGGGAAATCTTTAAAAAAAATCTTCTCCGAAACTGCAAGGCCATGTCTTTGATATTTGGTATGGAGCTTCATCTAGTGGACCTCTACCACGATTTAACAAATTATAGTCCTCGGGCCACAAATGCCCCCGCCCAGGGCCCTTTGGTTTTACATAGACTTATATAGAGATAATCTTTGAAAATCTTCTTCTCTGAAACACCAAGGCCCAGATCTTTGAAATTTGGTATGAAGCTTCATCTAGTGGACCATCAGCAAGATTGTTTAAATTATAGCCCTGAGGCCAAAAATCCCCCCGCCCTTGGGCCGTTTGGTTTTACATAGGCTTATGTAGGGAATATCTTAAAAAAAAATCTTCTTCTCTGAAACCGCAAGGCTCAGGTCTTTGATATTTGGTGTGTAGCTTCATCTAGTGGACCTTTGCCAAGATTGTTCAAATTATAGCCTTTGTTGATATTTGGTATGAAGCATCACCTTTTTAGACCTCTCTCAACATTATGCACATTATAGCCCTTGGGTTAATAATGACCCTCCCAGGGGCCCAGTTGTTACTCTATGGATCAGGTGAGCGATCCAGGGCCATCATGGCCCTCTTGTTTCAGTGTAAGATCGAGTTTTATTTCACCGAATGAACACCGAAAGAAGTAATTTCACGAGCGGCGAAGCCACGAGTGAAAATACTTCTGTTGGTGTATTTTCACGAGTGGCGAAGCCACGAGTGAAAATACTTCTTTTGGTGTTCATGAGTGAAATAAAATGATCTTACACTGAAAAAAAAAATCTGTTTCTTTCATGCTTTAAATTGTAATTTGTAACACAGTAAAAACTATAAAACTTTGGTTCCACTTGAAACTGAAAATTATGGAAACTACAGTAACGGTTTTCATCCAATATATTACTAAAGGCATAATTCTGCAAAATTACTCTTTTAAACACATTTCTTACACATTTTTATAGACGCCAAATTTTCATAGAGAACAGGACCTATTCCAGCGCGATTTCGCGTCGATTAAGATGTGTTAAGCGTGTTAACTGGGTACGATATTGGGTGTAATCTAAAAGTCTGCACCAGGAAAACAGCTTGTAATTTAACTTTATCGATTGGTTCTCTTGAAATTGCATTTTTTTTTATGTCCGCAGTTGCTTTTGTTTTGTTTGTTTGGTTTGTTGGAAATACCGGAATACATCATAATTTCATGATTTGTTTGTTTGATTGAGGTTTAACGTCCCTGTCAACACTGTAAAGGTATTTTGGAGACGTTGCTTCCAATTTTGTGGGACTTTTACCCGACATTGAGATGAAATGACATATCAAGCCCTGTCGCCCAATGAAACCAATAGAGTTTATAAGCATGGACGTGCCGACTCGTATCGCTTTGCCTGGATCCGCAGTTGCTAAGCTTGTCTGGCGTCGCATGCATTATTTACATTGCGTAGGTGGAAAAAGTCAGGTCATGAACGTCGGAATGACGCGAAAACGTGCGTGACGTAATTTCTGTCACACATTCTAACACAGCGATGGAAAATAACTGTTTTATTCTACAACAAATCACGGCAAGGAAGAGCGTGACGAGTGATGTCATTAAAAACTGCCAATTTATGACGTCACTAGTCGATTTCCTTGACGTTAGACGGTGTAACGTCATTTTCTCGCATCGAAAACGTTAGAAAAGGATATAAATGCATGTTTTAGTCGATAATTTTAGCGGGATTTTTTCTAACAATGGCGAAAAGTTGTGAGAATTTGAAGGAAACAACGTACAGCATTATTGCCGAGTTTCAGCGTGTTAGAATCGAAATAGATCAGCTCTAGCCAGTGATGTGATAGGTAATAAATCACAGTTTGTCGGTCAGTTGTTAGTAGACAAATCAGACGCGCTACGCGCTCGTGATTTGTCTACTTTACAACTGACCTCCAAACTGTGATTTATTACTCAACAGATCACAGCTAGAGCTGATCTATTTCTTTATTAATTGACTTTCCACAAACGGATAACAGATGTTATTTTTAGGATATGTCGATAAAAGAATCGGTTTTCCACTGTTTGAAACATTTGATTTCACCGAGAAATTACTGTGTGAAAAGAGATCCTGATTGTAAACCAGTTGGGAGTAATCACGGACCCAATATACATGTATATTTGGCCCGTGGAGTAATTAAAGTTTCACTGTCCGTGTATGCACAGGCTGGTCTGAGTCTCAACTAGGGGCAAAGTATGTTTCAAACCATAAACAAATCCCATAGCAATCTGCCTGCCACTCGGGGAGACGGTATTGGACCATCGTGTTGCTCTTTTAGTTTCACTTCAGTTTTGACCCACTTCGTTATTAGCTCACCTGTGCCGAAGGCTCATGTGAGGTATTAGTATACCACGAGCCGGCGTCCGTCGTCGTCGTCGTCGTCCACACTTTCAAAGAAGTATATCTCCGGAACCAGTGGGCCAATCTTGATCAAATTTCATGTGAAGCATTATCAGGTAGGGGGAAAGAATGCATACTGTTTTCGGGCAGATCGGATTGGAACTCTGGTTGCCATGGCAACAAATAGCTCCCATAGACTTAACATAGGAAAAAGTTTGTCATCACTCTAGCTCCGTCAATTTTTTTCTGATTGTCTTCATTCTTGCAGATAACGAGGACAGGCATGAAATCTCGATCAAGTTCGATTTTGGGCTGAATCGGATCATTCACTCAGGAGTTACGTGCCCTTGAGCGTTCTTAACATAGGAAAAAGCTTGTCATCACTCTAGCTCCGTCAATTTTTTTCTGATCGACTTCATTCTTGCAGATTACGAGGACAGGCATGAAATCTCGATCAAGTTTGATTTTGGGCTGAATCGGATTATTCACTCAGAAGTTACGTGCCCTTGAGCGTTGAAAAAATTGCCTATTGACTTAACATGGGGAGAATGTTGTCATCACCGTAGCTGCATCAATTATTTTCAGATTGGCTTTATTCTTGCAGATAACCAGCACAGCCATGAAATCTCGGTCAAGTTCGATAACTGGCAGAATCGGATCATTCACTTAGGAGTTACCTGCCCTTGTGTGTTTTTGCATTAGGGTTAATGGGAATTTCAAAAATGTATATCTTAAAGACTACTTGGCCAACTTTGATCAAATTTCATGTGTCGCATTATTGGGCAAGTGGAAAGGCTTCATTAGGTTTTCAGGCAGATCTGAGTGGAACTCTGGTTGCCATGGCAACATCTAGCTCCCATAGACTTCACATAGGAAAAAGCTTGTCATCACTCTAGCTCCGTCAATTTTTTTCTGATCGACTTCATTCTTGCAGATAACCAGTACAGGCATAAAATCTCGGTCAAGTTCGATTTTGGGCCGAATCAGATAATTCACTCAAGAGTTACGTCCCCTTGAGCGCCCGAAAAATTGCCTATCGACTTAACATGGGGAAAATGTTGTCATCACTGTAGCTGCTTCAATTTTGTTCGAATTGGCTTCATTCTTACAGATAACCAGCACAGCCATGAAATCTCGGTCAAGTTCGATAATTGGCAGAATCGGATCATACACTTAGGAGTTACCTGCCCTTGTGCATTTTTGCATAAGGGTTAATGTGAATTTCAAAAATGCATATCTTGAAGACTACTTGGCCGACTTTGATCAAATTTCATGTGTAACATTATTGGGCAAGTGGAAAGACTGCATAAGGTTTTCATGCAGATCTGAGTGGAACTCTGGTTACCATGGCAACATATAGCTCCCATAGACTTAACATAGGAAAAAGCTTGTCATCACTCTAGCTCCGTCAATTTTTTTCTGATCGACTTCATTCTTGCAGATAATAAGGACAGGCATAAAATCTCGGTTAAGTTCGATTTGGGGCAGAATCGGAATATTGACCTCGGAGTTACGTGACCTTGAGCGACAAAAAATTTGCCCATAGACTTAACATAGGGAAAATGTTGTGACTACGATAGCGACTTGAATTTTTTTCAGATCAGCTTCAAACTTGCAGGTAACGAGGACAGACATAAAATCTCGGTTAAGTTAGATTTTGGGCCGAATCGGATTATTTGCCTTGGAGTTACCTGCCCTTGAGCATAAAAAATACGTTGTGACCACGATAGCAACTTTATTTTTATTCAGATCAGCTTCAACTTTGCAGGTAACGTGGACAGGCATAAAATCTGTTAAATTCGAATCGGAATATTGACCTCGGAGTTACATGACCTTGAGCGACAAAAAATTTGCCCATATACTTTACATAGGGAAAATGTTGTGTCTACGATAGCGACTTGAATTTTTTTCAGATCAGCTTCAAACTTGCAGGTAACGAGGACAGACATAAAATCTCGGTTAAGTTCGATTTTGGGCCGAATCGGATTATTTGCCTTGGAGTTACCTGCCCTTGAGCATAAAAAAATACGTTGTGACCACGATAGCAACTTTATTTTTATTCATATCAGCTTCAAACTTGCAGGTAACGAGGACAGGCATAAAATCTCGGTTAAGTTCAATTTTGGGCCGAATCGGAATATTGACCTCGGAGTTATGTGACCTTGAGCGACAAAAAATTTGCCCATAGACTTAATTAGGGAAAATGTTGCGACTACGATAGCGACTTGAATTTTTTTCAGATCAGCTTCAAACTTGCAGGTAACGAGGACAGACATAAAATCTCGGTTAAGTTCGATTTTGGGCCGAATCGGAATATTTGCCTTGGAGTTACCTGCCCTTGAGCATAAAAAAATACGTTGTGACCACGATAGCAACTTTATTTTTATTCATATCAGCTTCAAACTTGCAGGTAACGAGGACAGGCATAAAATCTCGGTTAAGTTCGATTTTGGGCCGAATCGGAATATTGACCTCGGAGTTACGTGACCTTGAGAGACAAAAGAATTTGCCCATAGACTTAACGTAGGGAAAATGTTGTAACAGAAATAGCGACTTGAATTTTTAGCTCACCTGAGCCAAAGGCTCCAGTGAGCTGATAGTATACCAAGGCTCCGGAGTCCGTCGTCTGTCCTCCGTCCATCCGTCGTCCACACTTTCAATGAAGCATATCTCAGAAGGCAGTCGACCAATCTTGTTTAAATTTTATGTGTAGCACCATTGGGCAAGGGGAAAGGCTGCATTAGGTTTTGGAGCTAGTCTGGTTCATTTGTTCCTTCATTCTTCTTTCTCTCCATATAGAGATAATAGACCAATGTTAAATTTTTAATCAAAGATTTCTCAGGAACTATAAAAGCTAGAAGCATCAAATTTGGTATTCAATAGAATAATGATGACTTATTTAGTGTAAGAGACATTGGGCTTTCTCAGCTTATTTGTTCATCTGTTTCATTCTTCTTTCTCTCCATTTTGACCAATGTTAAATTTTCGTCAAAGATTTCTCAGGAACTATAGAAGCTAGAAGTCTCAAACTTGGAATGCAATGCAATAATGATGACTTATATCCTGTAAGGGTCAATGGGCTGGATTCTATTAGCAGATTTAGTAGTCAAGTCTGTGAATTGTTAAAACTTAAGTTCCTCAGGTGAGCGGTTTAGGCTCATTGAGCCTCTTGTTTCTTAATGAGGTTGGATGACATCATTGTGGTTCAAAAGTTGAAAGCCCGTCAAAACAACAACTAATTGAGCCCCACGTGGTTTGGTTTTCATGATTTTATTTCTTAAGAACTATTGTTTTTCTACATACTTGATCTCCCGGACTGAGATTCCGAAATAATCACTATAGCAATTAAAATAACATTGATTTGAAAGAGTTTTGAATGTTATTGTAAAACAATTGCGTGTTAAGTCTCAGGTTCAAAAAGTACTGGGTCAGCTACTTATGTTGAAAATCCATGTTGTGTATACCCATAAGTCAGTTCGATGAGGCGATTCTGAATGCAGTAAAATTCCGCTGTTTTACGACCACATAAAATTAAGACTAAATCTGCTTATTCTTTCTTTGTATTATCTACACCTAGTGTCTCCTAATGAAAAGACCACCTTTGGGTCTGTTCAAAAGTGGTCTTAAAGACCACTTTTGAACAGTCCCAAATGTGGTCTTAATATCGGAATTTTACTGTACCTTTATCGAAAAGACATTCGTAAGTGTTTCCATTATGCCGTTTGATAATTTATTCCAACAAACCATGTAGGCTTTTCAAGCAACATGTATATAGAGGATATTTGATTTTTTCAGTGTAAGATCGAATTTTATTTCATCGAATGAACACCAAAACTGTTATTTTCACGAGTGGCGTAGCCACGAGTGAAAATAGCAGTTTTGGTGTTCATGAGTGAAATAAAATTTGATCTTGCACTGAAAAAATCAAATTTTCTGTTTCTTACATGCTTCAAAAGGCAATATTTAGCGTCTTTAATGGTGTCGCTCACATTCGGAGAAAATTATCTTTGTTCCTGTTCGTTTCGCGTCAATTTAGTGGTGTCAATCGTGTTTAGTGGGTATACTATTGGGTGTAAACATTTGCACCTGAGAAATGGCCTGGGATGGTATTATTGTGAATGATTAATGAAATAATTGAGAGAGTAGTTTTCCAAAGAAGTTGCTGGCAAGTCTAACGTTGCGCGACAAAAGACATGACGTCAGCGTCATAAATGACGTCAGTAACGTCCCCGTCACACATGAACGGGCTATGCGTCAATTAGAACACATTTCAGTATTGTTCAGTTATCTGACAAAGATAAAATTGAAATTATAGTTAGATTTGAAGAAAAAAGTAGTCCCAAACAGTGAAAAATTAAAAATCGTATTTTCACTGTTTGAAACAGTGAAAATATCGATTTATATTTCACTGATAAATCTCTATCATTCATTGAAAAGCATGTAAGAAATAAATATCTCCCGCCAGACTAGGAATGAAGAGAGCAGCCACTCTGATCCACGACCTTATAAGAACATTATTATTATTTTTAACTAACAGATAAATTTCACACGCACGCACACACAGTGCCGTCGGACCCCGCCCATTGGGGCTTGAAGAAATAGATGGGTGCATGATGCTTCCAAACTGAAACCGACCACACACGAGAGGGACTAAGCCTGCCCAGGCAAAGCGATGCAAGTCGGACCGTCCATGCTAATAAACCCTATTGGTTTCACTGGGCGACAGGGCTTGCGATGTAATTTCATCTCAATGTCGGGTAAAAGTCCTACAACATTGGGAGCAGTGTCTCCAAAGCTGAATCCGGCCCGCACACTATTACTGGTAAACCGCTTAGAGGATCTAAGCCTGTCCAGGAACCGCGGTGCGAGGCGGACCGTCCATACTAATAAACCCTATTGGTTTCATTGGGCGACAGGGCTTAAGATGTCATTTCATCTCAATGTCGGGTAAAAGTCCCTCAAAAGTGGAAGCAACGTCTCCAAAATGACCTTTACAGTGTTGACGGGGACGTTAAACCTCAAATCAAACAAACAAAACAAAGAAAATGTACGTGAAACCTTCTAAATATGCTTTTAAAAGTATAATGGTCTTAATTTTATAGGTGGTCTTGTTTGTTTTGTTTGATTTGATTTTTAACGTCCCCGTCAACACTGTAAAGTTCATTTGGATACGTTGCTTCCAATTTTGTGGGACTTTTACCCGACATTGAGATGAAATGACATCTCAAGCCCTGTCGCCCAATGAAACCAATAGGGTTTATAAGCATGGGCGGTCCGACACGCACCGCCTTGCCTGGGCAGGCTTAGATCCTCTAAGCGGTTTACCAGTACTCGTGTGTGGGTCGGATTCAGCTCTGTGTGGACGCATCATGCAGCCCATATATTTCTTCAAGCCCAGATGGGCGGGTGGTCTTAATAGGGTAATTTCATTGTAGTTAAGTGGAAGGCCACTTATGTTTTTTCACTATATTCTGACATGCACTCATTTATTTTACTTCCGTGATGGTGTTAATCCAGTTTTACGCGGAACCCTATAGACCCGGAGTGGACTACGTAAAACGTGTTTGGAACCACACTTAACCCATATAGGACACATATCCGTCCACGTTCTTTAAAAAAAAAAATCATTAATTTTGTATCTCGCAAAAACCAGTCACAAAAACTCGCTTTGAATTAAAAATAAACTAAAAAAAAAAAAAATCGAAACTCAAAAATCGCTGACAGTATAAATGCCGCGGTTATGTCCCATTTTCTTTCACCCGCGCATTGAATCCGTGATATTTATTGTATATTTTGTTTTGAAACATTTCAAGGTTTATCTTGGAATTTCAAGATTTTCTTTGACTTCACAGAACAAGATCAAGTGTACTTTAATATTTTGACTATATGACAATTAACCCAGCAGGCACACGTCGCTAGGGCAACGTCAAATCAACGTTGGTGCAACGTCACGACGTTGCACCGACGTTGATGTGACGTTGCATAAACGTCATGACGTTGCATCGACGTCGATGTGACGTCACAATTACGTCATGTGCCTGCTGTGAAATTACGTAAAGTAAAAAACACATCGAAGAGGCGAATTGTGATGCCCATTCCATAAAACAAATATTCGAAAATGTTACAGACCGTGATCAGACTTAAAACAAAAATCAATCGCATGCCTAATGATGCGTTTAGACCGGTTTTATTTCTTGATTGGGTCGATTGTTTGTCAATGAATCCCAGTCTGACGGACCCAGAAAGCTGAACCGTGCAAACAAACGGTTATTTCTAGCCACCGTAACGTCGTAGTTCTGTTCCAAGAGCGGTTTCTGTAAAACCTGGACTGGGCTCATGTTCTGGGTTTGTGCTCGTTAGTTGTTAAATTGGTAAGCCCATATATGCCTAGTGTTCCAAAAAAGTGATATTTGCAAGTAAGAAGTGTAGACACCAGATCTGACGCCACAGAATCCGGCGTTTTATCATTGTCTACACCGTTTGCTTAAAGTACTGGAATTTAACCCGTGTCCCGCTGAATATTCAAATATGCCACACCAACACCCACTACTGATTATCAACCAATCAGATTGCTCGATGTAAATTATTGCAACAAATTCACAATCTGAATGGCAAACAATGTAGATCCTGATCAGATGGCTTCGTCAGAAGCCATCTGATCTGGATCTTCATTGTTTGGAAAATAAGGCATATCCGGGCTCAGCAGGACAAGGGTTAAGAGTGGGTTAAACGAAACAGTGTAAGTTCCCGTTCAGGACCATTTTCTAGCATGCGTCCAGCCAGTGCTTTCAGCATTTTGATTATTACATGGAGTTTTTTTATGATTTGTTTAAACTCGTCTCATCTCGGACGTCATTTTGTTTAAACTGGGGTTTAACATCCCTATCAACACTATTTAGGTCATTTTGGAGACGTTGCTTCCAATGTTGTGGGATTTTTACCGACTTTAGGATGAAATGACATCTCAACCCCTGCCGCCCAATGAAACCAATAGGGTTTAAATGTATGGACGGTCCCACTCGCGCCATTTTGCCAGGGCAGGGTTATACAATACTCATGTGCGGTCGGTTTCAGCTCTGCGTGGTAGCACCATTTCGCATAGACTCCCACCCCCTCTTGGACTTGTACTAAATATGGTTGTAAATCACTGACAGCATTTGGCCCGAGGTTATAAAGCTTTTTTCATGCTCAACCCATTTGAGCGTGAAACTTGTCCTGCTTACAAATTTTAAAATGCCAACAATTGTTGGCATTTTAAAATTTGTGAGCAGGCCAAATAACATTCTCTGTCGAACTGAAGAGGAAAATGACCTCACTTGTTTGTATTCTAATTTTTATGAACCTTATAAATGTAGTGCTCCAATGAGTTGAGCATTAAAGAAAGTTTATATCCTCGGGGCCTGATCTGAGTATAGGCTGAGAAAATGGTCTTGTTAACCTGTATTTTAAGCAGTGTACACCCTGATCAGATAATAATAATTATAATAATAACAATAGTAATAATCTACTGAATTTATAGAGGGTAACACAGTTAGTAAACTGTTGCGGGGTGATCCCAGTAAGTACAGGTAAATCGCCGTCCAGGAACAGTGAAGGTAACTTACCGGGACGACATGACCTTAACTGTTGTCTGGGCCATAAAACCACAATACATAACTGCTATGCTACTGTCAGTAAATAGCAATACTAGTAACAGAACGAAAACAGTTGTTGGCATGACGTTGATGCAATGTAGCTGAAACGTCATATGCTACAGTAAAACTTCGATGACTCGAACACCGATGGCTCGGTTACCAAGGCTGAGTCGAACCCAATTCTTGAGCCTTTAGGGCCCCTGTTCATCGGGGCTTTGAGAAATAGACTGGGCTGTCTAATGCTTCCACGCATAGCGGAAACCGATCGCACATGGATACTGGTAAACCGCTTAGAGGGTCTAAGCCTACCGAGGCAAAGTGTTGAGAGTCCCTACACATAAACTATTTTGGTTTATTCGGGCGGCAGGGCTTGGAATGTCATTTCATCTCAATGTGGGGTAAAAGCCCCACAAAATTGGAAGTAACGTCTCCAAAATGATCTAAATAGTGTTGACAGGGATGTAAAACCTCCATTTGAACAAACAAACAAAACATATCATTTAGGGGCCCTTACTTGGTCATAAATCCATTGCTATTGTTTCTTTCAGTTTTGACCGACTTCTGAGGATGGATGACGTCATTGCGGTTAAGTTGAAAACCCGGAAAACAACATATTTGGCTCCCGCCTGGTTTTCACGATTTTATTTGCATAGCATGATTTACTGTTTTTCTGCATGATTTAACCACAGGCCTCCTGGACTGAGATTTCGAAATTAGGGTCTTCTACCTTTATCCCACTGAACATCACCTTTGCAAACAGTGTAATTCCAGATCAGATGGCTTCTGGAGAAGCCATCTGATCAGGATCTACACTATTTGACATTCAGTTTATGAATTGTAGGAATAATTTACATCAAGTAATCTGATTGGTTCAAAGTCAGAGATGGGTGTGGCTAAAATGAATATTCAGCAAGAGAAGGGTTAAACCTTTATCACACTGAATCTGACAAAACAGTGTAGATACAGAGCCATCTGATCAGGATCTGCACTGTTTGTCATGCAGTTTGTGAATTGAACGAATACATTATATGAAGTAATTCGATTGGTGGCTAGTCAGAAATGGGTATGGTTAAATGAATTTATTCAGCAGGGTAAGGGTTAATCATTCAGATAGTCTCGAAAAGCATTCAACTTCACAAAAAAGTCATTTTAGAGGCAAAGCCCTACCACCCAAAGAGACCGTTAGGGTTTAAGGAGCGCTCCGACTCTCACTGCTTATCCTTGGCAGGCCTAGCCTTCCAAACGATTTACCAGTACTCAAATTCGGTCGGTTTTGGCATTGCACGGAGGCACGTGAAAAGTTTTGGTTTATTTGAAGTGCATGTTTTTCGAAAATCGTGACTCGTACTTAAAATTGGACATGCATTCATTTATTTTACTTCCGTGATATTACGTATTGCTTGTTGGCCCACTTGTGCCTCAAAGAAAATAGACCCAGATCAGAGACCACAGAACGCGCGCGACTTCTGATCACATTCTGTACTGGCTGCCTAAATACTGTAAAATATAAAATCAAAGCACTAACAATACTGATGGGTCGACTGTCTCTGAGTAGGCTGAAAATGGATCTGGACTAGGACTTCACCATTAACCCTTTTTGTAACAAATGGAATCTTCCTCCTTATATATAGCAGGAATTCATTTCATAATTTAGGGGTGTCGGGTTGTGTTTTCATCATAATTCATTTGGAAAATGACTGAACTTTTAGCAAACAGTGGAGGCCCTGATCAGACGCCGCGTTCTGCGGCGTCTGATCTGGGCCTGCGCTGTTTGCCAGGGTACCCGTTTTGGGGTTTCTGGTACTAAATGGGTTAAATTCCTGTCCTGTATGCAAACAGTATACACCCTGATTTAAGTCACGTGAACAAAAGCAGGCGGGAAGAACCTTGTAATTACCAAGCAGACACACATCGCTAGTGCAACGTCAGATCAACGTCGGTGCAACCTGCGTAGATGTGACGTTACATATACATCATGACGTTGAACCGATGTTGATGCGACGTCACAGTTACGGCATGTGCCTGCACGGTTGAGACTTTGGGTGGATTGAAAAATAATCGACAGAGAAAAATAAATATCATAACATGGTCTTGGGCAGCATGCAGCCTTTATGTGTGTCCTGTACCCTTGAGAAATCATGCCGACGGGCCCCATTCATTTTTTGCGATGTGAGATAAGGGCCATTTTCACCATTTCGTCTTGACTCGAAATTAAATTACTGACTTTCACAAAGCATTCAAAAATGACTGTTTTGACGTCTCAAGTTTCAATCGTTGAATCTCAAGACTTACTCTGACGTCATACGGTAAGGTCAAGTGTACTAATTATGATTATTATGGCAAATTAGAGGAAACCTAATATAAAACGGGACCGGCCCTTGTTGCTCCGTCGGATGTGCCGCTGACTGGTGGGTGACCTCAATCCCCTATGGGTACGGCTTCTACTGATTCAAGAAAGGCATTCCCAGAAGAAATGCGGGGGGGGGGGACCTCAATCCCCTATGGGTACGGCTTCTACTGATTCAAGAAAGGCATTCCCAGAAGAAATGCGGGGGGGGGGGGGGGGGGGAATTGTTGATATTTTTCTTATTTTCCCCAGGACCAAAGGAGACAATTTGCATGAGATGTCAAATCCTGTTTTTCTTGGAAAAGTAGAAAAATATTTCAAAATGTCGTCTGCTGTGAAAAAAATACCCAGCACGCAGTGCGTTAAAACGTTGTTATTTAAAATAACAAGTTTTGTAATGGTGATCAGACTGAAGCCAATCACAGACACATTAACCCTTATCCTGCTGAATAAATTAATTTGCCACACCCATTCTTCCAACCAGTCAACTTTGCTTGAAATGATGCATTCATTCAAATTCGCAAACTGAATGAGAAACGGTGTAGATCCTGATCAGATGGCTGCAGAAGCTGACTGATCTGGATCTACACATTTTGCGAACGTATGGGTTTCGTGGTTCAGCAGGACAACACGAAGAGATCCACCCACCTCTGATTAACGATCGGCTCAGAATAAGCGAAATAATATTGAAAGGGCCGTAAATCCAAACACACACACAACCACACACACACACACACACACACACACACACACACAATTTAAGAAATAGATGGGCTGCATGATGCTTCCACGCAGAGCCGCAAACCGATTAGAGGATCTAAGCCTGCCCAGGCAATGCGGTGCGAGTCGGTCCATGCTTATAAACCCTTTTTGTTTCATTGGGCGGCAGGGCTTGAGATTTTATCTCAGTGTCGGGTACAAGTCCCACAAAATTGGAAGCAACGTCTCCAAAATGACCTTTGCAGTGTTAACGGGAACGTTAAACTCAAAATCACACACACACACACACACACACACACACACACACACACACACACACACACACACACACACACACACACACACACACACAATACGAAGAGTCTTCCCAAAGGGAGCGTTTTTTTTTTGTTGTTGTTTTTCCTTCTTCTTTTTCATCATGCTTTAAAATACTACCAGTAGGTCAACCATTTTGATCGCTTTTGGGCTTGTCCTGCCCTACATGTAAGTTCACTGGGTCAGAATGAGAATAAAGATGTCTTCAACAAGATTTATACAAAACCACAATATTTGCCCATATATGGCATGTTTTTCTGTAAATATTATTTCGTTTGTTAGTCAGGTTGGCGAGTTATAACCCGTACAGTTTTAACCCGTTTTCGTAACTGGGAACAACACTCCTTCACTGACAATTGGGCTTGTCAAACATTTGACAATGGAAGAGTCTACCAGTATACAATGGCTATCCCGCTTTCAAATGTATCATCGAAGGACGGGTACGCTCTACATATGCACGAGCCAGTGCTCGACAGACTACTTGTACGACTTGCGAACTCAGATCAGCCTGCTCAACCACGCGTTATGGTCAGAGTCTTGGCTGATTGTATGAGCCCTCCATAGTCTCAACCGCGCAGGTAGATTTCAATCTTATTTTAGGTTATAACAGTTTGTTTGGTATTAAACGTCAGTGATACATTTCTTTTGTTTGATTTGAAGTTTAACCAGTGCTTCAGCTGAAGTGCACGACCCGCCATATGCTTTTAGCTTTATGAGTGCTACCATATATGGGTATGGCGGCCATTTTGGTCATGTGGCCTGGACCTAAAACGGTTCCCCCAATAAATGCGCCTTATCGTAACGAGCAAAAATATATCTTAAACTTTAGTACTGTATTCTGAATCGTTTGCAGGATAAAATGCATTCTCTCTTTTCCAATACAAAAGCATATGTGTCAAAGTTTGACCTAGGCACAAAGAAGGTCAAGGTCAACCCAGGGTCACAATTGTAGCAATTTATGATGGGCCTACGTCCCAGATGCTATTTATCAAGTTTCGTGGAAATCTGCCCAGTGGTTCTGAAGAAGACTATTTTTGAAGGGTTTTTACCATATATGACTTGGCGGCCATTTTGGTCATGTGACCTGGACTCTATGAACAAATTTTGGTTTCCCCCATCCCATAGAGGCTCCATATGAAATTTGACTTCAATCGGCCCAACGGTTTCCGAGGAGAAGCAGTTCGAAAATTTTCACATTTTTCGCTCAGCGAGGCTATACTAAATGGAATGTAATATTTCGCAAGTTCATTGGTTAGACCTCATTGATATCTATCAGTATGCCAAAAATTGTTTAAATATTCCAAGCGGTTAAGTCACTATCACCAAGTTTCACATAGGGTTACGGACGGACAGACAGACTGACAGAATGACAGACTGACAGAATGACACGGTGATTTTAGGGCACTCTTAGAAAGACAACCGACTTCAGTCGGTCGCTTTTTCTGCGGGTCGTGCAATGTCCCCGTTTCCCGTTGACTTTGACTTCATTGCCATATAAATAAACCATGGTATACGATTGATTGATTGATTGATTGATTGATTTGAGGTTTAACGTCCACGCCAACACTGTATAGGTCATTTCGGAGACACTGCTTCCCGTTTTGTGGGATTTTTACCCGACATTAAAATGAAATGACATCTCAAGCCCTGTCGCCCAATGAAACTAATAGGGTTATAAGCATGGGCGATCCGACTTGCACCAACCTCTAAGCGGTTTATCAGTACTAATGTGTGGTCGGATTCAGCTCTGCGTACATGGAAGCATCATGCAGCCCATCTATTTCTTCAAATCCCGATGGGCGTGGGCCGGTCAGTGAAACAACGACTTCACCAACACATATAACAGTTGAACTTCGATAACTCGAACACAGAAGGCATTAGGAAAACATGGCCGTGTGAAATAATGGCGTCCAACATGGTGTCAGAAGTTACATATATTAGATAAAAATGATAACATCTTTCTCATTTCTGCTTTCGGCATAGATTGTGGGTGCTCGTTAGAACCGCCTCAATGAGGCGGTTCTAACGAGTACCCACAATCTATGGTTTGGAGCAAAAATAAGGCAGATAATGTTTACCCCCTTACACCCCACTTTTCCCTTTATAAAATGGGGTTTAGAGGGGTCTTCGTTTCATGGACTTGTTATCGTGATGGCTCGTTTACCATAGGCCGTCCGTGCTTATAAACCCTATTGGTTTCAATGGGCGACAGGGCTTGAGATGTCATTTCATCTCAATGTGGGGTAAAAGTCCCACAAAATTGGAAACAACGTCTCCAAAATGACCTATACAGTGTTAGTAGTATGTAAAATGAGAGAGGAATACTGGATGATAACCGGAAAATGATAAGATGACGTAATTACCTTAAATATCGGGTGAGAGTTCGAATTATGTAAATTAGCGTAAATATGCTGTAATTATCCTTAAATTTGAACCCTCAGGCGACGCACAAAAGATGTTCTGGTGGAATGGCGAACATTGCTGACCCTGGTCAGGTCAGGGTGATCGGGGTCTACACTGTTCGCTCAAGCACTTCTATCCCGATATTTAGGGTGATACTGCCTGGTGCAGTAGTGATGGATGGGTGCGATATTATTGACACTTGCGGCGAAACACTTATCGCCTTGAAAACTGGGAAACAATGAAAGTCGTTGGAAGAGAGCCTTTTTGAGTGTTTAAATTTCTAAAGAGTCTGTTTGGAGGTGAGAAACCCTTAATCGATGGGCAGGTGTGTGTTTTATTGGTTGTCGCCTTGGTCAACTTGCGCTGCAGGCATCGCATTATATTAGCACAGTAGCGAAAACCAACCTTTCGATGATGGAAGGCGCGCGTGATAGGGAATCATCAAATCTAAATATTCGAGAAAATCTTTTGGAAAGCGCCACAAGCGACGAGAGTCGACGGGATTTCATGCGGTGGCCGTCGGCATTCTCAGCTGTAGCTTCGACTACGGGCGGATGTTCGATCCGCGACCACAAGAACTGCCAGTACAGAGTTCCAAAAAACACTCTGACTTTTCTTGCGCAGATCTTAGTCGTATACGGAATTATAGCGGTGTCGATATATCACCTTAGCGTACAGTCTCCTAACCAAGACCTCTGGCTCATTCTGCTGTCTTCCGCTTTCGGCTATATCCTGCCTAGCCCTGGACTGAAGTACCTGAAACCAGGTCTAGATTCGGTAAAGCCGCCGGTGGATCCTCGTGTAGCCGTGGATAGCATAGATGCGGCCACAGCGGAAGAAAAGGAAAACGACCAGCGGATCTAGATCAGACGCCGCGAAATCAAAGACTCTGTCAGAAGAAAAAGAAAAGTTTCTTAAACACTTATACACCGACCCTAGACGACCAGGGAGTTTTTCTGGAATAAATAAGCTGAGCGAAGCGGTAAAAAGGGATGGCACTTTCAAGTTTTCGAGACATGAAATTCAAAACGTGTTAGCCAAACAAGACGCATACACGGTGAACAGATTCGTGCGCCGAAAATTTCAAAGAAGCAGGGTGATCGCGTACGGCGTGAACGACTTGGTGGATGTGGATCTCGCAGACTTTTCCAGCTTGGCTCGATACAATGAAAACATTAAATTTCTTCTAGTCGCCATAGACGTCTTCAGCAGGTTCGTAAAAGTTCGGCCATTGCGGGACAAAACTGCGGGTTCTGTAGTTTCAGCGTTTGAAAGCCTGTTCGGCCATGGAACCCTTCCTAGGAAGGTGAGGACGGATTTAGGAGCTGAACTGCGAAATAGTAAGCTAGAACTGTTTCTCAAAGAGAAGGGCATAAGACACGTCTACGCGTCACCGCCCATAAAAGCCGGGTACGCTGAGCGCTGCATACAGTCGTTAAAACAGCTTATCTACAAGTTCTTATATCACAACAATTCTTTCCGCTACATCGAAGCACTGGATGAAATTGTCGACAGTTACAACAACAGGCCACATCGGAGCTTAGGAAAGTTGGCTCCCAGAGAAGTGAATGAGAAAAATCAAGTGTCGCTCTGGAATAGATTGTATATAGATAGTCTCCGGTCTAAAAAGGCTGCAAAAAGGGGGAATGTAAAGGCCACTAAACAGACATTCACGCTCAATAAAGGCCAACTGGTTCGCATCAGTTACGCAAAAAGTCCGTTCGAGAGATCCTACAATGAGAAATTTACAGAGGAGTTATTTACCGTTAAGGATCAATATCTTTTGAATGGTATTCCGGTTTACAAACTCGCAGACCTGCGGAATTGTTTGGTCGAGGGCGTCTTCTATCGCCACGATTTGCAGCCAATAATCAAAACAGGCGATCTCTGGCAAATTGAGCGCATATTGAAGACCAAAGGAAAGGGCAAAAACAAACAGGTTTTAGTGCGATGGAAAGGATATGGTCCTTAGTTCGACTCCTATATATTGAAGTCTTCATTGAAAAATATCGGCTAGTGAACCGCAGCGACAATTATAAACAACAACAACAACGATAATAATAATAATAATAATAATAATAATAATAATAATAATGAGAAGCTATCACTTAGACGTAACTAGTTTCGATTCGATAGAGGATTTTCCGGGCAATAAAGGAAATAACTTTAGAGTGAAACTCAGCGAATCCCTGACACTGAGTGGCGACTGGGAACTAGCATTGATTTCACTGTCTTTGTTTCTTCGCGAAAAAGATGCTGCAGACATTTTGTCTGGATTGGAACTGGACATATATTGCAACATAGTTGGATTGTCTTTCGTAGGTGGCCATAAAAGACAGCTTTTAAGAAGGCTAAATATAGGACGTCCGACTTTTAATTCGCATACGAAGACGGTGTTTCACGTGCCGGGAACGGAAGCACGTTGTTTTTACAGACCGGTGATAGCACAAGAATGTTCAGTAATCGAAATTGTATTGAAACACCAAAGTGTGTATGTAAACGAACTATTGGAAAACTGCGAGGCCTATGTGTCGCTGCACATCAAAAGGCGGTGTTAAAATCCTATTGTTATCACAATTATGTTTGGCGCACAGGTGTGACAATTGACTCGTTCATAGCGTACCCAATTGCCATTAGACTCGTTATGTGTATCAGAGATGTTTAGTAATTCAGAACAAAATAAGCAACTATACATTCCAGATTTCAAATTGTGGAGTGATTATTATGAGAAAAAGGTGAATAGACAGGCTATCGATAGCTCTTCACGGTCATCGTGTCCCGGGCAGTCAAATGACAACACCAGAGTGCAGCTTAAATTGGTTTCACCTATCGCACAGACAACAGACCAGGCTGAAAGTATCATGAAAACAGATGGTCACGCAGTCGGCAAAAAGAAAAAAAGTAAAAAATCAAAGTCTAGGACTAAATCAAAGGGGAAAAAGACTAACAGTCGAAATCCGGCGCGTGTCAAAAAAAGTGCATTCACCTATAGAAAATTGAAGGATATATTTAGCAAGGGCAAAAAAACAAAATAGCACTATTTGAAGACGCTCTCCTGTTTGCTGCAAAGCGACGAGAATCGGAACAGAGATGTCAGTTTTATCTTCACTTAGCGCTAACGATAAGGCACCGGAGGCTCTGAATTTATTTTCGGTCCCACCAAACCAAGTTGCAGTTCAGGGCCACTTCTATGAAGACCTCCGACCGGTGTCACAGTTTCAGCAGACGCCACTCGAGTTCGAGACAAATCTTCAAGGCGACACTTACACCGATTTATCAAATAGCAAATTATTTCTGAAGGTCAGAATTTTGAAGGCGAACGGTAACGGGCTAGATGATACAGTGGAGGTTTCCCCCGTAAATCTGTTTTTTCACGCTCTGTTCAAACAAGTCGACGTATACTTTAATAGAACTCTTGTTAGTTCGAGTGGAGATACCTACGCATTAAAGGCTTACTTCAAAACTATGTTCAATTCGACAGCCGAAGAAAAGTCAACTGCTCTGCAGAGCCAACTTTTCTACAGAGACACTCCAGGATTCATGGCAGAAACGTCTCCAGGCAGCGGTAAGTGTTTGCCTAGTCATTTTCTTATTTGTAGAGCCCCCCCTCCCCACGCTCGATAAGCTAAGCAGTCTCACTTAGCCCATAATAGTGATGAAAGCCAAATCTTTGGCGTCTGATCAGGGACTGCTGTTCACCAATTACACTCCCCGAAATTGGTCGTTGTGCTTAGACTGGTGAAATCCGTATTGTCTACCAGGAGTCGAGTATTTACTTTGCTTTTTATGATGTTGTTGTATATAGTTGTTATTATTATTATTATTATTATTATTATTATTATTATTATAAGCCGTTAATACGGTGAATTTAAAGTGCTTTCCCGGTGAGCTATATCAGCGGACCCAATTAAACAACATTAGGTGCTTGTTGCAGCCGCCAGGAGGCGGCTTTCGCAGGCACCCACAATCCAAGTTTGGGGATTATCGCAAATGTACACGCGAAAATGCCCTTTTTATCGCTATAAAGCGCTGCAGTATTTCGGGTATGCAACTTATCTTTGTGTGTGTGTTTCTATTTGCAGGTAACTTCGGCTTGTATGAAAGACATCAGCTGGCGAAGGGCTCAAGGCAGTTTGATATGGTGGGAATTCCCTTAAATGATTGCCTGCAGTTAGATCGGTATATGTTAAACGGCGTGCACCTTCGTATCATGATGTTGAGAAGCCAACCTGAATTCTGTCTGATGGCCGATGACGGCGAAAATGAAAACCAGTCGGGCTACCTGATTCGAATCGAGGATGCTTTCCTGCGGTTGACAAAATTGAGAATAAATCCCGCAATTCTTGTCAGTCACAGCAAAGTGCTGAAAGAGACCTCTGCAAAATTTCCTTTTGTGAAATCGGACCTCAAAGTCGCCAATGTAATTGCGGGCCAGAATTCTTTTTCGTGGGATATGATTAATTCTTCATACCTCCCGCGAACGGCTATTGTCGCATTCGTAGACAGTTCTGCGCTCGTTGGGGACTACAGCAAAAATCCATTTAACTTCCAACACTTTGATTTGAAGCGTCTGACCGTCTTGGTTAACGGCGTTTCCACGCCGGGTGCACCGATTCAAGCAAATTTCGACGCGTCAGAAACCGGTGGTATCAGCGTAATGGAAATATTTGAACGGCTGTACGACCCCAACAGGCGCAGAAATGCGTTGGGAGCTATAGGTGGTGCAAGTCATATGGGACTAGAGCTGGCAAGGAAGGATATTAAAAATGGCTACGCCATGTATCTTTTTGACCTAGAGCCCGTTCTTGATGACGGTGTAAGTTTTGACCTGCTGAAAACTGGCACGCTTTCACTGCACGCAACGTTTGGCAGCGCTTTGACGACAAACATTTCATGTTTATTATACCTGGAGGCGTACGGAATGATAGACATAGACGAATCGCGAGTAGTTAGACTACTCTAAATTTCATCACAAAAACACGTCTATAATAATTTTACCCCCTTAAACCCCACTTTTATGTAGTATGGTTAAATTGGTGTTTTTCAGGGGTGCGCATTTTGCTCCATTTTGTTCTTAAATTTTGCTGAAGAACATCGATTGTGGATAATCATTAGGACGTAGCGGTTCCAACAAGTACCCACAATCTATGTTTTGAACAGAAACATGAAAAATGTCGGATTTTTTCGTCCGAAAATTATCATATTTTTGGTGGCAAAATTTCACAATACATTTGCTTGTACATAGTGTGAATAACAATGGGGTCGTAAATATACATATTATAATGTCTTTTGTTGTCCTCGTAACAATTTGCCTTATTAAATACTGAGTATTGTGTGTATGTCTGTTTGTTTCTTCTTCTTATGTAAACTTTCCAATACCGTAAACTGTCTAAATGCACTGAAACCGACCGGGCTTTCAAACTGCATTCTTCACACCGAGTCGCCCCCTGATTTCTTAGATCTTTTACGGTACTAGCCAACAGAAAAACTCTGTCGAGCGCCACAAGATAGTATAATCGCCGTGTTTGCCACTGCGTTGATCATAGTATTATGTGGCCATCAACATTGTTTGCTGTTTGCGCCAAACAACATTCGACCTCCCTGTTTCGTAGACGGTTATGTGATCAATAGCCAGCAAACATGTTACATCTAAATAACGTCGAATCGACTTCAGTTTGAAGTTTTTTGTCGTTCATGGAAGTCGAAACGAGGTTGTTTACATGCGAAATGTTTGCACGGTGTCGTTATTTTTCACATTATAACATCGTGAAAACCCGCTTTTATTATTATTATTTTGACCCGCTTAAACCACACTTTTAAATAGTAAAACTGAGGTTTAAACATTATTTTTTCTTGTATCTGCTCAAAAACATTGATTGGTGGTACTCAAGAGAACCGCGGTTCTATCGAGTCGCCACAATCTATGTTTTGAGTAGAAATAAGAAAAAGTATAAAAAAATTATCATCTTAAAATTTTCATGTTTTGGCCAAACAGTTTGTATTTGTATAGGCGTGTTTTTATTATTTTGACCCCCTTAAACCGCACTTTTAAATAGTAAAACTGAGGTTTAAGCGGGTAAACATTATTTTTCTTGTATCTGCTCAAAAACATGGACTGATGGTACTCAAGAGAACCGTCTCATGGAGGCGGTTTTATCGAGTCGCCACAGTCTATGTTTGAGCAGAAATAAGAAAAGTATAAAAATTTATCGTCTTAAAATTTTCACATTTGGCCAAAAATTTTGTATTTGTAAACATAGGTAGGTCGTGGTGCTCGTTAGAACTGCCTCATTGAGGCGGTTTTAATAAGTTTCCTCCAACCTATGCCTTTGAGCCGAAAATAAGAAAAAATCTGCATACCCTGCAAATACCGCTTTTCCCTGTACAAAGTGGGGGGGTTAAAAGCTGCATTTTTTTTGTTTGTTTGCTGTAAACATAGATTAAGCGGTTCGACAGAAGCACCCCACGAGCACGCACAATCTAGGTTCAAAGCAACTGTCAAAAAGTCTTTCATGCTGAACTTTGCTTACGCAACCAACAATCTAAGCTAATTCAGCAGACGACAAACTAATTATTCCCGAGAAACAAGATTGTAACCAATCTTATTTTTTCGAGAATTATGAGATTTCAAAATGCCGTTTGCTGAAAAAAACACTCAGCATGTAGATCGTTCAGCATATTTGAAAGCAAACGGACATATTCAAATTTCATTGCCCAGAAAATACCCGCAGGGTACACGGCGTTTCAGCAAAGTCGCATCCACGTCGAATCAGCATTAAGACGCTGCACCGACGTTGATTCGACGTTGCACACACCCCGTGTACTTGGTGGGTTCATTACACTGGCGCGCTACACTGAAGGAAGAGGCAAAACAACTTGACTACGGAAAAAATCATTTTAATGAGCGAAATGGCTTAATATACATATATATATATATATATATATACACGTGGCAATAGAAACACATTATACAATATACATAAAATTCAAATTAAGAGCAAACAACAACAAAGAGCAAACATGATAATGATAAACAGGACAAGGCCGTGTCATACGAGAAGAGTGTCAGTTTTGTTCTATGTCAAAACACTTATTTTCTTTGTCCCAGACACTGTGCATGAGAATGTAAACGTCTCTTGCGCGCAGATAATCATCACAATCAAACTTCATTTCAAAGTCACGTTCATAACGTTTAACCCAAAATATAGGATTATTTACAATGCAATGGAAATATTCACAGCACTGACTTAATCGTGACGTGTCCTTCAGTGTCAGATAATCACAAATTTTCACGATAAGACGAGGCGGAAGGGAAGATAGTCAAAATTCCATGACTGCGCCGTCCTCATCACTTTGGTAGGACATCTGTTGCTGAGTCTGCACTTCCAGTTGGCTCATCGGAAAAAGAGGCGTCCCTGACGGAGGAATTCTGTTTTCCACGTCTTCTCCAGACTCGTCCGAGTCGAAGCAGAGCTTCCTTTTGGCGGGCTGCAGTGGCGTATGCCCTTCTGTTTCTAACCGCTCCCTCTCCGCCCTGTACAGGAGAGTCTGCCTGGCTTCTGACACGAACCTCCCGGCAGCGAGCAGTTTCATCAGGGCTCTGTAGCCGAGCGTGATGCCCGTCCCATCATTGTGTGTTATCTTTGCGATGATAACATCACCCGACCGCTGCATTTTCAGCGTTCTTGTCCTAGAAAGGCTTAAGTTAGCGACGATTTCGGCGAGGTTTCCATTGTCTGAAATGCAGTTTCTGAGCTTATTTGTTTTCCTTCTGAAGTCGTTTTGCGGAATGAGTCGCTCCCCAATGAATTATTAGTTCTCTTTGAGAAACCATGCGAACGAGTGAGAAAAAGCGGCGGTCTGGTTGGTCAGATTCGAATTAGGTAACGCCTTCCAAAACTTATCAATGTCATTACGTGGTCACCTGTTTTTTACTTAATTTATTCAGCCTTGTGCATTGTCAGTGTTGACAAAACAGTGTCTGGCATGGCAGATTGCAAATTTTCACACATTTTCGTTCTCCTTTTCTTTAAGGCTGCGGTGGCCAAAGCTTACAGAACATATAGCGCTGAGATAATGTCTCTTTAGATCTACAGGTGTCAACAGGCGCCTTTGCACGGACACCTGATATAGCGTCTGTCCATAATTTTTGAGGTCGCGAACGTTTTTCGCTTGGCACCGTCCCTGTAGAAGACAATTTTTGTAAAGTTCGTGAGAGAGCGCGTTTCTGGATCCTTTTAACGCTTGCTTGACACCGGTGTCCGTCTGCAGAGAGTAACACTTCGGGCTCACGCCGCAGAATTCGACGCACGTAGCTGCACCAAGTTCAAATTTGACATAGCCCGGTTTCAGTCTGTTGGAATCGTCTTTCAGCACATGGTCATCGGGCAAATTCGAAAAATCAAAAAGGTGTGCATTCTCTTTCAGAACGCCGTTTACATCTTCGTAACCAAGAATCTCAATCAAAAAACTGTCAGTGTCATGCATCAAAGAATTAACCCTCCCGTCCTTGAACGCGGGCGTGATAAATTCGTAGTAGAATTTATACGTTTCAAGTTTGGCCAGCTCAAGCACACAGAAGCCAACTGCGTAAGGTCTGTTGAGCAGTACGCTCTCCTTGTGCATCTGCACAGCAGCGAGGTCTTCGCCAAACTGGTGAAGAGTGGAAAAAGTAGGCCGAGAAACTAACTTGTGCAGCTTCTCCGCTGTTGTACATATTCGCACATCCTTGTGACTTCTTACGGACTCCAATAATTTACCTGTAAAAAACACACGAATATATTTACACTTTTCCCCTTTGACAATTAGTGCATGATAATAATTTCAATAATAATAATAATAATAATAATAATAATGGTAGTTACAAAATGACGTAGACGCAACGTCACAGGACTGCGCCACCATCACGCAAACACGCCTATATAATTTTTACCCCATCAAACCCCAATTTTATCTTTTATATAGTAAAACTGGAATTTAAGGGAGTAATCATTATTTCTTTCTTTATTGCTGCTCAAAGACAGGGCGAGGCGGTTCTAACGAGTGCCCACAATCTATGTTTGGAGCTGAAATAAGTAAAATATTACATTTTTTCATCATATTTTTGTTGCTTTTTTTGCGGCGATAAAATTTATATTGTATTTGTGTAATGACTTTTCATCCATGCTGACACGGCGCTCAGACGTCGCATCGCCGTCAGTGCAAAGTCATAGCATCGACCTGACGTTGTATCAACGTTGGTGTTGAGATGCTTTGCACTGAAAATGCCTGACGTTGTATCGACGTTGGTATTACGATGTATTATACTACGAAACTTTACTTAAAAATATTTAGAGCAGACGTACCGTAAACGCTGTTCGCAACAGACTTGAATACAGAGCTGTAGAACTTTGTGGTAGCCTCTCTCCTCTTTTCAGAAACGTCCGTCATGAAGTCCTGAAGCCATTTACTCTGGGTAAATCGCATCACTCTGTGTATTTTTCTCAGTTTCATTCCGTGTTTGACGTAGAACTGCAGATTCATGTAATGCGTCACGTAGTGTTTTTTGTCTTTCAACGTCAAACATAGCTTTCGAAGTTCTCGCAAAGTTTCGAGACCGATTCCGCACTGCTCCGCAAGGGTTTTGGTGTAGTCTGACAAGTCTTCCGGCTTTATTCTGATGTGTTCCGGGGCGAGGGGATAAGAATCATGAGCGTCGTGCAACTCATCGGGGTAGTCTAAGTCGCACTCGACGATGTATCCATGGTCTGAATCCGGGCCTACCGACAGGGGATCGAACCGTTCCACCTCGCTATCGGACAGCCATCTGAAGCCGTATGTAGGGAGCATGTAGTTTTTCATCACTGACGTATACAGCCCATTGAAGTCAAAAAAATGAATGTGGCTGCTCGTTTTGTCGGCGTCGTATAGCTGGTCTGGCAAGTCGGGATTGTTGGCTTTCGCATACCTCGGCGAGCCTATCGAAGCCAAGCCGCCACGGATGCTACTTTCAAGCATCTGATGCATTTCTATGTCAGTCATTAGTTCAATTTTTGCTTCCGAATGCCGCAACGCGCAGTCAAAACTGTAGCCGCTGAGAGAAAAGTATTGCATGGGGTCAAGTTTGAAGGTTTCCGTCATAGTTTTCCTGAAAATGGAGAGCACATCGGTCAGTAGCAACACGTTCCCTAGCAGATGAGTCTCTACATAGTTTTCAACAGTGCTCATTTCCATTGCCTGCCAGACCGCTTGAGCATGCGCGTATTCTCTGTCACTGATATCTGTCTCACTGATACTGTCGAAGAAGGCTGACTTGGGCGGTAATTTTCTCTCGGCGAGCTTGTCCGGTCCATCCAGGAATTCTGGGCAGAAAGGCAGCGGTCTCATGAAAAGCTCCAGATGGTCGCTTTTGACATATCTGCTAAGATACCTGAATGCCCGATGCCCACTCTCGGAAGCGGCACTTTCTATCAAGGTGCTTAAAGGAGCGTTTAGGAAGCGCTGACTGTCTAGATATCGGCATTTACCGATCATGATGGCGATGTACGTGTCAACGCTTTGGGGCAGAACTGTAATATTTTTGTGACCGTATTTTCCGACAGCCGACATAATCAGCCTGCCGTCAAATTTTGACAAACCATGGCAGAGAATCGGTAGAAACTTTGGTTCAGAAAGAGCCAGATTGCATCTGTTGCAAGCATTTCCTCGGAACACACCTGAAAAAGAAACAGAAACAGTTGTATTTGTCTCCCTTGCCTAGAACGTAGGACGTTTTACTGATTGTCTCCCTTTGCCCAGTTAATCATTATGCCATCCACCCCTGACAATTATTGTAGCTTAGAACATGCTCATTTGAACCCCAGGGCTATCGCATGCGTAACATCCATACTACATTTCGTAAAGATCCTTGTGTATTTTAACACGGTGTAGATTCTGTTCAGCCACTATGTCAGTAGCGTCTGATCAGGGTCTACACTGTCAGTGCCCCGAAAAAAAATGAAATGCTGTGTATGTATGTATGTATGTATGTATGTATGTATGTATGTATGGGTTAAGTAAATGAGTAATAAATAAATAAATAAATAAATAAATAAATGAATAAATACCTGTAATGTGATCATGGTCTGCACAGATTTTGTCACCGGGTAAAAATGGAGAGGAGCAAACATAGCAAGCGTCGTTGCTGTTCATCAGATTTCTCACGCCCGTATTGCACAGGACGGCTGGTTGTTTCTGTGAGAGAATGTGGAAAACATCTTGCTGTTCGTCTTCCATGCACTGCAGAAAACGCATCATTGTGTCGTCGGGGTCCTGGCCGACATACACCACCGGCTCCTTTGGATGACTGTCATTTCTGCTTATTCGCAGGTACGCGAATGCCATAGGCTGTAACTCTCGTTCACGTACCGTATGCCCTTCGACAGGCTCCGCGTTGTCGTATAACTTCCGCCTGTAGCACTCGAAGTCTGCCACGATCAGAAACGGACATTCCAGCTGTCGTCTGTAGTTTTTGAATTCTATCCACTTCTTGTCCTCTGGCACCGTTCGCGCATTCATCGGCTGCAACTCGCTGCAAAAACGCTCATGTTCTGCGAGCTGTTGCTCGCTGTATTTGGGATTTAAGCACCTCATACAGTAGAAAAGCCTTCCATTCCTTTTGATTTTCTCTCTGCTGAGCAGCCGACTCATATCCTGAACGAGGCAGTAGTGCCCGTCGCTCTCCGATGCATGCCCCGTCTCTTCGTCACCGGAACCAACCAGCAGCAAATTTACGTGTCTGTTTGCATTGGTGTCCATATTTCTCGATATGTGGAGCGGAAAGGGTTCATTAACGTATCCTAAAATATTGACGCTCACGTTATTGTTCTTTTCGAACTCATTTATTTGCGTCATTTGCATTCGTTTCCCCCTGTTTTCGATTCCGTCAAAGTTCAAACTATTTCTGTGCCGGCTGAGCTCAGTCCAGTGAACCTCCCCAGTTACATGCGAAGGCATGTGTAAACCGGCCAGTACAGCCCAGCGAAAACAATCCATGCTGTTCGTAGGGGCTCCTACTACAGATAAGAGACAGGCTTTTCTCCTCAGGCGTTCTGGTATTTCGTAGTCCGAACAAGAGCCCCTGAGGGGGTTATACTTTAAGACTGTCTGTTCCAAAACCAAAATATCATCCAGTCTCCACCCCGACCCGTCTGCTTTAAATTTTTCCAGATTGTCGCATACTTTGAAATATGCGGCGTCAAGCTGGTCTGATATGACGTCGAGCGACAGGACTGTCTGACTGACGGACCTAAATGTTGGCCTAGCCTGGTCCCGCACATCACCGTCCGGTGTGTATTTGGTCATTTTGACCATTACGCATACGTACCATTTCACGGCACGCATGCGCCTCATTTCAGCTTTAATGTTATCCGATAGTTGCTGCCTCCTATTAGCGAACAGCAACGTCATGTCTTGTTTTTCATCGGATGTTGGTCTGATTTTGAAACGAACGAGCGTGGCGTTAAAGTTAGTCGTTCTTTCTTGCTCATACTCAGGGAAACTCTCAAAATGCCGTCTGTCGCTCTCGTCATCAGAACTGCTGCTGCTGCTGCTGCTGCTGCCTCTGCTGCTACTTTTAGGCTTAGCTTGTGGCGGCTTCTCCCGGAATTTCTTGCCGCCTGCAGATTTAAGCAGCCGCATCTGCTTTCTGAGTATCTGAAGCTGAGCCACGGTCAAATACTCTTCATCTATGTGCCTCTGAACGTGTGCTCTTACATTTTCTACTGATCCGTGAATAATTGCAGAGCAGTGAGAGCATGCGTTCCTGCAACTTCCATTTTTCAAATGTTTTCTTACATTGCTTGCATTACTGAACAGCCTCGAGCAGGACGGACATCTTTTAGCTGTTTCTTTCTGATGCTCAGCCGCTTCTTCGTTGAGGCAGCGAGCAGACTGTCTATGACGCCTCAGGTTACCGGCCGTAGAAAAAGCACGCAAGCATTTTTCGCAGCGGTGTTCGACGGGTGCATTCTGTTTACAGGACCCTCGCTTCAACTGACGCCCCTGGTAACTGCTATTACTAAGCTGGCGCTTACATTGGGGATACTGCTCAACGTTATGGTCGTTTTCGGGGCCGCTTACTGACGTGTGCCGTTCCAAATTCCTAATTTCCTCGTCGAGGGCGTTAGGGTCGACCTCCATTGAGTCGTCTTCCGACAGATTAAGCAAATTTCTGAGGAAGTCGTTGTCATCAGAATTCCTCTCATTTTCCTCAGAAGCCATTTTCTGCCGTACAGGATTTCTCGGTTTTGCAGCTTACAGTTTTGTTATTGAAATAAGAGAGGTTTAGATACTAGATACAGAAACGAAGAGCTCGGAAGACAGATGCACCCTTTCGTTAATTGAAAATCGCGCCTTATCGGAAATTTCCCCTCCCACCAATGGCATTTTAGACAAAAATTAGGCCACCCCGCGGTTAATTTGTTCAGTCGATAAACGCACGAGAACGTTTTTCTCTGCCTGGCGACTATTTGTATAAAACTGTGACTAGAAATGTATCACCTTCATTGCGATAGAGGCCAAATTAAGCTATGTGGATGAGGACACGACACTTCAAAATGGTCAGCGTGATAATCGAACCCGCAACCTCTCGATCACAAATCCGATGCGCTACCATTGCACCTATTGAAGCGCTCCATGCTTTCTCTATGAAAGGCAAAATGTTCTATATATACATGGACACATAATAAAATAATAAGAAGAATAAATTATGATAAAAAAGTAAAGCACAAGTGAGGGCTCTGTCGCACTAGATATATTGCGGAGATGATCCCCGATCAGGGGAGATAATTTTAGGCAACCGCAACAAAAATAAACTCTTCAAAGAGGAGGATATATTTAAACACTTAGGAGACTGAAAAACTGACTCCTTCCATGAACATTTGTAAATCTCAACAAGTTTGAGTTTAACAACTTTTGAAATATTTAATGGTGCTTCTTGGTTTAACCAGAGTTTAGTGTCGTCTGCAAAAGTTTTGAGGACAAGAAAAAGAAATCATCGTCGAAAAATCCAAAAAATCTAACATTATTTGTGAACATCAGTGACTTCACATACATAAATACCAAGAACTATTGTTTATTGTCACATATGACATATTTGAGAGCAGATCTTTGAAATGGGTGGACCAAAAGCGGGTGCCAAAGCGAGCGGCAGTGCGAACGCAGTGCTCGACCTTGACGCCATGCAGCGTCAACTTATGGACTTGGCAAATGATGAAGAGGAGGGCGGTCTTACCGCAATGATGGCACTGATAAATGAGTCCAGAAAGTCTAAACTTACCCCGGAAGACAAAACTGTAATCAATTTAGCATCCATCATGGTTCCATTTGTGCTAACCAACAAGACTGTTGAAGAAAATGTGAAAAAAACTGCAGGTCGCAGTTGAGAAGAACAAAACAAATCTAAGAATGTTGGCCTATAGAAATGAAAAACTTGAACAGTATACACGTAGAGACAATCTCCGTCTTTTCAATTTTCCTATGATAGCCTCAGAAGATGAACTCAGGACCAAATTTATTGAATTGGGTGCTGTACTGGGCGTTACTGTAAATGGAACTGACATTAACACCATCCACAAGTTGCCGTCGCATGCTGCCGCCCACTCCATGGCGGTAATTGTTCGGTTAAACAACAGAAAGGTCAGAAATGACCTACTCTACGCCAAGAAGGCCCCTTTGAACACCCCTGATGGGCAATTCAGGGGTGTTTTCATCCAGGAAGACTTGACTCAGCAACGATCCAGGTTGCTGAGGTTTGTTAAGGCGCACGCTAACACGGAAAGGACGAGAACCAGCGAAGGACGTATACGAGTAACACTGAAGGAAGATCGGGGGGCCGGGAGAAACGTGACTCTCGAGAACCCGGACGACCTATTCAAGCTTGGCATTGACGAAATTGATATCACTAACTTTGGATACCCTGATATGTAGAGGGGAGAAGAAAGTTATTATCCAGACTTGACTGACCATGACGGTTTTTCACCTGATTTAGTTGATGATAATCCACACAATTTATCTGGGAGTTCCAGTATTTTGTCTGATAATTTGTCAGACCACTCAGATGGGAGTTCCAGTATTTTGTCTGATAATTTGTCAGACCACTCAGATGTTACTGAAATTTATTCGGAAGACGACACGATCATTTATTCTGATATTCAAACATGTTTAAACATTTTATCAATTAATGTTGGAGGGTTAAACAGTAAAATCAAAACCCCTGATTTTGAAAAATTTGTTGATAAATATAACATCATTTGTTTTCAGGAAAGACATTTTGATGCCTACGATACCATTTCACTTAATGGATTTAGAGGTCTCCCAAATATAACCAGAGCTAATGCTCGTTGCAAATCAGGTGGGATTTCAGTTGTGGTCAGAGAGGATGTATATGATTCCATCAAAGTTGTTAAAAATGATGGTGAAAATTTTTACTGGTTTTCTAGTTTAATGTGTTCACATGTTTTATTTTGTGTTTCTTACATTCCGCCAGAGGGCAGTAATTACAGTAACATTTCAATTTTTGATACTCTAGAAGCAGATCTATTAGAACTTAATCCAAATAATGAGCTTCAGATCTGTTTACTGGGTGACTTTAATGCAAGAACTGGAAATGAGCAGGATTTTGTGTTCCTAGATGACAATATTGAACAAATGTTGCACAGCAACAACCCAAATGATGAACTTGGTAGAACTTCTATTCGGGACCTAGGTTTTCCCACTAAAAGACATAATTCCGACCATGCACAAGTGAATAATTATGGAAAACGTTTACTTGAAGTGTGTAAATCATTTAATCTGTGTATAGCTAACGGTCGCCTTGGCAAAGACAAATTTCTTGGCAACAAAACCTGTAAAGGTACCTCAGTCATTGACTACGCAATATTGTCTCCATTATTGTTTACTGCAATTAAGGATTTTGAAATTTTGCCCTTTGATCCAATGGTAAGCGATGCACATAGTGGTATTTATTTATCATTGAGACATACTTTTTCTGAAACAGAACAGTTAAATCATAATACTGAAGACACAGTCATAACAAAATCTTTTTGGAGCCAAGAAGCTGGAGATATCTTTTTGCAACATTTGAATTCTCATGATATTAATCAGTTTAATGAGAATCTTGACTCATTGTCCCAAAATGATTTTACCAAAGAAAATGTAGAACTTTACGTATCTCAGTGCTCTTCCTTGCTCTTCAATGCGGCTGGTGCTGCAGGAATGATTAAACACAGTACCGTCAAAACCAAGCAGCCAAAACAAATCACTCGTAAACCAATAAAGCGCCCTTGGTTCAACCAGGAATGTCAGCGTCTGCGTTTGCAATATAGGCGTACTAAAAATCACAGAAGACGTGTAAATAATGTTGAAAATTTTCATTCTCTTGCGGAAGCTAGTAAGGCTTACAAGAAGTGTATCAATAAGCAATTTAATGAATATAAAAAAACATTTATAAACAAGCTGCGTTCAATAAAAAATGCAGATCCTAAGGAATACTGGAAATTATTAAATAAAGCTGATGGCAGTAATGCAAACACAATTCAAAAAGTTTCTTTAGAAGCATTTGCCGAGCATTTTAAGAAGCTAAACACTGTTTCTACTGAAAATTCTGACTCATTGCCTACAATAGATCCTTCAAAAGTTTCTGAATACAATTTCGAGCTTAATGCGGAGATAACAGAGCAAGAAGTTCTAAAAAGCATTAACAATCTCAAAGTAAATAAAGCCTGCGCTTCTGACTTGATTTTAAATGAATTTTTGAAGTACTCTAAAACAAAGATGCTATCTGCATTTACAAAACTATTCAACTTAGTTTTTTCTTCTGGTTATATACCTGAGGCCTGGTCACAGGGAAGTATCTCTCCAATTTACAAAAATAAGGGGGACAAAGCTAACCCTGATAATTACAGGGGAATAACTATTCTTAGTTGCTTTGGCAAATTGTTTACTGCTGTTTTAAATTACAGACTGAATCAGTATCTTGATAATATGAACATATTATGCGAAGAACAAGCTGGTTTTCGCAAAAATTACAGTACAACGGATCACATTTTTAATCTGAAATGTCTGATTGACCTCTACCTTTTTAGAGGCAAGAAATTATATTGTGCTTTTATTGACTACAAGAAAGCTTTCGACTCAGTTAACAGATCATACTTGTGGCAGAAACTTCTTGCAAATAACATAGATGGTAAAATGTTTAGAGTTATTCATAATTTATATGCTAGTGCAAAGTCATGTGTTAAACAAGGTCATATGAAATCTACAACATTTTTCAGTAATGTAGGAGTCCGACAAGGTGAAAATCTTTCTCCAGTTCTTTTTTCATTGTTTTTGAATGATCTGTCCGAGTTTATTTCTCATGGTTATAATGGCCTGAACAGTGTTAATGACATGGCAAAGATTCTGTTGAGTAATGAAGACATTGAGGTCTATTTTAAATTATACATTCTGTTATACGCCGACGATACAGTTATCTTGGCAGAGTCTGATAAAGAGTTACAAGCTGCTTTAAATGCAATGTTTTTATACTGTAAGTCATGGGATTTGGAAGTTAACCCCTCCAAAACCAAAGTCACTATTTTTACTAATAAAAAATTGCAAGTCAATCCAGTATTCACTTACAATGGGCAAGAACTGGACATAGATGATAGTTTTGTATACCTGGGTGCAATGTTTTCCTATAATGGACGTTTTCAGAAGCATAACCAAAGATTAGTTGACCAGGCTCGTAAGTCTATGTTTGCTGTGCTTAGGAAGGCAAGAAGGCTCCATTTACCAGTTGATATACAAATTCAACTTTTTGATAGTATAGTAGTCCCTATCTTACTTTATGGTTCTGAAGTGACAGGGTTTGAGAATTGTGATATTCTTGAAAGACTCTGTATACAGTTTTATAAGATAATCTTGAAAGCTAAAAAATCTACACCAGATATAATGTTATACGGTGAACTTGGGCGTTATCCTATTAGTATTGCTACCAGGTCTAGAATGGTTGGTTTTTGGAAAAGGATAATAACTGGTAAAACCGACAAAATATCATATAAATTATACAAAATTTTGCTAAATATGCACCAAAAGGACCTTTTTCACTCAAAATGGCTTTTGAGCATTAAGAAAATATTGCATGATTGTGATAAGGAACAACTGTGGTTGAACCAAGAAGCACCATTAAATATTTCAAAAGTTGTTAAACTCAAACTTGTTGAGATTTACAAATGTTCATGGAAGGAGTCAGTTTTTCAGTCTCCTAAGTGTTTAAATTATAGGATTTTTAAAAATAATTTTGGACTTGAAAAGTACTTTGGAATTTTACCAGATGATTTGGCTTTAGCCTTTTTTCATTTTCGATCATTAAATCATAAATTTCCTATTGAATGGGGTAGATATGAAGGGATAGCACGTGATGATAGGTTTTGTGAATTATGTTTTATGCATAAACTGGGTGATGAATACCACTATGTGATGGAATGCTCTTATTTTGATGATTTAAGAAGGATTTACTTGCCAAGAGATATGTTTTCCAGGCCTAATACTGTGAAATTTGAAAATATTATGTGCTCAAATGATAACCAGCTTCTTTTTAAAGTGGCAAAATACTGCAAAGTTGTGCTGAAGACTTTCAGGGAAATTTTCAGGCATGTTTAATGTGGACTAATTAACGCATAATCAGATGGACTTTTGCCTTATCTAGGGCAGGAATGTTTAGAGACTGTGAACTAATTGCTGCATAATACTATGCATAATAATATGGACTTTTGCCTTTAATCTAAGGCAGTAATACATGCCGTGGATTTTGTCCTATGTTTGGGATGGACTTGCATCTAAATAAATCATGCGGGCGGTGCAGATCCGGATCAGGCTGGTCTCAGAGGAGCGGTCTGATCTGGGTCTTCGCCGCTTGCTTGACTAACCTGTGTGGACTGTGCGGGGCCTGATTTGACTGATCATATGGGGCGGTCTTCATTGCCCGCCAGACCAACATGTGCTGACGGTGTGGACCCGGATCAGATGGCTACTGGGGCGGTCTGGTGGGGGTTCTCACTGTCTTCCATTCCACTGGAATACATTGAAAATTTCTGTGTGTCTCAAATTTGGGATAGTTTACGGTAAACAGCTGGATTATTGGACTTGCCTTACTTAAGGTGTGTTATGACTAGTCAGACAGTTTTGATCTCAATACCTTGAAATAACCAGTTTACTTCTGGTGTTTACAAAGACTTTAATTTCGTACATATATACATATATATATTTGCAACTTTCCTCAAAATGTTTCATGTTTTGTTGATTGAAAGTTTTGACTTATACCCCGGCTAGGGGTTTTGAGTTAATAATAAATCTTGAAATCTTGAAAATCTTGAAATCTTTTCATTGTCGTGCTATCCGAATGTTTTCAGGATTAATACAATCTGCAGAACATTGAAGAAGGTAAATATCGTCGCTAAAGCAATTTTGCATAATATTGAGGGGCGGGGGCCTGAAGGCGACACTGGTCTGTGGATGCCCTAGCCTAGGCCCGAATGTTTTCAGAGTTGTTTTGGAATGACATTTATGAGATTAGGAGAGAATTTGTTCATTTATGCGCCTTACACTACATACAGTGCAGTTATTTTTGCTCAAGACATAAAGTTGTGGGTTCTTGTAACGACCACCTTGAGGCAGTTCTAACGAGTATCCACAATCTATGTTTTCGAAATACACACATCTTGAACAATAACAGTCAGACAGTGGGGATGTAAACAAGTGAAATAAGTTTTGTCTTCTTTTCCAGAAATATGGTGCAAAGAAGACAGAGGGAAGAACCCCCACCTCATCTTCGACTAGTACAACCGAGGTATATGCTGTTGTTTTTTTTTTTAAATATGTTACTGTGCTCTGAAAAAAAAATGCATGCCTCTTAATCTGTGCACCTTTTCGTAAGCATATTTCATTCTGGCCTTAAATTAATTGAGAGGACTGCGATCAGACAAGGTAACCGTTACTTTGCTACTTTTGTGGAAATATGCCAATTCACATATATGATGAAAAAAAAAAAATGAAAATTTATTTAAAGACAGCATGACATATAAACGGATAACATAAGCTCGATATATATAGATTATGCTCCAACGGCGACATACCTCACTTTCTTTCGTTATATCGCCGATTGGAGCATAATCTATATATATATTATATCACAATTTTCCGACGGCGATACAAACTATATCACCAATTTGAGCATAAAAAAAAAAAAAATATCATCCTCAACAACTAACACTCTATATATAGACACGTCATACCACATATATTCTGCAGTATTATCACTAACTCTGTTTGTTGAAACAATCGATTGAAGATTACGCTGTAATCGGTGATATATTTGTCTGTACATATATATCAAAGACAATTACACGTAATCCATTTTGTTGAGACTTTTTATTGATGATTACGCGTAATCCATTTTGTTCATTGAGAAAATAAAAGTACTCACCTTTAGAGACAGAGATGCGCAGAACAAAAAAAACAACACTGACTACACAGTTTCAATATGCAATAATCTCTTAACTTCATCATTATACGGCTTCACCAATTCATAATATCGATGTTTTAATCTCTCTTTTTGCGCTCCACAAGGAACACATATTTGATATTTAGCACAAGTTCCTTTTGCACTTCCAACCCCTTTTCAAAAGCTGCTTTTTCCTGAGGGGGGATGGAATTTAAAGCAACATTAATGGCATCCTCAGAAAATTTTGAAACTGATTTAATTGAATGAGCCATTTTGTAATCCAGTTGTATGGTAGATTTCTCAAACCTGATGAAACTGTAAACCGGTGATAGGTTAAATTATTATGTGACACGCGTGTCATATACGTTATCGGTGATAAGATAAAAACTTTCCTCTGATGTTTACACTGATAGTCCAGTAGAGAGGTGGACAAAAAATATTCACCCATGTATTCATCTTTGATACAAAGGCGGTGGATCGTTTTTTATTACTATTTTATTGAACAAAATTATGTGTCTTTTATCTTTTTTTGAATAACACTTAATGCCTCTAAAACGACGTTCGTCATTGTCGGATTCTTAGACACTTTCACCATTGAGATAAAGGTATCTTTTAGCATTTATGAATAGGGAAGACCCTGACCAGACTGCGCACCCTTATAGTCCGAAAGTCGTTACGGATATAATCAAAGTACAGAAAGGCCTGAAAGTCGTTACGGATATAATCAAAGTACAGAAAGGCCTGAAAGTCGTTACGGGAATAATCAAAGCACAGAAAGGACCGTGAATCACCGTAATGTGTAGCTTTTAACAGTCAGTAAAAGAAATTTGCAAAGAATTAGAATGAAGAAATCTGCATATTTAGTTTGTGCTCCTATAAATAGGTGGTGGGTCATTATTTACTATTGTAATTTTATTCAATAAAATCAAACATTTCCTATTTTTTTTTTTACCTCGGCTAAAGCCTGTACCTTATCTTCCTCAATAAGTTTTTTTCTTTCCGTTTCACTTAATCCTGTTTGTTTTGAGTGTATGCTATCTTTCAGTTTATTATATTTGTCTAATTCATCTAAAATCAATTTAAATTCATTCTCAGATATCTGTCCGTCTGTCAAAGCCTTAGAAATCAAATCCTTTATACTATTCAGTTTTGAATCTGCAATAGTTTTAATCTCATAATGTTTTTGTGTTTTTGCATGTAATCTACGTCTAACAAGTTTAACACACACACCCAAACTCCCACACACAACAGCACCAATCTCTAAAGGCAACATAATTGGAACAGCCAATCCAACACCTGCCAAAATAACACTTGTTGATATCAAACCAGTATCAACACCGTCGGTAATATTTATACCTCGTTTATACTTTTTATACAATGCTTTTCTCACATCTCTCTCATTAATTAACGTCTTCTCTATCTCAGAAATCTTCTGCAATCTATAATTCTGTCCATCTTCAACAGGCAACTCAGGATATAAAGGTGCACTTGGTTGTTTCATTTTTTTTCTTAATAACATATATTTTTTTTATTCAATAAATAATTCAATTATCATCGAAGCCACAGTATTAACACATGTAGCATTATTAGTCTGACAAACAAAATCAATCGCATCACCAGCCTTAACCTTTAACGGTGTAGCAAAGTTATCGTGTTTTCTTAAAATATTATTCAATGATATATCATATCCTGCTTGTGGATTTCCATTAATTGCAATCGCCATAGACACATCGCCTTTTGTTCTTTTACTCGACAGTCCAACACCTATTATCTGGCCAGGAAAGTTCATCACATATCCAACACCTACTTCTCTACCACCATTTCCAAAGCCAAACACTTCATTCTTCTCTAAGGAACCTTTACTCTCCGCACAAATGCTTATCAATTTTCTGTCTGACATATTATCAACCTTATTATATAATAATCGATGATTGACATACATATCCCGAAATCTATCTTGAAGTCCTGTATGTCTATCATTCAATGTATTTATTTGTGTAAATGCTTGACTTCTCATATTAAATATTTCTTGTTTCAGCCCCAATGCATCTACGTGTTTTCTCTTAGCACCAAATATACTCATTTTTTTATTATAATTATATAATTTCCAAAACGCAATTAATTGGTAGATGATTAATTACCTTGTTGTTATTTTCATCCCTGATTTCTAATTTCAATTCTGCTATAGCATCATTCACCAAACACTTATATTCTGGATGCTCAAATCTCACTGTTGTTATCTCTCCAAACTCTTTATTTTCCACTGGAACAACAGCCAACACAGTACTCGGCATACCATCTAAATAATTATTTGAAGTATTAATCTGTTCCAAATGAACATACAATGATTTATAAACAGCAAAATCTACAGCTCTCTCACCATAATGAGTTTCATTAACAGCAAACTTTCGCTTATTTCCAAACCCCAACATTTGTTTTAAGCCCTTGCTTATCTTCAATTCACCCGGTGTAATTAAAGAAGCAATTCCATTTGTTTCATTTACAGATAATGTAATATTATTACTTTGAAATAAATCTGCTATTTGTTGGAAACTATAATAACCATCTATAATCTTATGAGGTCTCTCTTTAGTCTTCTGCAAATATTCATCAACAACATTATACCATCCAACACCATATGTTATAGATTTCAAACCAATACGTTTATTCCCATCTCTGTTATCAATGTATTGTTGCAAGTTTATTGTCTTGTCAATATTCGAAATTGTATGATACATTTTTATTTTTTATATATAATCAATAATAAAAATGATACCTAAAGAATTCAAGTACAATCCCAATGCATCATATAACCCCAATACTAAATATACCGAAAAGAATATTGAACTTATAAAACAAACGATTTATGTTAACAAAGACGACCATTTTCCAGTAACGTTTCCCGACTTATTTCAAAACTATCAAAATCCAACATTACACACCAATGAACCGTGGAATACATGGCTTCATTCATCATTTGACTGGTGGCAATGTCAATTAAATTTTGCTGTCTGGTGTGCCACTGCAGGATGTGGAGTAAGTTATCAAGACCATTTGCAAAACACTTCAGGACTAACTAAAACAGTATATACATTTCATGTTTATTATTGTATTGCTCGTATTTTGAAAGAACTTCAAACACCTTTACCAACAGATGCATCATTTTGTTATTACAAAAACCCATACGACAAAGCAACCTATCAAAAGTTATGCAATGAATTCAATGTTTCACCTAATACAGATTGGCGTCAAAAATTAGAAAGTAGTTCTAAATGCAGTGGTCTAGGGAGTTACACACAATATTTTAAACCAGATGGAAAATACAGACAAGAACATCGAAGTGAAGGTCCATTCTTTAATCCAAATGATAAAATAGCACATACAGTAGATATAAGTGACGCCTGGACATTGTTTATATTAGACAAATCAAAAGGATTAACAAAAACAGGTATTGAACGAATTAACGAAAGTATTAGAATGTTTGTATGGGCTCTATTAGGAGCACAATCTCAAACACGTGTAGAAATACTAAAAATAGGCACAGGATTTGATGCTCAGAAACAATTTCTTGCTAACATTGAAGATGCTATTAATAGTCCAGTTGATTTACCAAGTCAAATACAAAGATATCAAAACACACTCAAATATGCAAGAAGTAAAGTAGATTTTGTTTATGGTATTGGATTATATATGTCTCCCAGTGATATGGTTTTACAAGTTGGCACTATCGCTGGATATAATAATAAAATTGTAATTGCAACAGAAAATCAAACACTTGGTTTCAATAGTGATGTAAATGTTAAACCTGTTGCACCTACTACACAACCTGCAACTATACAAGGCACACCAACAAAGAAATCTCTACCAGAACCAAAACATCAGGAAACAAAGAAATCTCTACCAGAACCAAAACATCAGGAAACAAAGAAATCTCTACCAGAACCAAAAATCAAATCTCTACCAGAACCCGTTGAAAAAAAAGAAGCAATACAACACGAAGACAACAAAACAGCATTAATAGTTGGTAGTATTGCAATTGGACTATTAATTATGTATGAAATTTATTAAGTTCTTTTTTTTCTTATAAACTCTCTCGCAGATGCATATAACAATCCAGCAACCAATACAACTAATGCCCATAAATGTTCTCCAAACCAACCAACAACTTTACCCGCAGAAGACAACAACCAAGACACAATAGAACCAATAACACCTGGTAATGCAGTAGCTACTTTTCCTGCAAGGGTAGAAAGTAATTTACCAAGATTTGATAATTGTTTCTTAACCCAATCTTTAACACCACCTTTTGGTGGAGAAGGAGGGGTTGAAGTAGTACCACCACCAGTAGGAATAACAGCCTCAACAATAACTCCAATAATCATTCCAAAAGCGGTTAAAATACTAACAATTGTAATGCCTTGTTCTCTGAATAATGTTCTAATTCTTTCACCCAATGTAGTGTCTTCTTTTAATACTTTGTTTATAGTCTCTTTGATTCTATTTACCTGACTACGTAGTTTTTCTTTATTAACATTAATAACTTCCAATCTTGCACTTCTCTCACTTTCTAACTCTTTGATTCGACTACTTATCCTTTCTATTTGAAATTCATCATTGTCTGCTTTGGCTTGTTCTAATTTTGTATTTTCTTTTGCTAAGTCTTTATTTGTTTCATTCAGTTTTGCCAATTCATTTGCTATCTCTTCTTTGACTGTTGTCATTGCATTTGCTATTCCATCAATCTCTCTTTTTGTCCAATCTGTTTGTGTTCCTGCTTCACTACTAACACTTTCAATGAATGATGTCTCTAATGTTTTCACAGATGTTTCTGCATTATTTGCAGTTTCTAATAGTTCTTGTGCTTCTTGTTGTGATGATACATCATTATCAAGATTCTTGAATTTTTCTGAAAATAAATCAGATTGTGTCTCTCTCAACTGGTTTTCTATTAAAGTTGTAAGCTCAGCTCTACCTTCTTTAAGTCTTGTAGCAGATGGTTTAAAATCATCTACACCTAATACATTCCTAACAAAATCAACACCATATTTCCTTTGCAAAGTATTAAATGATAAAAATGTTGCTATTTCATCTGGTGCATTGGAACGATAATATGTTAATGCAATATTCTTTCCACCTTCATCTTTAACATATAACATTGGTCTCCCTATATCATCTTTCTTGAGAGACAAACCTTTGATTTTACGTTTAGGTTCTTCATTCCTTTCGTAAAATCTATCTATCATTTTTTGACCTATGCTATTACGCAGAGTTTTCCAATCATCACCGGTTAAATCATTCAAACCAGCAAACTGAATATTTAATGTTCTCTGAAACTCTTCTTCATCTGTAAAAGATGTTTCTGCTTCTTTATCATAATCCTCCCTGTCATACTCAGGATTTTCATATTCAGCCATTATTTATTTATTATTTAAAAATATTTTTTTATCTTTTAAAAAAATGTCAGCTTACGGAGATAAACTAAACCCTTACAGAAAATTAAGAGAACCACGAGGTGTGAGAGGCATCCGTCAAAGTGTAGTGATAACCAATAATCCATCAACTATTGACCAAAATCAACAATTGTTAGTGAGATTTCCTAATCTAAGTGGTAATGATGTTATTGTTCCCGGAACAGTCAGATTAGCATTTGAAATTGAACTAACCTCTAAAGATGCAAATGCAACTATATTTCAAAACATAGGAAGAGCAATAATTAAGAAAACAACAATTAGAATAAGTGGAAATGAAGTTATGTCCATTGACGATAGTGACATCTATCATTGTTATATTGATTTATGGAAGACTATTACAGAACGTGTAAATATGGTATATCAAGGCGTTGGCAAAGAGAACATGTTGAAACATAGAGTGGGTGCAGGAAACGCAACAGCAGATAAAGAAGATCAAGCCATCGCAAAAGCATATGGAAACAGGTTTTGCATCCCACTTGATTTTGAATTATTGGAAACCCATATGCCTTTTTATCAAGCTGGATTAGGAGATAGACTTGAATATGAACTTACATTCAATGATTATAATAAAGTAATTAAATCAGGCGATGCAACTTCATCTTATACAATCAAAAATATTTTTTTGGAATTTGATATTGTTTCTGATACTGAATTAGCAAGACAAATAAGACAGCAAGTTGATGGTAAAATGGTTATTTTGTATGACAGAATACTAAGACACAGAAAAATAACTAAAAACAAATCTGATACACTATGGAATATCAATCTAAATGTTCCTGCAAGAAGTATGAAAGGAATTCTTATGCTATTCGAAGATCCTGAAAGGGCCAGCACAGAAGAATATTATAATCCAGAAATTACAAAAGTGGAAATGACAATAGAAGGGATTCCGAATCAATTGTATAGTCAAGGAATGAAGTCCCACCAACACTGGGACGAAATAAATAAATTCTTTGCTTTGAATTCAAAAAGAAACAAAGAAACAAGTATGGTTGTTAAAGATTTATATTTTACTGATACAACAATAGAGAAATATCTAACGAACAGGTATGCTTTATGGTTGGATTTACGTTCAACTGATGATAATACACTTCATGGTTCTGGAAGAAGAATTGAAAATGCATCAGAAGGTATCACAATACAAATAACGAAAGAAGCAGGAGCAGATGAACCAATCAATCTTTATTTGTTTGTTATACAAGATGCACAAATCAACTTTGAAGATGGTAGATTTAAAGAAGTCAGTTATTAATATTTTTTTTACAAATAAAAATGGAACTACCAAAATATCCTCATTGTGCTATTATATGTGGTCAAACTGGATGCGGGAAAACAGAGTTTGTCCTTGACCTTTTGGAAGAGGAATATCGTCAAGTATTTAAACATATTGTTATACTTTGCCCAACCATTCAATGGAACAAGGCTTATAAAAATCGTGAGTGGATTGGTGATGTTAGAAAGCCTAAAACAAAAAATATAACAATTGTTAATCCTATTGTTAATGGAGAAGAAAAACTACAAGAACTATTAAGAACGTTCTTTAATAAATATGCTGGTCATTCTACTCTCTACATTATTGATGATTGCAGTGCAACGAAAGAACTAACAAAGAAAAAAGATATGTTATCAGAATTAGCATTTTCTGGTAGGCATGCAGAACAATCAGTGTGGGTTATTTCGCAGAGATATAATTCTGTGTTAAAAGATTTAAGAGAACAAACAAAATGGCTATGCATGTTCTACACAAAAGATAGAGATAGTTTTGAAAATTGTTTTAGAGAGAATGATGTTATTCCTACTTTGGAAGAACGACAGAGAATAAAAGAAGAACTGAAAAAAAAAGAAGCATCGTAAGTTAATTTTGAAGACTGACCAGCCTACTGGTTATTGGTTGGTTGATTGATTATTTTTTTTTAGCAATGATTAAGTAATGCTTATTCAATGCTGTAGCAAATCTTAAGTAATGCTTATGCAATGTTTTAAGTAAAATAGCAATAATAAAAAACAATGCTGTTAGAAATATTATCAATCACTGCAATCTTATCAATAATCATAACAAACACTGCAATCTTATCAATAGTCGGATATGCGATGTTTTATTTTTTTAAAATAAAAAATATATTTCGTAAAATAAAAATGGACGCTGAAGAACTATTACAAGACATTGAATGTGAAAGCACAGAAAATAATGAACAAGAAACAAAACGTGAGCGATTATCAGCCATTGTTGCTGGTGGTGGTAGTAAGCAGTATCTTGGTAAAGACTTACAACTATCAGACATTGATACAATGACAGCAGAACAAATAAACAAACTTTACTGCAGATATGAAGCAAGATTGGGAGCAAGTATGACTAAGACATTAGGTAATTCTTTTATTAGCTTATATGTGATGGGTGTATCAAAGTATTTCAATGTTGTTAATCCACCTAAACTGATACAAGACTTAGAGGAAGACCCTTTTATCAATCACGCTTTGACAAGTTCGTGTTGTGAATTGTATTATAGATATGGAATGTATCTTGCTCCATTAACTGCAATTTTAACAACAGCAAGACATATTGATTTTAATAAAAAAGAAAATATCTCCTTAGAAAAAAATGAGTGATAGTGAAGTTAAAACAAAAGACCCAAGACGAGTAGTTGCTGGTAAGAAAGGTGCAGAAGCAAGAAAAAGAAATGCAGAATTAAGAAGAAAGGAGACTGAAACTATAAAGAAAGAAAACATGGAATTAAAATCTATAACAAAAGATGATGAAGTCGGCTCTCCAAATTCACAGAATATAAATATATACAAAAATTATATACCATTATGCATAACAGTTGGAGTTGTTGGAATAGGATTGTATATGTACAAGTCTAAACAAGTTGTACCACAACAACCTATGATGCAACAACCTATTATACAACAAAAAGAAATTGACCCATTTGAATTTAATTAATTTAAAAAAATAATATTCTCATTAAAAAAATGACAACCTCAATAGACGGAAAACAAATTGCAAACATGTTATATCATGCTGGAGTGGAAACTGTATTAACTGTTGGATATTCAGAATTAGGTAGAAAACTATTGAAAAGACCAGCACCAAAAGTAGATTTTAATATGACAGATATTGGTATGTTGTCCATTGATATATTACTTGCAATGGCAACAAAGGATATGCTTGTTAAGCAAGGTATTATTCCTGCAGATATTATGAAGTAATTTTAATATTTTTTTTTTATCCATTATATAAAAATGGCAAGTGCAGTAGCATTAATGGTTGGAGGAGCAATTACAAACGCCTTAGCCTTTTCAGGTAGTAATTATTTATTTTCACATATGGGTAGTAATAGTGATGAAGAGAGAAAAAGACATGATAAGGCGATGGAACAATTAGAATCAGCAACAACTGCGTGGAATGAGAAGAGAACAGAAAGATTGGATTTTATTAATGAGCAACTGAAGAAGGAACATCATGCTGTGGATGAGTTCAGTGATGCTGACACTGCTATGAAACAATATTATTATATTACAGGAAAACAATTGCCAGATAATTTATCCACACCATTACCACCAAAACCTACATTAAGTGATTTTTACACTCCATCAGAAGACCAGAAAAATAGAGAGATTGCATTTGTTGTTGGTGGTATGGCATTGACAGGATTTGTTGCTTGGAAGTTGATGTAGGTAAAAAAAAAATATTTTTTGACATAATCTTTCTTTGGAAAAACTAAATCATAAGCATGATATTTATTTTTTTTATTATTCTTACATGGTTTCAAACCAAGTGGTCTTACATAAAATGGTGGTTCTTTACCTTCTATCTTCTTTGTGAGATGTGCAGGACTCCATACTTCACCATTGTCTTTGAGAGTTAAAATTACACTCACACCATTTTCTGTGTTAATTTCTCTGTAGTCAGTGATTGTATAAATGTTGTTGATTTCTAAATCAGTCCATTTCTTTGTGTCAAATTGACTTTGTTCCTTTAACAGCTCTTCAAACTCTTCTTTTGTAGGTGTATAGTCATCATCAAGCAATTGTGCTATATTTTGCGTTTGTGCGTTCTTTGACATCTTTTTATATATAAATATTTTTTCTTAAATAATAATAAATGGAGAAGATATACTATAGTCCAAAAGGTTTCTGGAAAGGACACTCAGCTGTTGGTAAGTTAGCAAAAGAAGCAAAGGTTAGTCAGAAACAAGCATTAGAGTTCTTAAAGAAACAAGCAGTATGGCAAATATATTTACCTGCACCTAAGAAAATAATAAGACCTAAATTTGATGTGTCTGCAGAGAATGAAGTTCATCAGGCTGATTTGTTGTTTTTACCTCACGATACTATTGGTAGAAAAACATACAAGTATGCATTGACAGTGGTTGATATTGGAACAAGATATAAAGAAGCCGAACCTTTGACGTCGAAAGATAGTAAAGAAGTTGCAAATGCTTTTGAGAAGATTTATAAAAGACATTTGAAGTATCCTAAACTATTGCAAGTTGATCCTGGTAGAGAATTTATGAGTTCCGTTTCAACTTTGATGGAAAAGCATAATACCAAAATAAGAAGAGGTAGAAAAGAAATACACAGAGACCAAGGAATAGTAGAAAGATTTAATAGAACCTTAGCAGAAAGATTGTTTGGTTATCAGTATGCTAAAGAGATTGATACTAAAAAAAGAAACAGAGAATGGGTTAAGAGATTATCTGATGTTATTAAAGCATTAAATAAGGAGACGAAAAAACCTCCTCCAATTATAACAAGAAAAGTTGATGCTGAAATTTGTCCTTATGCAAATGTTAGATATTTGTATCAACCTGGAGAATTAGAAGGTGGTGGAAAGAGAAGGGCTACTGACCCAGTATGGTCTGTTGATATTCATAAGATTGACTATCATATTATAACGCAGGGAATAAGAGTTTATTATTTGAAATCTCCTGCACCTAAGAGAGGGTTTGTCAAAGAGGAATTACTTATTGTTCCGGCTGATACCCATACGCGTATGTCGTGATTCCATCTGGTGCTATGTATCTTTTTGTGTCTAAAGGAGAAAGTGTAGTCTTATTTACTTTTAATCCATATATGTTGTGATGCATTGAGCGTAGCATGTTCATTGAGTGTGTGTATTTCTTTTTGTTGAATAATGCATCTCTGTAGTTTTCAAAATTGATTTGTTTTTTGATTACATATTTTTTTGTTCCTTTCGCTTTTTTGATGACTTGTTCATCTGCTCTTAATACTGAATATAGTTTAGGACGAAGACCAATATATTCTGATATTGGAACACCAGCACATTCATCCTTCATCTTACCTATGACCTTCTTGTTTGTTTCATCGTATAGTGGATGTTCTTTTGGATAATCAGAGAAATCGTATTCATCTTTCATTTCAGACATATCTTTGTAAGCATCTTTGGTTTTGATATCTACTAATAAACTGTCAGTATCGGTGTATAACAAGGTGCAGTTATCACCATACTTCTTTTTCAATGTATTATAATACCAATCATACATAAGATGTTTTGATAAATCTAAAACACAGAAGCCAACATATATTGGTTTATTTAGAGTTAATCTTGTTTTATTCACTTGAATGGCAGATAACTCATCAGAGAACTTTACTCTACGATTGAAGTTTGGTTTGGCTATTATCTTGCGGATTTTTTCATTTTCACTGCCATCTGTTTTGACTAATTTAATATCAACTCTTTTACGTATGTTTTCCATTGTTTTGCCAAATACTGAGTTGTTCATAAGTTTAAAGAAATCTTTTTCAAATGTAGTCTTTGCTTTTTTACGTAATTCTGTATTCAGACGTATGTAAGGTTCCATCCAAGGTTTCTCATCAAATTCTAATATTCTGTGTATTTTTGTTATTTTCATACCAAGTTGTTTGTATAGTCTCAAGTTCTTGTAATGTACTACATATTTCTTCTTATCCATTAGATTGGGGACAAGTTTTTCTGTTTTTAACATACTATTTTCAATTAGTTCATTTTGATAGTCGGATAACCATTCTTTTTTAATTGCTAATTTTTCAGGTGCAAGTGGATAGTAATTATGTAGTTTATGTAAATGTTTAGGATATTCTAAATCTACTTCATATATTCTTCCTCTACCTTTTTTTAGTGGTTGAAGTTCTCCATCTATTAAATCTTTATTAGTTATCCATTTGAAACCACCATATGGAAGTGGTTGGCTCATTGAATGACCATATAAATTATTTGCATCTAAATACATTATGTAATTGTCTTCTTCATCTGGATTATAATCTGCGACATATTTATTGTTTGCTTTTGCGTGTCTTTTAGAAACCATACTTATTCCACCTCTCATTCCTTTTTCAATGAAAAGATGCATATCCAAATCTGATAGAAGTTGTAATTCTATTTTTGTGTATTTTAGAAGAGCATCCCAAGATAGACCAGGTGCAGTGTAGTAATGTAGAGGGTCAAGTTTATAGTTATTCATACAGGTTTCTCTAAACTTTTGAAAAACATCTGCAAGTAAGAGAACATCTGTTTTGAGATATAAATCATGATAATCATCAAGTGTTTTACAGTTAAATTGTTTCCATACTTTTTGAGCGTGTTCATAGTCTTTTTGTTTGATACTTTTATCTGTTAGAGAACTGTAGAATTTGTCTATTGGTGGTAGTTCAGTTTCATTGAATCTTTCTTGACTGTCAATATATTCGTATGGATAGATACCTTTACGAGCAAGAAGATGTGAGTTAGTTGTATGTTTTACAGTTAATGGTAAGTCTGATTCGTTGAGTTGTTCATATCTTGTATTGTGGCATTTTTTACATTTTGCTGTTAATAACCAATTTTCATTGATGTTTATTTCTTCTGTATCTTTACATTTTTCACATTCTCCTACACCAATTGCTCCATCTACCAACTTTTCAAGAGAGGAAGCCATAAATTGAAAACTGTCTAAGAATTTCAGTTGTCCAATGCTGAATGAGATGATTTTCTCTGCATTATTTGCAATACAAGTAATGTTTCCACTTGCTTTGTGTATTTTCTGCATTATTAGATGACTATCATAACCTTTTAAGTTGTGGAAGATAACTGGAATTTTGGTTTTATTTGGTTTGATTGCAAGTTTGAGATTACAAGATTTATGTGCTGGTCCTCTATATTCTCCTGTGAAATGACAGTGGTCTTTTACTTTTGGGTTGTTTTTGTTATTTCCTATTTCTTGTTCGCATATCCAACATTTGGTGGCATTTTCATAGTCTTCAGTGTTTTGCTCTGTTAATGGTTCGGGGTGAGCAAAGATGTTATTGATATTGCTAACCTCACATTTTAAGTGATTCAAAAATACTTCAACAACATCTTTACCTCTGTAGATAACAGGTTCTTCAGCTTCACCATCATATCTGACAACTTGATATCCAAATCCACACGCTTCGTGTTCGCTTGTTATTTCTTATTTATCTCCTTTTTGTTCTGTTTTAGGTTTGATTATGCTTTCAAAGTCGGCATAAATGACATATGGAACAGGCATTTGATTTTGATGATTTTTAAACTTGATAAGACCTTTTGATGGCATTTCTATTCGCATTGGAGATTTGTTGATGCCTTCACAGTCTTCTTTGTGTTTGATTAGTAGGTCTTCTCTTGAAAAACCGTGAAGACATCTTTCACAAAAGTAAGTAGCTCCGTGTTTGTTATTCTGATTACGAAGTAATCTATTTAGACTTTTAATCCAACAGTAGTGATATTTTGTTTCCTTTTGTGGTTTTTCATCTGGATTATAATTTTCATCAATTTCCTCTTCAACTTCTGTTATCAAAAGCAGGTTAATTCTTTCTTTATCATTTGATTGATTTGAAATATGATATGGAAATACAGTAAGTTTCTCTGTCTTTTTTGTGATTGTATATCCATAAACATTGATTGCTATATTGTTTTGTTTCTCAACTTTTGGTATTTGTGAGATTGGTGTGGGAAAGTCAATTCCTTCCATATTCAGATTAGGGCATTTAGTGTAGCTATATACATTATTCAAGTGGTTTTTTGCTGGATATAGAGCAGATTTCAATGCCCATTCTAAACATTTATTATCATTGTTCTTCATATTAATTATTGCTTGTTTGTTTGCTATTACTTTTGGAAGAGGAATATATGAAGAACCTTTGAGTGGTTCATATTTTGCTATGTTGAGATAGAGTTTGATACAGTGGTCAATTTCTAAACCTGTTGCGGTATTTGTGAATTTTTCAATCCATGTTTGTATATAAGCTGTTTGTTTGTTATAGTTTTCATCTAAATTATTTTCATTAAGAACTGCACATTGTTCTCCGTGTGATGCACCGATAACTTCTTTTCTTTCACCATCAAGTTCATCTTTAAAGAATTTTAGAGATAATCCTATTGAAAATTTAATACCATTGTATTCTTTTATGTCTTTCCTGATTTGGTCTAAGATGATAGATTGTTTATCATTAAACAAGATACTTGGGTCTTTATATTTATGAGCATCTATTTCATACGCTTTGAAGTAATTGCATAATGGTTTATCAACCAGTTTCAGAGCATTTTTAGTATCATCATCTATATCTTCATCATTAATTTTTTCACTTGTTTTAACAGCATTTTGTTGCTGTCGTTTTCTTATCTTTTTATTTCTACGTCTTTTACGCAGATTTTCCAACGTAGAAGTTTGTTGTGGAGGCTCTTTAAGAGCATCAACCATTTTACGCAATTGTTCATCGTTAATAACTCCATCACGATAAAGATTTAATATATATTGTACATCTTTGTTACTCATTCTTTTTACCATTATTATTTTTTCTTTAATAAGATTTTTTTTTATTTAAAAAATATAAAATATAAGTAAAAAAATGGAATGCACATTCTTGAAAATTGGTAATCATGAACCATGTCATTCAAAAGCGACCAAAAATTCAAAATATTGCAAACTGCATAATTATCTAATGAAAAAAAGTAAAGTTAAACCCTGTTTGAAATGTGGAAAAGGAACTTGTGCTAAATATCAAATATGTGTTCCTTGTGGAGCGCAAAAAGAGAGATTAAAACATCGATATTATGAATTGGTGAAGCCGTATAATGATGAAGTTAAGAGATTATTGCATATTGAAACTGTGTAGTCAGTGTTGTTTTTTTTGTTCTGCGCATCTCTGTCTCTAAAGGTGAGTACTTTTATTTTCTCAATGAACAAAATGGATTACGCGTAATCATCAATAAAAAGTCTCAACAAAATGGATTACGTGTAATTGTCTTTGATATATATGTACAGACAAATATATCACCGATTACAGCGTAATCTTCAATCGATTGTTTCAACAAACAGAGTTAGTGATAATACTGCAGAATATATGTGGTATGACGTGTCTATATATAGAGTGTTAGTTGTTGAGGATGATAATTTTTTTTTTTTTATGCTCAAATTGGTGATATAGTTTGTATCGCCGTCGGAAAATTGTGATATAATATATATATAGATTATGCTCCAATCGGCGATATAACGAAAGAAAGTGAGGTATGTCGCCGTTGGAGCATAATCTATATATATGCTCGAGAGAGCTTTTGACCGTCTACAGAGGAGTTTTGTGAACTCTTTTTTCTTTTTTTTTTTTTTGGTTTGGGTTTTATGGCCCTTTCAAGATTTTTTCCCTCATATCGAGCTGATTGTTAATCAGAGTTGGGCAAAAACCGGAGTACCCGGAGAAAAACCACATGACCTTCCGTTGCAGAACTTGGGTCTCACAGGTGAACTAATCATTAACAAAGATTGTATCGAAAATTGGATTTGCAAACGAAGGCTGTGTTGAATTCCGTGATTTGATCATACTGCATTGATAAACAGATGGATTTAATTTATGTTTTGCAGAGAGCTCCCTGGTTGCCCCCATTTCCCCTGCCGTTTCCAGAAGCTGAATATGCCGAAAACTCCACAAACGCCAACACCTCAACGAGCACAACGACAACAACAACTGCATCAACGGAAACGACCACTGTGATGGTTGGTAAGTATCATGTAAAATTTATCAAAAGCAGGTTTCTGTACAGTTGCATATATATATGTATCCTGTCTGTGCACAATTATGTTGATAAATTGCAACTTAAACAGGAAATGTCAGCATGCAAATTTCCTTCATGAGTACATGTATGCTTAGCTAAATGCCTCCATACTTCAATTGTTCAATGCGACGTGTTTAACTAATTTGATAACTGTATGATATATTCTAAGTGGTCATCTGCTGCAGCAAAAGTGTCCAATAAGTTCATCACTTTTATGGACCACTGGCTTTGGAAAAGGGTTTATAGATTTTGCTTAAGACATAAACAGGAACTAATAATTAAAGCAGAACGTGAGAGCAATTTATTTAGATTTCCACTGCTCGCGAATCCCTCGGAATATATTGTGAGCATCACAGCACAGGACAGCGAAATCTTATTTTCTAAGGCCATGCGTGTAAGGAATAGATGTGATAAGCTTTTCTTTTCTCGACAACTGATGGTTCACTTTCGTATCAAAATATATCTTTCAAACCCAAATTACAGAATTTTTGTGCAAAATATCAACGTGACCAATGTACCATTATCCTGCTGTCCACGACAAGCATTGTCTTTGAAAACAGTGTAGATCCAGACCGGATAGCTTCTCTGATCAGAATCTACACTGTTTGACATTCAGTTTGTAAATTTGAAGGTAAAAGTTACGCCAAGCAATCTAAATGGTTCAAAGTAAAAAATGGATGTGGCTAATTTTAATATTCAGCAGGATAAGGGTTAATACGAAATCTAGGCAACCTCTATTTAATGTTTATTTATAGCCACACTTACATGTACAGTTCGTAAAACCTGGACTGGATTCAAATATTGTGGCATTGGCAAACAATGCAGTCACAGGTCAGATGCCACAGAATGGGCCTTCTGATCAGGGCCTACACTGTTTGCTTAAGGTAGTTTACCTTTACCCCCCCCCCCCACGCTTTCATAGAGACACAGTCAACCCGCCAAGGTTGTCGGTTCTTTGATTAAAACTCAAGATATGCATTTTTACTATTGCAGCAGTCACCCTCGGTATCCGATGGAATGAAATGATGGTGATTGGAACCATTGCAGTGGCCATAACAGCTGTTGGCACAGCAGTTGGGATAAGATGCGTCAGAAAACGCAGAAGAAGACAAACCTTAAGGCCCATACAGGTCCAGGATGTGACGACAACCTGCACAACACCTCCAATTTCCCCCAGGCACAGGAGAAGGCGCGACGGTGGGAGCTACGAAAGTGTTGAACTTTTTGCCGTTAACAAAATGGACTAGAAGAAGATTTTGCCACTGTTTTGTTTTGTTTTGTTTTGTTTACAAATGAAATTGCTGAATAGTTCAATTTACTCATCACAGTGACATGCCTATATGATTTTGACCACCCTTAAACCCCACTTTTACATGGGAAATCATCTGGGGTTTACAGGTATTTATACATGTCATTATTTTTTCATCATTTGTACCCAAAACATAGATTGTTGGTACTCATTGGAACCACCTAATCTTGGCGGCTCAAATGAGTACCTACAGTACATGTTTTGGAAAGAAGTAAGGTTAAAATCAGACTTTTTTTTTTTTTTAAATATGTTTGGTGTGTTTTCAGATCTTTGGATCAACCAAACTCTCTTCAAAGTGACATTTGCTGCGTGTTTTTGATTAACCAGTTCAGGAAAATTCAGAAACACTCAGCAAATTTCGTCTCGGGAACTTTGATTTATCTGGGGCTCTGTAATTGTTGGTATAAAACAAGGGATTTAGATAAGGCAGAATTTCTTCTCGTTTACTATTTGCTGCATTTTTCCAATCAGCATGTCCGTAAATGTGTGTGTGTGGCTTGCACATTTTTTTTTCACAAAAGCTCTTGTGGTCGGAAGAATGCAGCAGTCTTGTTTACAGAAGAAACAAATTTTGTCTTATCTAGAGCTCTCTCGGATGGGTTGACAACGACAGCACAAGCATGTACAGTTTATAAACTTATTTATTTTCCCCGTTTCTTTGCAATTTGAATTCTGTGTTCTTTTGTGCCATAACGATCCTAAGTATCCGGACAGCCAGGCCAATGCAAACAGGCGGACCCAGATCAGACTGCTTCAGAAGGAACAGTCTGATCTGGGCCTACACTGTTTGCCATTCCATCTACACATTTTTGGACTCCATACTGGATCATGGAAAACATCATCTCAAATTTCAGCCAGTCCTCAAGGCTCAAGGTGTCCGAATGTTCAGGATTGTAACAGTTAATGTTCTTATTTATATATATTGCAAACATTCACCCACAAATGCTTAGAAGACTATTATGGTTGCATTTCAACCAATTTTGTGGTTACCTGTCAAAATTGTCTCAGTGAGGCGATTCTGAAATGTACCCACAAAATAGGTGTCTCAGAAGATGAGAGAAAAAAAATCCTTGTTACTTCCCTTTATCTGCAGCTATGCACTAAGCATTAATGGGTTTTACAACAGTAATTGCAACGGCTTTAAAAAAAAAGACTGCATTGCATGAAGCTTTCACTCAGAGCTGAAACCGATGACATATCAGTACTGGTAAACAGCTTAGCGGTTCTAAGCCTGCCCAGGAAAAATGATGCAAATCAGACCAGCGATGCAGATCTATTGGTTTCATCAGGCTTGAGATGTCATTTCATCTCAATGTCGGGTAAATGTCCCACAAGATTGGAAGCAAAGTCTCCAAAATGACCAATACAGTGTTGATCAGGTAACATATTGTAAATTTCTTGTATTTGTCAGATTTCTGCTCAAAACCAATTGAGGTATCTTGGAACAAACAAAGAAGAGAAAAAAATGAACAAAATAAAATTGTGACACAGAAACAATTTTTTTAGTGTTTTCTTCCGTACATGTCAATTACGGCAAGAGGTCATAAAGTTTTCATGCTTAACTTTTACAAAATTTGACCTGCTCAGAAATTTTGAAATGTCTGAAATGACATTTCAAAAATTTTGAGCAGGACAAACAGTGATCTTTGCTGTTATGAGCAGGAAAAATTCCAAAGGGATATTATTTTGATATTGAAAGCTTCTGGAATTACACACTCGGTAGAGTTAAGCACCAACAAAATTATAACCTCAGGGTCAGGTTTTGTAAGGGTCAGATTCAGTGTCGCCCATCGTCAGGTAGTCAGAATGTTTCCCATTTCGTTATTTTGGCATTGTCAGCTTTTTTACCACTTTCCAAATCCGACTTTTTCTTTCCAGTAGTATGTTTTTTGACCTTGTCAATTTTAGCCAAAAAACTTTTTGGAACATTTATTTGGAGAAGTGCCCGTCTAAACTCATTAAATCCCACAGGTTTAGGCAAGTCTGTGACACTGACGCTAGCCCTTAACAAATCTATAATGTTGGAAGCCGGGTCCAGTATACGATTCCGAATAAAGACATTCCCATGACTGTTGATGGTGATCACCTGAGAGCCAAAATTTAGAATGAAATGTAAAAGTCTGCTGATTTTGTCCCTTAAAATCTTTGGAACACTGCTTCCAATAGCATGCATTAATTTCCTGGCAAGTTTAAATTCCTTATCACCATGAACTGAATTAACAGAAGAGTTCACTTGTTCGTGAGACTTCCGCACCGACTGGGCTTCGTGTTCAGAAAAACCTGTTGCGTCACTACGACTGCTTGAAGTCTCAGCACTTGACAGTTTTCTATGTTTCACTTTCTGTGGGCTTGGCGCCTGGGTCTTTGTTAGACTCGCTTGCTGCTTCAGCAGTTGTTGGTACCGCGACAGGGGTATAAGTATCGAGGTTTTGTATCCGTCCTGTTCTGTCATTTTCACATTCAAAAGTTGACTTGGATTTCACAGATGTTTGTCTTTTTTCTCCTTCTTCTTCTTCTTTTCCTTCTTCTTCCTCTTCTTCTTCTTCCTCCTCTTCTTCCTCTTCTTCCTCTTCTTCTTCTTCCTCTTCTTCCTCTTCTTCTTCTTCTTCTTCTGTCGATGATGATGAAGATTCCTCTTCAATTTCCGAGAATGGCAGGAATGAAATCGAGGCTGCTGTTTTCTTCGATGAAAAATAGTTGAAAAATATTTGCAGCAGTTCTTTAATTGCGCATGAATGTTTGCCCAATAACTGCCTTTTGGTGTATCTGTCAATTTCTTTCAAAGACAATTTCCGAAGCACAGTTCTGTGTTTATACAGTTTACAATAGTCCTCATCTGTGAGAGATATATTTCCTTGGAGTGTGTTGAAAGCAATTTCATACAGCGTATTAAGCTGTTCGGCAGTAGCTGTCTGAAGTAAATGTCTCCTCTGGTAGCTAGTCGCAACACTCAGATACCTGAGAAAACATACGTGTGTCTCAATTCTGTTCATGATTAACATTAATTTTCCGATATCAACAACACCTATTTCAGCTCGAATATAATAGGATATTGTCCTGGAAGAACGTTTTTCCTCAGCATATAGCGAGGGTTTTGAGATCTAGGCGATAAATCAATTACCAGAGGTGAAAACTGATTTTCGCCGATTACCCTGTCATATACACTGACAAAACCTTTCGATTTATTTTTATGACAGAACAATTGGGTGGCTAAGGTGATCAATTGAAGCCTATTCCGCAAAGTGAATAATATAATGTAGTGCAAGTTAGTCGCAATGGTTTTCGAAAATTTACCATAGGTAAAAATATTATGAGAGGTAAATATGCAGCTTATGTTCAAGTGATGACAAAGCATTATGGTGAGGTCACTAAGGTCCTTAGACGAGATGACCTCGTAATATAAATCGTCAAACACCAACATGAGATGCTTCTCTGAACTTGCAAATTTTTCGATGTCGCATCTCTGAGGAAGTCCTTGATAAAATGAAATATTTTTTATGGACGTCTCCATTTCACTAAATTTACTTTGATACACGTTGTAAAAGTATATCACTCGAGAGGGCTTTTCGGTAAAAGTTCTGTCTGACTGTTCCAGCAAGTTTTTTATGTAGCTCGTCTTTCCGGAATTAGACATGCCTGAAATATAACAGAAGGGAAAAAAGTTCTTACTTCTATTCTATTCGGAGGCAGCTCTATTTTGGAAACTCGTTAGGGGCCACCTAGCCGCCTCTAACGAGCACCCACAACTTACATGTGTTTATTTGTCTAGTTTTAAGAAGAAGAAAAATAGATTTACTTACCTATAATTGACATAGTAAACGGCGTGACGAACTTCAAAAGCGAATCTCCCTGAAAATCATTTCCTGAAACCATTTCCATTTTCCAAATGTGTTTCGTTTAGGCATAAAAATGTGAAATAACATAGTCACTGATAATATCGGGTATTTACAAAACATTTTCCCGGCTGCAGTCCATTCATCGTTTCTCACGTCTTTAGAAATTTAAACGATAATAGCAGATCTAAAGGCTCTCTTCCAACGACTTTCATTGTTTCCCAGTTTTCAAGGCGATAAGTGTTTCGCCGCAAGTGTCAATAATATCGCACCCATCCATCACTACTGCACCAGGCAGTATCACCCTAAATATCGGGATAGAAGTGCTTGAGCGAACAGTGTAGACCCCGATCACCCTGACCTGACCAGGGTCAGCAATGTTCGCCATTCCACCAGAACATCTTTTGCGCGTCGCCTGAGGGTTCAAATTTAAGGATAATTACAGCATATTTACGCTAATTTACATAATTCGAACTCTCACCCGATATTTAAGGTAATTACGTCATCTTATCATTTTCCGGTTATCATCCAGCATTCCTCTCTCATTTTACATACTACTAGTGTTGACGGGGACGTTAAACCTCAACTCAATCAATCAATCGTTTACCCGGCGGTTCAAACAACTACCTACATTCTATATTTAGAGCAGAAATATACGAAACAATATCGGATTTTTTATCGGAAATATTCATTCGTTGGCACAAGAATAGGCATGTTTTCCTAATGTCGCACACGTGTTGTGGTAAGTTTTGCTGTTCATTGGCTTGTTTAAAGTTATAATCGCGCGGCGGGTGATAGTAATAATATTCTTTAGACAGTCACGCTTATATGATGTACCTGTAATTAGTAACAATTGGGTATTTCCCAGGCATTTTCATACATTAAAATTAAACTCATATTTTCAGGAGGAGAAACAACTCTAGGAAATATTCTACACAGTTCAAAAAAGTTTTGAACCACTGGGTATATTTTACTTTTTTTTAACCCATTTAGTACCAGAAACTCCAAAACGGGTACCCTGGAAAACTGCAGGCACAGATCAGACGCCGCAGAACGCGGCATCTGATCAGGGCCTCCACCGTTTGCTAACCGGCCCCGATAGCTCAGTTGGTAGAGTGTCCGCTCCGGGGAACGGGAGGTCTCGGGTTCGATCCCGGGCCGCGACATACCAAAGTCGTTAAAAATGGTACTAGCTGCTCCTCGTTTGGCACTCAGATTTACGGGGTAGAGCTAGGACTGGTCGATCCAGTGTCAGGATAATGTGACTGGGTGTGGTATCATGTAATGTGTCTGGGACATGATACTTCAGTGAGGCAGCACTATAAACGTGAGCATTGAGCTCCCTGTCGCAACCAGACACCGTCGTGATATGACTGAAAAATTGTTGAAAGCGACGTTAAACCCGAATTCACACACACACACCGTTTGCTAAAAGTTCAGTCATTTCCCAAATAAATTTTGAAGATTTGTTTGTTTGATTTGAGGTTTAACGTCCGCGTCAACACTGTAAAGGTCATTTTGGAGACGTTTCTTCCAATTTTGTGGGACTTTTACCCGACATTGAGATGAAATGACATCTCAAGGCCTGTCGCCCACGGTCCGACACTCACACAGCTTTGCCTGGGCAGGCTTAGATCCTCTAAGCAGTTTACCAGTACTCGTGTGTGGGTCGGATTCAGCTCTGCGTGGAAGCATCATGCAGCCCATATATTTCTTCAATCCCCGAAGGGCGGGGGCCGAAATTTTGAAGAAAAACACAACCTGACACCCCTAAATTTTGAAATGGACACCTGCTATATATAAGGCGGAAGATTCCATTTGGTACTAAAAGGGTTAAGGAGACGTAATATATTTTGGGTGAGGACCCATGCAGGATTACAATGCGTACTTACATACTTAACCCTTTTTGTACCAAATGGAATCTTCCTCCTTATATATAGAAGGAGTCCATTTCAAAATTTAGGGGTGTCAGGTTGTTCTTCAAAATTGATTTGGAAAATTGCCTAACTTTTTGCAAACAGTGTAGGCCCTGATCAGACGCCGCGTACTGTGGCGTCTGATCTGGGCGTGCATTGTTTGCCCTGGTACCCGTTTTGGGGTTTCCAGTCTGAAATGGGTTAAATTAAGTATTTACTTAACTGTCGCATAAAGTGAACTTCAACGAAATTCTTTCGCTAAACTATTTAAGGCACCCCAGATTGATGTGTGTTTGTTTGATAGGAGGTTTAGCGTCTCCGTCAACACTGTATAGGTCATTTTTGAGACGTTGCTTCCAATTTTGTGAGACTTTTACCCAACATTGAGATGAAATGACATCTCAAGCCCTGCCGCCCGGGCAATGAAACCAATAGGGTTTATAAGCATGGACTGACCGACTCGGGCCGCTTTGCCTGGGCAGGCTTAGATCCTCTAAGCGGTTTACTAGTACTCGTGTGCGGTCTGTTTATGTGCTGCGTGGATGCATCATGCAGCCCATCTATTTCTTCAAGACCCGATGGACGGGGGCCTATCTTTAAGATTGAGTGCATATAATGTTAACAATGACAAACGTTCGGGCTTCGATTCGCTTGAGAAGAAGGCATCGAATACGACGCAAAGGGACAGAGAGATGCAAACCCGCTAGAAAATCTGCCGAATCGGAAATATGGGACATCTAATGAGCATGATGAATGCGCATAGTATAATCATCGCCTCTGCGAGTTTACTTGGCGCTGAGGTTTTATGCTATTGGGAGTGGAGATTCCCTGGGCGTGTCCAAATGTGCAACAAATGCAGCAGTGTTTCGCGTCGATCACATCTATAAAACACGCCTTTATAATTTTGACAACCCCATTTAACCCTAACTTTATATGGTAAAGCAGGGGGCTACAGGGTTATACATTATTGTTCGTAGTTCTGCTCAAATACATAGATTGGGGTACTAGTTAGAACGGTCTCACCGAGCCTGTTCTAACGAGTACCCAAAGTCTATGTTTTGAGCAGAAATATGAAAAAAAGATATATATATTTTTTTTTTTGGTGATAAAATTTCCAATATATTTTAATAGGCGTGTGTTTTCGTAATGTTTGATCGCTTCCCCCGAGGTGTAAAGGCATTACGCAAACACGCCTATACAGATACATTGCCACCTTTATCGCCGAAAAAATGAAAATTTTATGATGAAAAATTGTGATATTTTTCTTATTTCTGCTCAAAATATAGATTGGGGGCACCCGTTAGAACCGCCTCATCGAGGCGGTTCTAACGAGTACCCACAATCTATATTTTAGAGCAGAAATAAGAAAAATAAGGTATACCCCCGGAAACCCCAGTTTTTCTATATAAAAGTGGGGTTCAAGGGGGTCAAAATTATATAGGCGTGTTTTCGTGCTGGTGCTGGCTTTGTTGAATCGTAAAGGACTTGTCTCCATAAGGGGGTTTTCCTGCTACCTAAATATTTCAATAAGGATTGCCTTACTGCTGGCACTTCTACAACATCTGACATGGACCAAAAATCACCCCAGAAAAGAAAATCAGGGATGCAACAGACTTATTAATGATTGTGGGATCAATACTGAAATGCCTCATTTCTTGAAGAAAACAGAGAAACAGTATATCACTGAGGAAGCAAATGAATCCAGACTTGTCACCTAAGTGAGATGGGTTGTTGAGACAGCAAATGGGCGTATAAAGCAATGGAAATCTTTAAGTACTGGGCTTCCAAACTCTCAGATCCCGTTTGCTGGCGGTTATGTGCGCATTGTTTGCTCGCTTGCAACGCTTTCCGGCCACCCTTGGTGACAAGTTTGGAATCAGATGTTGTCATGGCCAAAAGAATGCTGGCCTTAGAAAAGTCACCTAATAAACTTCAACAAAAAGTGACTGGCAATAAGTGGGACAAACGGTGCACAATTTGGAAAAGTATGGATGCATCTGAAATGCCATATTTCCCAGAACTGAACGAAGCAGAATTAAGAGACCTGACAATGGGAGTGTATCAGATTCGCCAGGCCAAATCCTACACGAAAGAACACCCAAACAGATGACAGCAAATCTGAAATCCTTACAAACAAAGAGCAAGAAGGTGTCCTCAAGTCCCAAATACGTTCAAGGCATACCAGTAGCAAGACCTATAATTCATGGATTGAATACAGCACAGGCTTATCACCTATCGCCGGTTGGTTTTGCACATGCAAATCAGGGGCTGTAGTGGTGGGCTGCTCTGCCCATATTGCACCAGTCTTATGTTATTTGGGGTTTGGGCGACACCAGCCAGCAACAAAAGGGCCTAAGATACATAATAAATACATGGAATTTCTTACAGATGCTGCAGCTGAAGTTTGGGATACCAACAGCGACTCCTCAGAAGAAAGCGATACGGAATGAGATGAGCAAATGTGTGTCAATTATATCCGATTAAAACGCTGAACTCTTAACACCTCTAAAAGTAATTTTGACCCTAACTGATACCAATTTAGTCTCTGCTACAACAGTACAACCCTTTTACACGATAAATACATTAGAATTTAACTCCTGTAAGCATTTCTCGCCAGTAAACTTATAGCAAAAAGGCAAAGCAAAGTTTTGATAACTTCATCGCATTTTACTGCAATTTTCTCTTTTCAAGGGCACATAACTCATGTCACAGACCGTTTATCAAAATATCCTCATAATTCTGCAATGGCCGAGCATTGATAAGTATTTTCTAGAAATAAGGTAAGAATGTCTTGCTTAATAGAGAAATGTTCAACTTTTTGGCAAAGTTGGGAGATGAAAAATTAATGAAAATCCGCAAAGTGCAAATAAAGTATTATATTTTAGCAAAATTCAATAAAATATACAACCACCCTACTTCACATTAATATGTACCCACAGTTTATACATTACATGGCAAAAAGTTTTGTCAGTCTGTTATTTGAATATAGTCAATTACTGATTAATTGGTAGAACTGACATGGAATTAACCTACCCACTTTTGATAAACCCTTATCACAAAACCAGAGTTCCGTTTGATTCAAACTTACCAGGGATGAATGTTCCCTCCGTGTGGCTATATTTGTCCAAAATATTATTGGAATATTTAGGTACCAGGAAAACCCCCTATGGAGACAAATCCTTTCTCGTTTCGTAGCTTTCACGCCGTGAAGAATTTGTACCAATACGTCGCGGATTACATACCAATATTGCTAACGTGTGTGAGAAATGCGCACGTAGTCAAATATCATGTTGCAATCATGCACATTCCTCTCACCCACCCACCCCACCCACCGGGCCAAGCTGCTGCATTTTGCATTAGATTAAATTCTTAACAAGCATACCATAATTTTTGAAAACGTGGAAGAAAATTCCAATGTTTTACTGTTGGAATTCCAGGGACAAGCGTTAGAATGCTTAAACTGAGCCGAGTCTCGAGAAAACCTTTCAACGGTGTTTCCGACTAGACCTGTCAGCATATGTAACTATACCTTCTGCTGATGTATTTTTGTACTTATTTGGTTTCTGTTCGGAGGGATTTCCGCTTCCTCTTGGTGCTTTGGATTGGCTATGTTGTTCCTGGACCTTCCATAAAATTATTTTTAACTTCTGATTTAGAAACTTGGTATATTCTTCAATTAGTGCAACGAAAAACAGATGCGCTGAATCTTCAGAGTGGTTACGGAGCTATTCTGCGCATTTGATATTATTATTATTATTATTACTATTACTACTTTGTTTGTTAGATTTAGTTTTTGACGTCTACGATCAACAGCTAAAGTTATTGACGGTCAGTTGACCTAACCACAAGCCTCCCGGAGGCAGTTAACCAGTACTTAGTGAAAATTCTTTCTCCATCTCTACGAGGATGATTGGTCGCAGCAAGATTTTCATGACCATATCACCAACAGGTCACAGGTGTGACGAATACTTACCAATTCTTTACACGTCAGAAATTTTCAACGAATTCTTCACATGTGTGAGGAATTGGTACCAATTCTTCACATGTGTGAGGAATTGGTACCAGTTCTTCACACCCGAGAAAAAAGCCGCACCAGTTCTTCACAGGTATGACGAATGCTTATAGGTTATTGACTTTATATTGTAAAATATTCGGCACGAGTTCATATGGCGAAGCGAGTGCGTCTCCGCCATATGATCGAGTGCGGAATATTTCACAATATAAAGTTAATAACCTTTTTATTATATACCCAAAACTTGAGCTTTTTATAATAAAAAAAGTTATTGACTTTATATTGTGAAATATTCGGCACTCGTTCATATGGCGGAGACGCACTCGCAAGCTCGTGCATCCTTCGCCATATGAACTCGTGCCGAATATTTCACAATTTAAAGTCAATAACCTATAAATATTGACCGGTAACTTCTGTACAAAGTAAACGGGACATTTTCTGGGTATATAATAATTACCAATTCTTGACACGTCAGAAATCATCAGCATGAGAAATTTGAACACAGATTTTAAACCTCAAAATTCATCGAAATTAACCATACTTAAATTTCACATTTGGCACGTGTGGCGTATTGGAACCAATTCTTCTTATCGGTGTTAATTACGAAATGAGAAATTTACGGTTCAACAAGACTTCATAAATAATTGATTGCTTGGGACAAAAGTATTGGCGTATGAATGGTTCTTAATATTTTGCAAGTGAGATGGGACTGGGGTATCTTTTTCGGGGCAGGCGTGTGAAGGGGAGGGGGAAGTGTGTATAACACTTTTTCTGTTATTGGGAAACTGACCCTGTGGCACAAGTCATTATGTATATGTTCCTAGGCGTATGTATACACTGTTGCTTTTACACGTACACAGTTGTTGTGTGGCGAATTTCAGTTGTACTTTCGTTTTGAGCCGTCGCTTACGCTTCAGAAAATATAGTTGTAAAATAAAAATAAACAGTCAATGTGGCAAGCGGGTAAGAAACGGCTAAACTTAGCAGAAGAGCAGTGGTATGCAATTTATTGCCTTATTTACAATGTATATGTCGCATCATTTACCTTTCACCTAATTTCCATCTTTATCTAATTTCCAAACTTTATAAATAAGTAATCCTGATTATGTTTTCTAAGTTAGATTTAATGAATTGAATAGCAGGTCGCGGTAATTCCGGGTTTTATACAAGTGCCTGGTCTCCTCATTTTAAGCAGTCATTGAGTGTGACTATTTAGCGCTGCAATACTATATACCATTAATAGCCGGTAACCAGTCAAGCTGGGTACCATCCCGAGTGAGTATAAATACCGCATTCACGGGTGTAAAAGTTCAGTGGGCTGGAGCCGGGCGGTGGTCTCCCCATTCACCGGCAACGTGGAATGGGGGTAGCACCGAACGGCTAAGGTGTAGTGCCAGAATGGATTAGTTCCCTGGGACCCCTGGAAACAACAACAAACGTAAAAGTTCAGTTGATGTTTTGCCGTCGAAGAAGCAACAAGGTGGATAAATTATTGTATAGCTAAATAAATTGTCTAGTAAATAACTACCTGTGTAGAACTCTGCCGTGACGTGAAAAGTAAATGCTAATTTATCTCTGTAGCGTCAGAGTATTGAGTTCGAACAGTAGTAAAACTGCAGACAATTTGGAGAGCTGATAATAATTTTACGCCATAGGTTAATGTAGCAGCATATGATATAGTGCTGAGGTGTCCATGCTGGTCTGAGCTGAAGCACAAATAAGTAATTGTGGATGAGCCAGGAACGCTCATGATCAAGTGCCTTGTATTGTCAACATTATTTCATCGTATATGTAAAGCTGATTTATCTTGATCCTTAAAGTTCATCCAATCAAAAAATCATTGGTCTAATCATCGGACAAGGTAGTCCCAAGGAAAATTTATTATATATATATTCACTAGTTGTGGATCAGACTATAGCAGCATATAGTCATCTCTGTTTCATACCCCCTACCCGTTACATTATTTTGGAGCCCACCGTGGGACATTTTCTATTGCTTTAACCAATAGGCTTACCCACGATTGAAGTTAAGCACAATCATGGGTGATGAGCGTGATTTTGAGCTGGAAAGGCTGCACCGGCAGATTCAAGACCTTCAGAGGCAGAACAGAATTTTAAAGCTGGAGAGTGAGATATCAATGTTTAACAGAGAGTTGGGCGATTATTCAGGTTTGCATAATGCTTCTACGCCCATGACAAGAAAGTCTGGACCATCTGGACCATCATTGCAGCCCGACAAGATGCTTGATCTACCAGCTGGTAGGCCGGAGGATGCATCTAATGCTGATGAAACGTTGAATTAAAAATAAAAAAAGAGTTCCTTTAAGAGCAATGAAAACATTCATAAGAAAGAAGATGGGCCATACTACGTAGTTTCGGCTAATAAAGCCTCATCAGTGACCCTGTAATGATCCGGCAAAGAAAGCCAGAGGAAGCATACTGCAATTTTGCCAATTTCGAATAGGCAGTCGATACAAAGACTGATATAAATCAAAATGGGGTCCAAATAATTAAAAACCTGTCTAGAATATGAGTCTAAACCAATAATTTATTTCTGATTTCTCAGAATATTCACGCTGATCTCAAAGGACCAAAAGTAAAATATAAACTGCACTATGGTTGATGTACGGGGAGACGTTTTACCGCCGCCACACGGCACAACACCAGCTGCAGTGAAGGCAAATAAAAATAAAAAAAGAGTTCCTTTAAGAGCAATGAAAACATTCATAAGAAAGAAGATGGGCCATACTACGTAGTTTCGGCTAATAAAGCCCCATCAGTGACCCTGTAATGATCCGGCAAAGAAAGCCAGAGGAAGCATACTGCAATTTTGCCAATTTCGAATAGGCAGTCGATACAAAGACTGATATAAATCAAAATGGGGTCCAAATAATTAAAAACCTGTCTAGAATATGAGTCTAAACCAATAATTTATTTCTGATTTCTCAGAATATTCACGCTGATCTCAAAGGACCAAAAGTAAAATATAAACTGCACTATGGTTGATGTACGGGGAGACGTTTTACCGCCGCCACACGGCACAACACCAGCTGCAGTGAAGGCAAATAAAAATCAAAAAAGAGTTCCTTTAAGAGCAATGAAAACATTCATAAGAAAGAAGATGGGCCATACTACGTAGTTTCGGCTATAGGCCTGATAGGCATGTAACTCACAGAAAATCTAAGGCGGGCTCATCTTCTGAGATGAAAAAGGTAATGATGAAACCAGCTACGTTTGATGGTAGCGTAGCATGGGTAGACTACAAAGCTCATTTCGAGGCCTGTGCCGAACTGAATGGATGGAATAAAGAACAGAAAGGGCTGTATCTTTCTGTATCTTTACGAGGACAGGCACAGGGTGTGTTTGGTAACCTAGGGTCCGGAAAGCCTGCTTATGATGACTTGGTGACGGCTCTAGAAGAAAGGTTTGCACCCCCGAACCAGACTGAACTCTATAGGGTTCAGCTTCGTGAGCGTCGCCAGAAAGCGTCTGAGAGCATGGCAGAATTAGGACAGGATATCAGACGCCTTACAAACCTGGCATATCCTAAAGCTCCAAGCGATGTTCGGGAAACGCTCGCAAAGGAACAGTTTGTTGACTCTCTGGTAAACTCAGAAATGAGACTTAAAATTAAGCAGGCTAGACCTGCTGATCTCAACTATGCCGTGAGGCATGCTGTTGAGCTGGAAGCTTTTTATAGAGCTGAGAGTAAGTTTACGGGCCAAAGTTTCATAAATGCTGCTGTCTCCAGTGACTCATCAGATAATAAGGAATGGGATGAAAAGTTTACAGCTCTGCAAAACACCGTTGCTGAAATGTCAAAGATGATGAAAAAGCTCATGTATACGCAACAAAGGAATGTTCCTGGTCGACAAGAGAGACGAACATTTGACCACTATAGAGAACAAGGTACAAAGCCTTCAAATACGCACCCCAAAGATAATAATAGACCAGTCCGTAGGTGCTATAATCGCAACTCAGATAAGCATCTTATAAAAGACTGTCCAGAACCTAAGGATCAAAATAAGACTCAGAAAGATGAAAAAGAGGTCAGAGAAAAGAAAAACGTTTGTTTAAGCAGCACAAACCATGCCGGCTTATTTGTTCAAGCAAACCTTAGTAGCCGTTCGACTGAATGTCTTATAGATACTGGTGCTACACTAACTTTGTTGTCATTGAAGGTCTGGGAAAGTATCAAAACCTCTGAAACACTTGAGAAATTTGACAAGGAGATCATTTCTGCATCTGGGAATGTACTTGCGACTAAAGGAAAAGCAAGGGTTTGCTTTGACATATATGATAGTCCATGTACAATGGATGTGGTCATAGCAGAAATGGATGTTGATGTCATTCTAGGACTGGATTTTATGCTCAAGCATAAAGTGATAGTTGATGTTCTTGGTCTGACAATTAACATCAATGGGAAATCATGTCCTCTGAATAAAGTTGGTAAGACGGGCTGCTTCAGGGTCATTGTCAAAGATAGAATAGCTGTACCTTGTAGATCAGAGGTTATTCTCAACGGAGAATTGGTAGGCTGGGATCAAGGCAATACCCCTGGCATTGTAGAATCCTCAGATGGATTCCTGGGTTCAAACAGAGGTTTTGTGGCTAGAACTCTCGTTAAAGCTGCAGACAAAGTACCTATTAGGTATGCTAACCTCACAAATGAAACTCAGATTTTGTACCCTGGTACAAACATAGCTGACTTCAGTCCTGTACAAGTAATCAAAACAGTTCAGAACGCGAAACCTAAGCCACCAAGAAATTTGCCAAGTCACATGACTGAGCTTTATGAAAGGGCATCTGTGGGAATGTCTAACACTCAGAAAAAGAAAATAACCCAGCTTTTGGGAAAATACAGAGATGTCTTTTCCAAAGACGCAGCAGACTTGGGAAGGACAGGTATCATCAAACATAAGATCTCTGTTGATGATACAAAACCGATAAAACAACCGATGAGAGAATACCAGTGCATTTACAGGACGAAGTAGATAGACAACTTGACCTGATGCTTGCCCAAGACATAATACAGCCATCAGCTAGTCCTTGGGCTAGTCCAATCGTATTGGTCAAGAAAAAGGATGGGACAAGGCGTTTCTGCGTTGACTACCGACGTCTGAATGATGTAACAACAAAGGACGCCTATCCACTTCCTAGGATTGATGAGTCTCTGGACCAGCTCGCTGGCTCTAAATGGTTTTCTTGCCTCGACCTGAGCTCAGGTTACTGGCAACTTGAAGTTGAGCCCAGCGACATGCCTAAAACTGCATTCATAACCAGGCGAGGACTCTTTGAGTTCAAAGTTTTGCCATTTGGTTTATGTAATGCTCCGGCAACATTTGAACGATTAATGGAGCTATTTCTTGCCGGACTGCACTGGGAAATTTGCCTCATCTACCTAGATGACATTATTGTCTATGGCCGAACATTTGGAGAGATGATCGATCGCCTTGGGCTTGTTTTGCAAAGGTTCTCAGAAGTAGGACTCAAGCTCAAGCCACAGAAATGCCAACTGTTCAAAGAGGAAGTCGAGTTTTTGGGACATGTTATTAATGCAAAGGGTGTAAGCACCGACCCACAGAAGATAGCATGCATCCAAGATTGGCCAATCCCCAGATGCGTTAAAGATGTTCGGTCATTTCTAGGGCTATGCGGCTATTACAGACGTTTCATTGCCAACTACTCGCATATTGCAAAACCTATGACTAAACTGACTGAAAAGGATCAGAAGTTCAGTTGGACGAATGAATGCTCGGAAGCATTTGAGAAGCTAAAGCATATGCTAATGACTGCGCCAATACTAGCCCATCCAGATTTTAGTAAACCTTTTATTCTGGACACTGACGCTAGCAACCAAGCAATTGGGGCAGTACTATCTCAGAAAATTGAGGACAAAGAGCGAGTGGTTGCCTATGCTAGCAGGACACTCTCCAAGTCTGAGAGAAAATACTGTGTGACCAGAAAGGAGTTATTGGGGCTTGTTTTCTTTACAAAATATTTTCGACATTATCTTTATGGTCGAAAATTCACAGCTAGAACAGACCACAACTCACTGCGTTGGCTGATGAATTTTAAGAACCCGGAGGGTCAAGTAGCTCGTTGGCTAGAAGTACTCTCGTCATTCAATTTTACAGTTGAGCACAGACCAGGGAAACTGCATGGCAATGCAGATGGTCTTAGCAGAAAGCCTTTAACCGAGCCAAGCACAGTGAATACTGTTGAAAAAGATTATTTGGAGAACTGTATGCAGGTCAAAACCACGGAACAGCCAGATCACAGAAATCTCATACATCTCCAAGAGGAAGATAATGAGCTGGCTATGGTCCGCAGTTGGGTCGAGAATAAAGAGAGACCAGCATCAAAGGACATTGACTCAGGTAGTTATGTGATGAAGTCACTCTGGAATCAGTTTCCATGCCTGGACATACATGATGGTTTACTAGTCAGAAGACTGAATAATTTTGAGGATGGTACTACTAGCATTCAAGCTGTAATACCACGAAATACAAGACGAACTATTGTGCAAGGATGTCATGATGTCAAAACTGCCGGACATTTAGGAGGAAAGAAGACATTGAGTAAAGTCAGACAAAAGTTTTACTGGCCAGGATTGCAGTCAGACGTTAGAGCATATGTTGCTGGTTGTGAAACCTGTATGAAAAGAAAAGAACCAAATCCAACCAAAAGAGCACCTATGCAAATTGTAAGAAGCGGCTTCCCAATGGAAAGACTAGCCATAGACAGTTTAGGCGAACTTCCACTAACAAATAAAGGGAATAAGTACATACTGGTTATATCAGACTACTTTACAAAGTGGACGGAAGCCCTGCCAATGGCAAATATGGAGGCAGTTACTGTCGCAAAATTACTCGTTGAAGAAATAATATGCAGGTTTGGCATCTCACAGACTATCCATTCTGATCAGGGCAGACAATTCGAGAGTAATTTGTTCCAAGAAATGTGTAAGCTACTGGATATCGAGAAAACGCGAACCACCCCATACCACCCAGAAAGCGATGGGATGGTCGAACGTTTCAACCGTACTCTTGTTACAATGCTAAGTGCCTATGTAAGTGAAAATCAAAAAGATTGGGATAACCAATTACCATACGTAATGATGGCTTACCGAAGTACAGACCATGAAACTACAAGCATGAGCCCAAATATGTTAATGCTAGGTCGCGAAGTTTCTACTCCTTTAGATCTAATGTATGAGATGCCATCTTTGATAAAACCCATCCCAAACAACCAGTGGGTTTGGGAATTGCAAGAGAAAATTGAGTCTGCTCACGCAATCGTTCGGCAATACACACAACAATCCATGCATAGGCAAAAGCAAGTGCATGACTCGCGGTTATCTTTTGAGAAATTTAGAACTGGAGACCAGGTGTTTGTGTATTTCCCGGTTAAACGTGTAGGCACATCTTCCAAGTTAACTCCATTCTGGAAAGGTCCATACCGCATTACTGGAAAGTTGTCTGATGTGTTATATAAGGTCAGTTGTGGACGGAATAATTCAGATCAAGTTATTCATTGCAATAGGATAAGGGCACTTAAACAACAAGTCTTAAGAGGCGAAAACGATGAGCTGTCGCCTGTGGTAAATGTAGATGACAACGCAATTCAGGAAGATCATAGTCATGACGATGAGAGTAATGAGGCCATTTGTGATGACAATGATGAGCCTGATTTTGTTGCATCTGAAACTCATAATGATGAACCTTGTGCAGGGAAAAGGAGGGGTAGAAAGCCAGTATGGTCTAAGGATTATGTCTTCTATTGCAGATCAGTGATGGCTAAGACCAAGAATACACCAAGGACACAACAGGACACTGCGGCATCAGCCTTCAAGTTGATATGCCCTGTGTGTAAAGATGTGATCAGAAAGTCTGAAACTTTTGAGAGTCATCTTGTAAAGTGTTATAAGGGTAGGCCTCAGTGTAACACTTGTGGTAAGACATTCAAAAAGAGGTCGTACCTTGAAAAGCATCAGAAAGTACAGCATGGTCAGGTTAGTGAGCTGAAACCATCAAGTTCTCAACCAAAAATGTCAATTGAGACATCAACATCTTCCAAGAAGGAAGAAACACCAGTAGCTAGTCAAAAAACTGAGACATCATCCCATAAAGATAGTGCTCATAACAGTGAGAGTGAAAGTGATCAGTCAGAATGGCAGAATAGCCCAAACGTGTCGTTAGGTGAGTTAGACTCAAACAAGGATGAGTCAGACAGTGGAAAGAAACTGATACAAGACACTGATTCAGATAGTACAGATACTGAAAATGAGGAAAAGAATGCTCCTGTAACCAAACCAAAAACTGATCAATCAATTTCAGTTTCAGAGTCTGAGCTTATTAAAGGTAGATTAGTGCGGAAACCTACAAGTAGAAGTAAAACAAAGATCAGGAATTGATACAATTAACTTACTCCACCCATAAAAGACACCAAAGGGAAAGAAATACAAACATTAAGCCACAACACCAGTTGCCCCTAAAAGGATGAAGCTCAGTAGCCCGACGGAGCCAAAAGCTAATACCTCAGCTTCACAGTATTCGGCTGAGGCCAAGCCACAATCAGTAACATCTAAAAGTAAAGGGCTCCGTCAAGTCAAAAGTGTTAGTGTAAGATGTTCCAAACAGAACTCTGGAAAGCTTTCTGAGCAATCAACTGTCGTGGAAGAGGATGGAGAAGTCATCTTTGAGAATAAGATCTCAAGGAAAAATCAAAAAGAAGATGAGATGATTGTTAATCTCCATGATATTATTTCAGAGGGTCAGGTTCAAACTTCAGATATTGAACTTAAGTTAAAGAGAGGAGCTGAAGTGTAGTTAATTTTTAAATACTGCCCGTCTGATAACTAAACTGACAGTCTATGGGTAATAGAAACTGGGCACAAACTTTTATAATAAGTTAAAGCTTCAACAAGATAGATGATCTGAAACTTTAATCAAAGTAAATCAAGGCTGTTGAATATTTTTTTTTTTAATCTTTCATCATGAAATAATGATGATCTATGAAGTTTTAAGATAGCTGGCCTAAACATTTCAAAATACTTTTACCAGGTAGGTAATCAGTAAATGTCCCTTTTTAATTTCATGTCATATATGATGAGCCAAAACAACGAGGTTAACTTTATTATTGTTTATTTTTGTTTAACGCCATGTATTCATGCGAGGACGCACGAACTCGGAGGCGTGGGTAGTGTGGCGAATTTCAGTTTTACTTTCGTTTTGAGCCGTCGCTTACGCTTCAGAAAATATAGTTGTAAAATAAAAATAAACAGTCAATGTGGCAAGCGGGTAAGAAACGGCTAAACTTAGCAGAAGAACAGTGGTATGCAATTTATTGCCTTATTTACAATGTATATGTCGCATCATTTACCTTTCACCTAATTTCCATCTTTATCTAATTTCCAAACTTTATAAATAAGTACTCCTGATTATGTTTTCTAAGTTAGATTTAATGAATTGAATAGCTGGTCGCGGTAATTCCGGGTTTTATACAAGTGCCTGGTCTCCTCATTTTAAGCAGTCATTGAGTGTGACTATTTAGCGCTGCAATACTATATACCATTAATAGCCGGTAACCAGTCAAGCTGGGTACCATCCCGAGTGAGTATAAATACCGCATTCACGGGTGTAAAAGTTCAGTTGATGTTTTGCCGTCGAAGAAGCAACAAGGTGGATAAATTATTGTATAGCTAAATAAATTGTCTAGTAAATAACTACCTGTGTAGAACTCTGCCGTGACGTGAAAAGTAAATGCTAATTTATCTCTGTAGCGTCAGAGTATTGAGTTCGAACAGTAGTAAAACTGCAGACAATTTGGAGAGCTGATAATAATTTTACGCCATAGGTTAATGTAGCAGCATATGATATAGTGCTGAGGTGTCCATGCTGGTCTGAGCTGAAGCACAAATAAGTAATTGTGGATGAGCCAGGAACGCTCATGATCAAGTGCCTTGTATTGTCAAACATTATTTCATCGTATATGTAAAGCTGATTTATCTTGATCCTTAAAGTTCATCCAATCAAAAAATCATTGGTCTAATCATCGGACAAGGTAGTCCCAAGGAAAATTTATTATATATTTATTCACTAGTTGTGGATCAGACTATAGCAGCATATAGTCATCTCTGTTTCATACCCACTACCCGTTACAGTTGTTTGGTTTTTTTTTTTTCACACAAAGGTGTTCCTAAAAAAAGATAAAACATTTGTCATTTATCATATGAGCCTCGCCAAGCGAATTTGTGTCTTCGAGCATTCCGTAAGGACAAATTTTAACTTCGCATGCCCAGCCATTCAGCGGGGCCAGGGATATGGCTTTCCGTCTGAAGGTTCCTCTTGATTCACTGCTTGTATGAGCGAGCAGCGAAGGTTCTGGCGAGACTGCGCGGATGCGCAGGCTCGCCTGAACCTTCGCTGCTCGCATAGGCGATAAGTACTAAAATCGCTTGAAGGGGCCCATATGGCATCTTTTTATTCAGTGGATAACTGAAGGCGATAAAGCTCAATTTAAAATCAAATTCAAAGGCTCGTTTCGTGAGAGTCATATGGAATGGCCTCGATATCCAAATTTATGAAATACATACATAAAGCAGTGAAATATAATCTATATTTAAATGTTACTTTTCCCTAGCAAAAAGAGTGAAATATAATTTTGGAATGCATGGTGGCTCCGTTACTTATGATACTTTATTCAAATAGCCAGATTTCTCACCCACTTAGCGTATCCCAGATATTTGTCCGTCTCACGCTTTCTGTCTCGAACTAATGTAAAAACGCTGTTTCGATCTATCAATCCTGTTGCAAATGATAATTTACGGTTCCTATTAATTTATCCTCTTGGATGATGAAACTGGGCGCATTTGTTTTCAGTGTTTCCACATGTGCATGTAGTTTGCTGCACTGATGGAACGCTCATTCTTGCATAAAATCTTATGGACATAGCTGTTAAAAGCTCTAAAATGGGTCAAACAATAGCCGTGTTAAAACCACAAAATCCATGTTCAATTCATGACATGAATGAACATGGGCTTTGAACTTTTAGTATCAAAAGATTGGCCTTGCTTTGTTTGACGTAACGTTGTCGTCCTGACTATGTAGGCTATTTTTTGAGGGGGGTGGCATTTTCTTCACGACTTGCCGTTCGAATCGTAAGTTATGCACGAATAACGATCATCCATGGTTATTGCATTGCAATGATATTTGCCGGGAAGATATTTGTACTCCGGCCTAGGGCCTCGAGTTTAACCAGATTCCTCGGGACCGGCAAATGTTAATACATGGGCCCCGTCTAGCGATTTTGGTACTTATCGCCTATGCGAGCAGCGAAGGTTCAGGCGAGCCTGCGCATCCGCACAGTCTCGCCAGAACCTTCGCTGCTCGCTCATACAAGCAGTGAATCAAGAGGAACGTTCAGACAGAAAGCCATATCCCTGGCCCCTCTGAATGGCTGGGCATGCGCAGTCAAAATTTGTCATGACGGAATGCTCGAAGACACAAATTCGCTTGGCGGGGCTCACAGGAAAAACCATGGGTGATCCCTATATTCTGGCATAAAATTCTACGAACAAAGCTGTTTGAAGTTATTCTTGAATGGACCAGAAGCTGTGTTCAAACAACAAAAAACATGTTCATAGAGGATCTTACACGAGTGTTTATGTATTCTTGCATAAATACCTATGCGCATGGCTGTTTGAAACCATTGTCAAATGGAACGAAAGCCGTGCTCATACAGCAAAATCCATTTTCAAATCATGTAATTCGCGTGTTGTTTGAACATGGACTTTGAGCTTTTGATATCACAAGACGGGCCTTGTTTTGTTTACGTTAGGTTGAGCGACATAACGTTATCGCCCTGAACGTAGCGTTTTGGGGTTCTATGATGACGTCACTGCATAACAACGTCATTGTAAACAACATTCTGAACTGGCCGCCATTTAGGTTTGCCTGTCGCATTTGAAGAGTTTACATGGACTTTATATGGAGCTTCTGGGCGTTTTAGTCAAAATTTGCGGTCGGATTCGTAAGTTATGCATGAACAACGATCATCCATGGTTATTTCATTGCATTAACATTTGCCGGATCCCTCGGAAGATATTTGAACATTCGGCCTAGCGGCCTCATGTTCAAACAGCTTCCTCGGGATCCGGCAAATGTTAATGCATGAAAAACCATGGTTGATCCCTATATTATTGAATTTATTAAACGAGTTGAGGAAAAGGGATACAATGCGAGGCTTTGCCGAGCATTTTATCCCTTTTCCTCAACGAGTTTAATAAATTCAATAATACATGAGCACGAATGCAAGATTCTATTTATAATATGGCATTTAAAACGCATTTTATTCACGATTGTTTACAAGAATATCAATATTCCGCCATTAGTAAACGCGACTTCGTTAAGGACGTGGTACATGTAACGTTACGGGACGTATCTAGCTAATTTGCATATTTAATCCACTAGTGGATTATCGAAAATATTACATGGCGTTATTACACTCTTAGACGCGACGTCATATGATAAAAAGAATGAAACTCACGTGCTGTTTGAACATGGATTTTGAACTTTGATATCACAAGATGGGCCTTACTTTGTGTACGTTACGTTGAGCGACGTAAATGCTATCGCTCTGAACGAAGCATTTTAGGATTTTATGATGCCGTCACAGGGTCATTGCAAAACTGGCGCCATTGTAAACAATATCTGAACTAGGTACCATGTTAGTTTGACGGTCGCATTTGAAGAGTTTATATGGAGATTATATAATGGAGGTTTGGGGCGTTCTCGTTTCAATTTGCCATTTGAATCGCAAGTTATGAAAAAAAAAACGACCATGCATGGTTATTTCATTGCAATAACATTGGCTGGGTCCCTCAGCCTGACGGCCTCATGTCCAAACAGCTTCCTCTGGACCTGGCAAATGTTAATACATGAAATACCATGGCTGATCCCGGCACATGCAGACGCATTGATAATGACAAGGAAATGTGCAGTTAAAATCTACTGTCATGGAAATCATCAAATGGTCAATAATAAATCGGTCAGGGGCTTACCGGTTTCACGTGACCACCTCCTTTGTATACTCATGAATGTGTACGAGTGGTTGTGTTGGTGAGTGAGTGAGCCTTTTACGTCTCACGAACAGTTAGGTTATACGCAGATAGGGATCGAGGGTGATTCTTAAATGAGACAGGTTTTATAGTATATAAATCTATTTAATACATGGCTTTTGTAGATCTAGTGAAATGGCTTCCAGTCACCATATTTTCTTTGTCTCCATTCAATAACACAGAAAGCCCGAATTTTGAAAGATCGCGGGAAAGTTCTGGACCGCCTACATCAATTTTGTTTGTTTGATTGATTTGAGGTTTAATGTTCCCGTCAACACTGTAAAGGTCATTTTGGAGACGTTGCTTCCAATTTTGTGGGACCTTTATCCGACATTGAGATGAAATGACACATCAAGCCCTGTCGCCCAATGAAACCAATAGCCGTAAAACGTCTCCCCGTACATCAACCATAGTGCAGTTTATATTTTACTTTTGGTCCTTTGAGATCAGCGTGAATATTCTAAGAAATCAGATATAAATTATTGGTTTAGACTCATATTCTAGACAGGTTTTCAATTATTTGGACCACGTTTTGATTTATATCAGTCTTTGAATCGACTGCCTATTCGAAATTCGCAAAATTGCAGTATGTTTCCTCTGGCTTTCTTTGCCGGATCATTACAGGGTCACTGATGAGGCTTTATTAGCCGAAACTACGTAGTATGATCCATCTTCTTTCTTATGAATGTTTTCATTGCTCTTAAAGGAACTCATTTTTGATTTTTATTATAAGCATGGACGGTCCGACTCGCACCTCTTTTCTTGGGCAGGCTTAGATCCTCTAAGCGGTTCACCAGTACTCGTGTGCGGTTGGTTTCTGCTCTGCGTGGAAGCATCATGCAGCCCATCTGTTTCTTCAAGCCCCAATGGGCGGGGTTAATCTCCGATTAAATACTTAGCTATGTAAATGAAATAGGCGGCTTTCGAATCCACCTTTTAAGGAACTATTTTAATAAGATAAGAATCCCTCCTTAAATTGTAACACTTGTAATCCTGGGCCCATTTGGTGTCTATAGGCCGATTAGTGCTATTCACCAATTGTTTTAAACATAGCCTACCCTCACTCCTCACTGAACAAGTGGCCGATAAGAAGAGCAGAGGTCGTGGAAAAAAAATCGCCAAACGAAGAAAGTTATGCCCAGTGTGCCATTCGGGAAACCGATGCCTTTGGCGAGGGAGTGTACTTGTGTGGGGTGGAGTTTCTCTTGATTGTGTAACGTGTACCGGGTCGTCCACGAAGTCAAGCAACACGGTCACCCATCCAACTACTAACCGCACTCTTCGTTGCTTAACTTCGTGAAAAAGCCAACCACTCTACCCGCGTTGCTTAAAGAGCCGGCTCTCACAGGAAGGCTGTAGAAGTGGTATTTAACCATATTAACCGTTACAATTGTAAAACTGATCTCAAAATGTTTGGCCACGACATTCTTCTTCCGAATGCAGGTGCAGTTGGTCCAAGATGACAACGCTCGCCCTCATAGGGCGAGAATTTTAGACGATTTCCTTCATCGGGAGGGAATTAACAGGATGCCGTGGCCGGCAAAATCTCCGGTCACACCTTTGGGATATACTGGGTCGAGCCACAAAGAGGCGTGCCAATATAAACACAACTCTAGCTCAGCTGAGGGTGATTATCATACAAGAATAGGACACGATAGGCCAGGACCCAATTATGCGACTCATTAACAGTATGTCTGGCGTGTATAGCCGTCAGAGGTGGTCACGCGTGTTACTAAAGTTGAAAATTGTGAAGTTTTTGCTCTACCCCTTAGATGACGTCATCGTGTCTGATTGGTCCGACTCGGACTGAGACAGGCAACTCGGGCCGATGCCAGGGACGATATAAATGAAACAAGAGGCCCATGGGCCACTATGCTCACCAGAGCTCAGGTGGGCACTGCCCAATGACAGCCATGTATTTTAACATGATACCATTTTAATCTACCAATTATAAAGTCTCCCAAATGAACCCCTATATCCAAATGAGCATCCATATGGACTCAGTATCTAAAACATTAGGCCTTTTATTAAGTAGAGGGTGTAGGGCATGGACCCAATGGAGCCCTGGTTGGTATCACTAAATGCGTCTTATCATAAGGAATGAGAATATATATGGTGTAGCAGTGGGGATCTGTATACCGGAGTTATAAGGCCTCTTAAGCAGTGGAGGGGCTGGGGCATGTCCTGTTGATCCCAGGAAAGCCCAAGATTGTTGTCCCTATAAGGACCAAGAATATATATATATATATTTCTAATTTGCAGAACTAAATATTTTGAGACCTTACAAGGGAATAATATTATTTACTGTGTTTTCCGTGTGATGTCATTTCTTTTTTGTGTGTATATATATATATATATATATATATATATATATATATATATATATATATATATATATATATATATATATATATATATATATATATATATATAGAGAGAGAGAGAGAGAGAGAGAGAGAGAGAGAGAGAGAGAGAGAGAGAGAGAGAGAGAGAGAGAGAGAGAGAGGAATAGCCCCAGCGACCCCCAAGCCCCCAAGTGGGTGTGCTATTGATAAGGAAAAAGAACATATATAATCATGGGGTGGGGATTTGAATGGTTTTTTACTGAAATATATGGAGGGGCAGGGCGCACTGCCCTAGCACAAAGTGACCCTCAGATTGGTGTGACTGAATGAGTCTTAACATAAGGAACAAGAATATTATAGTTTATGGGCGGGGATCTGAATGATTTCTGAGATATATGGCTTTTAATGAAGTAAAGCAGTCGGGCATGACCCAGGCAGTCCGGATGACTCCCAAGCTAGTGTTATTTGAATGCGTCTTATCACAAAGAAGATAATTATATATGGTTTAGGGGTGGGGTTCTGAACAGTTTCTGAGATATATAGCCTTTTGTGAAGTGGTGGGGTGGGGCAAGGCCCTGGCTTGACCCGGAAGACCTCCAGGTTGACGTCAATGAATGTGTCTTATCATAAGGAACAACAATATATATGGTTAGAGGTGGGAATCTGTAAGGTTTCCAAGATATTGGGACTTTAATGAAATGAGGGGGTGGAGCACGACTCCGGCACATCCTGGGGGACCCCCAGGTTAGTGTCAATGAATGCGGCATATCATAAGAAACAAGAAAATATGAGTTTTTGGGGCGGGGATCTGAATGGTTTCTGAGATAGATGGCCTTTTGTGAAGTGGACGGGTGAGGCAAGGCCCCGGCGCACCCAAGAAGACCCCAAATTGGTGTCAATGAATGAGTCTCTTCATAAGGAACAAGAATATATAGGGTTTAGGGGTGGAAATCTGTAAGGTTTCCAAGATATTGGGCCTTTTATGAAATGGAGAGGGTGGGGCATAACCCCGACAAAACCCGGGGGACCCCCAGCTTGGTGTCACTGAATGCGTCTTATCATAAGGAACAAGAATATATATGGTTTTGGGGTGGGGATCTAAATGGTTTCTGAGATATATGGCCTTTTGTGAAGAAGGGGTGGGGCAAGGCCCAGGCGCACCCCTGGAGACCCCCAAGTTGGTGTCAGTGAATGTATATTTTCATAAGGAACAAGAATATATATGGTTTAGGGGTGGGGATCTGTAAGGTTTCCAAGATATTGGGCCTTTTATGGAATGGAGGGGGTGGGGCATGACCCCGGAACGTACCGGGGGACCCCCAGGTTGGTGTCACTGAATGCATCTTATCATAAAGAACAAGAATATATATGGTTTTGGGGTGGGGATCTGGATGGTTTCTGAGTTATAAGGCCTTTTATGAAGTGGAGGGGGCGGGGAATGGCCCCAGCTTAACCTGGGGGACCCCCATGTTGGCATTAAAGCATATGGCTGAGAGACATTTACTCAAAGAACATTTCTATAAAAGTTTTGTCAAAATATCTGCAATAACTTGGCAGCAAATGCCATTTTTCAATGTTCCCCATTATAAGTCTATGGAAATTCTAAGTTGCCATAGCAACCAAACTAAAGAGCCAAATTTTATAAAAAACACAAAACCTATAAAGACAATTATGGTGAATATTTCCAAAAACTCTCAGCCTAATAGAGCATTCGGTTTCTGAGGAGATGATTTTTGAAGTATTTTTTATTTTTATTTTTTTTTATTATGGTTTCAATGGTAACCAATAGAAATTAGCAGTAGGCCTAAAATCATATGGCAGATAGTAGATTGCCTAAGGAACATTTCTATGAAAGTTTTGTCAAAATATCTGCAAAGGGTTGGCAACAAATGCCATTTTTCTATTTTCCCCATTGTAAGTCTATGGAAAATCTAAGTTGCCATAGCAACCAAACTAATGAGCCGATTTTCATTAAAAACACAAACTTTCAATCCCCCTGCCCAAGGATGCTACAGATGAAATTTGGGCTGAATCGGCCCCGTGGCTTCAGAGGAGATGTCGTTTGAAAATGTTGACGAAGACGACGCAGACGCAGACGCAGACACAGACGCAGACGACGACGACGACGACGGACAACTGCCTATCCTATAAGCTCCCCCGGAGCCTTCGGCTCTGGTGAGCTAAAAAGTGAATAAGCACTGCTTATTAGATACCCCCGCATGGCAATGGTCAATAATAAAAAGAGCAGACACGTTAAAAAGAAGTTGACCTCATAGCCGGCAACTTGGCCCAAAATTATTGAAACACAAAATCTATTTGATGAGTTTTAAGCATCTGTTCAACTTCGCGCTAACAAGATACACACTCCCTATACACTTTAACATTATTAGACCTAAAAAAATGGCTAAGTTAAAAAAAGACGAAAAAAAGTGAAAGAAATACTTTTAGGAGTATAAAAAACCACATGCACATCTTCGGACCTATATGAAAACACCTGCAAAGTTTCAAAAGGATCAACCTAAAACTGTGAGAAAAAACACATGCACATCTTCAGACCTATATAAAAACACCGTCAAAGTTTCAAAACGATCACCCTAAAACAGTGAGAGGAGTTGCGCTAACAAGGTACCCGCTCCCTATACACTTTAACATTATTAGACCTAAAAAATGGCTAAGTTAAAAAAGACGAAAAAAGTGAAAGAAATAATTTTAGGAGTAAGAAAAAACCACATGCACATCTTCAGACCTATATGAAAACACCTGCAAAGTTTCAAAACGATCACCCTAAAACTGTCCCTATATACTTTAACATTATTAGACCTCAAAAATGACTATGTTAAATGAAAACCTATTAAAGGACATAACTCCAAGAGTTATGGTCCCTTGATAAATATTTTACTACAAGAGTTCCTTACCTCAGGCACCAAGTGTGATATAAGTTTCAATAATGTAGAACAATAAATACAAAAGTTATTAAAACTATTAAGCAAGATATACAGGTCACGGACAAGGTTTCAAGAATTACATGGGGGAATAACTTTAACAGTATTGATCGCAGGACCTTTATTTTCATATAGCAGCAGCATCTCATCAATATCAACATTTATGCAAAAAAATGATAAGATTCTGTAAACTATTAAGCAAGATATGCAGGGAAACCCAAAGTGTTACGGACAGACGGACGGACGAACAACGTGAAAACAGAATCCCCCCCCCCTTTAAACTTCGTTTGCAGGGGTATAAAAAAACAAAAACAAACAAGAGGGTCCAGAGGGCCCTGAATCGCTCACCTGAAAATTAGTGCCTCTAGTACATTCTAGGCCCAAGGGCTATAATTTGAACAAACTTGGTAATGGTTGTAACAACGCTTAGTGTTGACTCGACGCTTAGTGTTCACCATGGACACTAAGCGTTGATGGCGAACACTAAGCGTTGCCACTGCAAACCACTGCAACGCTTAGTGTTCACCATGGACACTAAGCGTTGCAGTAGCAACGCTTAGTGTTCACCATCAACGCTTACTGTTCACCATGGACACTAAGCGTCGCGACTGTCGATACTTTGTGCGATCCCAACGCTTATTCTTCACCATGGCATTAGCTCGCCAAATACAATGAAGTACAATGAGAGCAATTGTTGTCACATCGGTCGTCCTCTTTTGCGTTTGCGATTTCAACAGTCACACATCACAGAGTACTCATATTTTGGACTTAAGTACCTGGGAGAATCTTCTTATGTTCCAAGAGGCCAGACCCCTGGGTGCATACCCCGGGGTGGGGCTAGGGGTCAGAATCTAGAACATCTCTGTTAAACGGTCTTTAAGTTTTTTAAATGCTTAGATCTCAACAATCACATCACAAAGCATTCATATTTACAACTTTGATACCCGGGGGTGTCTTCTGAGTGAGTGAGTTTTAGTTTTACGTCCCACCAACAGCTAAGGTCATACGGAGACGGTACCTCGGTTTAAAGACTCATCCGAAAGTCTGGAGAAGCCCGGGATCGATCCTGCGATCCCTGGTTGACAAGGCGAGTAGCGTAACCACTGCACCACGGAGGCTTCTAGGGGTGTCTTCTGAGAATACCTGTGAGTGTCTTCTGAGATTCCAAAAGAACACACCCCGGATTTCATGCCTTAGGTGGGGTTAGGGGGTCAAAATCTAGGACACCTTAGAAATTTGTTAAATACATTTCCATTGTGCTAACAAGCTACAAACTCAATTGATAATACAACAGCCAACTATGCGACATTGTTCAAGTGTGAAAGGGTGAAAGTCATGGTGACCTACATTTTACGGTCAAGTGATTTTGCCTCATATCTTCAATACTATTTGATGGAGACATGTCTTACCTGGGATTATTTGTTTCATAGGACCCCATGATTGATCTCAAGTATATCTAGGTCAGTGTCACATATATTTCATGGTTCAGTGATTTTGCCTTGTATCTTGAATACTACTTGACAGAGAAACATCATACCTGGATCACTAGTTCCATGTGACACAATGATGAACACTAGCGGTTGATACTGCATTCCGATCTACATGATCGACGCTTAGTGTTCATTTGGCAAAATGAACACTAAGCGTTGACAATGGCAACGCTTGGTGTTCACCATCAACGCTTAGTGTCCATGGTGAACACTAAGCGTCGAGTGAACACTAAGCGGCGCCACAATGGTCCACTAGATGAAGCTTAATACCAAATATCAAAGACCTGGGCATTCGGGTTTCAGACAAGAAGATTTTTTGAAGGTTTTCTGTATATAAGCTTATGAAAAACCAAAGGGTCCCGGGAAGGTGGCATTTTTGGCCCCAGGGCTATAATTTGAACAATTTTGAAAGAGGTCCACTTGATGAAGCTTCACACCAAATATCAAAGATCTGGGCCTTGCGGATTCAGAGAAGAAGATTTTTAAAGATTTTTCATGTATAAGCCTATGTAAAACCAAAGGCCACAGGGGTGGGGGCATTTTTGGCCCCCGGGCTATAATTTGAACAATTTTGGTAGAGGTCCACTAGATGAAACTTCATATCAAATGGCATAGACCAGTGCCTTGTGGTATTAGAGAAGAAGAATTTTAAATATTTTCCCAAATTAAGCCTATGAAAAACCAAAGGGTCCCGGGTTGGGGGTATTTTTGTTCTAGGGCTATAATTTGAACAATCTTGATAGAGGTCCAATAGATGAAGCTAAACACCAAATATCTAAGACCTTGGCCTTGCAGTTTCTGAGAAGGAGATTTTTAAAAGATTTTCCCTATATAAGCCTATTTAAAACCAAAGGCCCCTGGGGCGGGGTCATTTTTGGCCCCAGGGATATAATTTGAAGAATCTTGGTAGAGGTCCATTAGATGAAGCTTCACACCAAATATCAATGACCTGGGCCTTGCGGTTTCAGAGAATAAAAGTTTTGAAGATTTCCCCTACATAAGCTTGGGTAAATCCAAAGGACCCCTGGGCGGGGGCATTTTTGCCCCCAAGGCTATTATTTGAATAATCTTAGTAGAGGTCCACTAGGTGAAGCTTCATACCAAATATCAAAGACCTGGGCCTTGTGGTTTCAGAGAAGAAGATTTTTAAAGGATTTCCCTATATAAGCCTGTGAAAAACCAAAGGGTCCGGGGTGGGGGCATTTTTTGGCCCCAGGGCTATATTTTGTACAATCTTGAAAGAGGTCCACTAGATGAAGCTTCACACCGAATATCAAAGATCTGGGCCTTGCGGTTTCAGAGGAGAAGATTTTTAAAGATTTTCCCTGTATAAGCCTATGTAAAACCAAAGGCCCCCGGGGCGGGGGCAGTTTTTGCCCCAAGGCTTTAATTTGAACAATCGTAGTAGAGGTCCACCAGGTAAAGCTTCACACCAAATATTAAAAACCTGGGCCTTGTGGTTTCAGAGAAGAAGATTTTTTAATGATTTTCCCTATACAAGCCTATGTAAAACCAAAGCCCCCCCCCCCCCCCCGGGGCGGGGGCATTTTGGCCCCCAGGGCTATAATTTGAACAATCTTGGTAGAGGTCCACTAGATGAATCTTCACATCAAATATCAAAGACCTGGGCCTTGCTGTTTCAGAGAAGAAGATTTTTAAAGATTTTCCCTATATAAGCCTATGTAAAAGCAAAAGCCCTCGGGGCGGGGGCATTTTGGCCCCGAGGGCTATAATTTGAACAATCTTGGTAGAGGTATACTAGATGAAGCTTCATACCAAATATCGAAGACCTGGGCCTTGCAGTTTCAGAGAAGAAGATTTTTAAAGTTTTTGTTTAAAAAATCTATTTTAGCTCCTGTGACCTAGATGTGCAATGGACCGGAACCATTTGAACAACTTTGAAAGGGGACCACCTAAGGATCATCCCTATGAAGTTTGGTCAAAATCCGATCAGTGGTTTAGGAGGAGATGTCATTTGAAGAAAAAGTTTACGCACACACGCACGCACGACGGACAAAAAGTGATCACAAAAGCTCACCTCGTCACTACGTGACAGGTGAGCTAAAAAAAAAAAAGACGTGTAATATTGTATATTTCGTACATGGTCAACGACAGTCGCGTTGATCATTTAGTTAGTTTGGGTCCCCTACCGCCTCGAACAAACATGGTGTAGATGTGTCGGATGATATGGGCCCCGTCAAGTGATTTTGGTACTTATCGCCTATGCGAGCAGCGAAGGTTCAGGCGAGCCTGCGCATCCGCGCAGTCTCGCCAGAACCTTCGCTGCTCGCTCATACAAGCAGTAAATCAAGAGGAACCTTCAGACAGAAAGCCATATCCCTGGCCCCTCTGAATGGCTGGGCATGCGCAGTTAAAAATTTGTCATGACGGAATGCTCGAAGACACAAATTCGCTTGGCGGGGCTGATATAATCAACCATTCACTTATGGACAACTTTATTGACATTATGTTATAATTTTATTTCAAGAGGATGACATATTTGGCACGAGTGCCAGTCTAATATATTTCCTCATTGTAACATTTATATGAGCATCCATGCATTGTTGATAAAATTTTCCATACCTTATGATACAAATAAAGTCACGCCCCCGCCCACTGGGGCTTGAATAAATAAATGGGCTGCATGATGCTTCCACGCAGAGCTGAATCTGACCGCACACGAGTACTGGTAAACCGCTTAGAGCATCTAAGCCTGCCCAGGCAAAGAGGTGCGAGTCAGACCGTCCATGCTTATAAACCCTAATGGTTTCATTGGGCGACATTGCTTGAGATGTCATTTCATTTCAGTATCGGGTAAAAGTCCCACAAAATTGGAAGCAACGTCTCCAAAATGACCTTTATAGTGTTGACGGGGACGTTAACATCAAATCAAACAAAAACAAAACAAATAAAGTCATTATAATTATTATTATTATTATTATGTGTGAGGAATTGGTACCAATTCGTCTCATTTGTGACGAATGTAATAGTAATTGGCACCAATTCTTCAAACCCCCAAAAAACACAGGTCACAGGTGTGACGAATTCTTACCAATTCTTTACACGTCAGAAATTATCAACGAATTCTTCACATGTGTGAGGAATGGGTACCTATTCTTCACACTCGAGAAAAGTTCGCAGCAGTTCTTCACAGGTGTGACGCACACCTACCAATTCTTCACACGTCAAAAATTATCAACATGATTTGAGCACAAAGTCTAGACCCCAAAATTTATCGAAATAGACCATACGTTATTTTCACATTTGGAAAATGTGATGACGTATTGGTATCAAATCTTCTTCTGTGTGAGAAATTCACGGTTCTACATAGCCCTAACGGATTTCGAGCTATACGAGTATTTGAAGCTACTTTAAAAGTTGGACTATGCTGGGACACGAATAACAAGGAAAATCCAGAAGTAGAAACACACCTATAATTTGGATCATACAAACAAAACAATTATCATATTCACAACCTTCCAAACCTGAGATTCTGGAGTAGACTGTTCCATCTTTGAATCTGGACATGTCCATTGTTATCAATAAGGGTTTCAATAAGAATTGCACCGAAGACTATATCGCGCCTGTGGGGTCGCAAAGTCGCCGAACCATGAAATCTAGGTCAAGGTCAAATATGGATGCATGCATAAAAGTTGTCACTCCTAGATGCAAGCTTGTACCAAGCATTATTAATGAATTAATGAAGCTTGTATAGTTGTGGAGAAATGGACGCTTAAATTATGGGGTCGCAAAAATTAAACAAGAGGGCCCAGAGGGCCCTGAATCGCTCACCTGAGTATTAGGGGCATTTTTGGCCCCAGCACTATAATTTGAAAGATATTGGTATGGGTCCACTAGAGAAGCTTCATACCAAATAGCAAAGACCTGAGCCTTGCGGTTTCAGAGAAGATTTTTAAAGATTTTCCCTTTATAAGCCCATGTAAACCCAAAGGGCCCCGGGGCGGGGCGTTTTTTTGCCCCAGCACTTTAATTTGAACAATCTAGGTAGGGGTCCACTAAATGAAGCTTCATACCAAATGGCAAAGACCTGGGCCTTGCGGTTTCAGAGAAGATTTTTTAAAGATTTTCCCTATATAAGCCCATGTAAAACCAAAGGGCCCCGGAGCGGGGGCATTTTTGGCCCCAGCACTATAATTTGAACAATCTTGGTAGGGGTAAACCAGATAAAGCCTCAAACCAAATATCAAAGATATAGGCCTTGCGGTTTCAGAGAAGAAGATTTTTAAAGATTTTCCCTATATAAGCCCATGTAAAACCAAAGGGCCCCGGGCGGGGGCATTCTAGGCCCCAGCACTATGATTTGAACAATCTTGGTAGGGGTCCACTAGATGAAGCTTCATACCAAATAGCAAAGACCTGAGCCTTGCGGTTTCAGAGAAGAAGATATTTAATGATTTTCCCTATATAAGTCCATGTAAAACCAAAGGGCCCCAGGCCGGGGTCATTTTTGGCCCCAAGACCTAATAATTGGACCGATCTTGGTAGGGGTCCACTAGATGAAGCTTCATACCAAATAGCAAAGACCTGGGCCTTGTGGTTTCAGAGAAGAAGATTTTTAAAGATTTTCCATATATAAGCCCATGTAAAACCAAAGGGCCCCGGGGCGGGAGTATTTTTGGCCCCAGCACTATAATTTGAACGATCTAGGTATGGGTCCACTAAATGAAGTCATACCAAATAGCAAAAACCTGGGCCTTGCGGTTTCAGAGAAGATTTTGAAAGATTTTCCCTATATAAGCCCATGTAAAACCAAAGGGCCCCGGAGCAGCACTATAATTTGAATAATCTTGGTAGGGCTCGACTAGATGAAGCTTCATACCAAATATCAAAGATATAGGCCTTGCGGTTTCAGAGAAGAAGATTTTTAAATATTTCCCTATATAAGCCCATGTAAAACCAAAGGGCCCCAGGGCGGGGGCATTCTTGGCCCCAGCACTATAATTTGAACAATCTTGGTAGGGGTCCACTAGATGAAGCTTCATACCAAATAGCAAAGACCTCGGCCTTGCGGTTTCGGAGAAGAAGATTTTTAAAGATTTTCCCTATATAAGCTCATGTAAAACCAAAGGGCCCCGGGGCGGGGCATTTTTGGCCACAGCACTATAATTTGAACGATCTTGGTAGGGGTCCACTAGATGAAGCTTCATACCAAATAGCAAAGACCTGGGCCTTGCGGTTTCAGAGAAGAAGATTTTTAAAGATTCTCCCTATATAAGCCCATGTAAAACCAAAGGGCCCCGGAGCGGGGGTATTTTTGGCCCCAGCACTATGATTTGAACAATCTTGGTAGGGGTCGACTAGATGAAGCTTCATACCAAATATCAAAGATATGGGCCTTGCGGTTTCAGAGAAGAAGATTTTGAAATATTTTCCCTATATAAGCCCATGTAAAACCACAGGGCCCCGGGGCGGGTGCATTTTTGGCCCCAGCACTATAATTTGAACAATCTTGGTAGGGGTCCACTAGATGAAGCTTCATACCAAATATCAAAGATATGGGACTTGCGACGGTTTCGTAGAAGAAGATTTTTAAAGATTTTCCCTATATAAGCCCATGTAAAACCAAAGAGCCCTGGGGCGGGGGCATTTTGGGCCCCAACACTATAATTTGAACAATCTTGGTAGGGGTCCACTAGATATGGGACTTGCGACGGTTTCGTAGAAGAAGATTTTTAAAGATTTTCCCTATATAAGCCCATGTAAAACCAAAGAGCCCTGGAGCGGGGGCATTTTGGGCCCCAACACTATAATTTGAATAATTATGGTAGGGGTCCACTAGATGAAGCTTCATACCAAATATCAAAGACCTGGGCCTTGTGGTTTCAGAGAAGAAGATTTTTTAAGTTTTCCATGAAAAAAAATCTATTTTTGGCTCCTGTGACCTAGATGTGCAACGGACCGGAACCATTTGAACTACTTTGAAAGGGGACCACCTAAGGATCTTTCCTGTGAAGTTTGGTCAAAATCCGATCAGTGGTTTAGGAGGAGATGTTGTTTGAAGAAAAAGTTTACGCACGGACGCACGACGGACGACGGACAAAAAGTGATCCCAAAAGCTCAGCTCGTCACTTCGTGACAGGTGAGCTAAAAAAAAATCAGTACACCGTGGAATGTAGGTCAAGGTGAGATTTGTATGCTTGCATTAAAATTGCCATTCCTAGATGCAACTTTGTACCAATTATCATTAGTTCCCGAGAAATGGACTCTTACATTAGGGTGAAAGTAAGGGTGGTCGCAAATGTTGACGGCTTGACAAACGGACGGACGGACGGATGAACGAACGGACGGAAAACCGGACTCCAATATCGCGCCATGCTTAAAGCAGGCGCGACAAAATCATTAACGTACTGAGGGCTGTACATACTTATAAAACGGGCCACCGCACGACAAAACCTACAATAAGACATGTGCGCCCATCGAAGACTCAGATCAGCCTGCGCATCCATATAGTCTAGCCAGAGACTTCTCTTGCTGCATGGAGGAGCACTGGGCCCTTAGCTATCTTTAGAGCGCATAGCAAAGACTCTGATCAAACTGCGCGCATGCGCAGGCTGATCTGAGCATTCGTTCGGCGCACTTGTCTTATTGTATGTTATAGTCGTGCGCTGGCTGAAATAACATTCAAATATTGACAATATTTTCATTGTGAAGCTATTTTCAAAGAATTTTTATTGAAATAACGAATTAAATCATCACAAGAGTTTTACCCTTAACCCTTATCATGCTGTTCACGACAACCCCCATCTTTGCTAACAGTGTAGATCCAGATCAGATGGCTTCTGAAGAAGCCATCTGATCAGGATCTACATTGTTTGTCATTCAGATTGTGAATTTATAGCAATAAATTACATCAAGTAATTTGATTGGTTGATAGACAGACATGGGTGTGGTTGAAATGAATATTCAGCAAGATAAGGGTTAAAGCACAAGTCATGATCAGATACAGATGCAGATACAAATTTTATTTAAAGTCGGAAAGGTTTCAACAAATGAAACACTAGCTATGTATAGCTATTAACCGACTAACACATAAGACAAATAAATAGACATACAAACAGCACAGTACATGTAGCAACACAATTAAAACAATAATAGCGACATTTTAAAATTTCTTATTTGTTTCAAACTCATCTAAACAGGAAAAGAAAGTTGCGTGTAAGAATAAAGTTGTTACTAAATACTTAAAATATTTGAAAATAGCTACACTTTTAAGAATGATTCTAAGTTACTCAAGCTCATCTATAATATTAAAAATAGAAGTGAAGGCAATGACCAGGAATCGACACAATTAACCCACAGCTCCCATCAGAGACACCAACGGGAAAGAAACTTAACATGAAACAACAGACCCCAACGGAAACATCAACAGCGGAAAGCCAAAAGGACAGTTACTTTACCACAAAATGGCCAACTGACTATCCAAAACAAAATATTATAAGCGATACAAACACTCAAAGACAAACCATGAAAATAAACCGCGACAGAAGAACCGCCTTGGAACAGTCCGTGAAACGAATTCCTAGTTGAGGGCTTAAATCGATTTTACGTGGCCACAATACCCGCTCTTACTTCCATCGCGATTTAGACAAATAATTTGTTTTGCATTTCATGAAGAGTAATGTAAAACCGTATTATCAATATATATAGAGCAATAAAACATACTGCATAGCCACACAAATGCGCTAAATTAAATGCTTTTAGGAGTCAATGAATAACTAAACAGAAAAAGTGTGGGGTTGCGGAAGTGGAAAGATACACAAGATAAGCTGACACAAACATACAAAATACAGAACAGGCAAACAGAAATTTAACTATTAGAACAGAAAGAACAAGTGCAGAAAAAATAGAAACAATATGGCCCTTAATCGTTCACCTGAGTCATCTGTAGCCTCTAGAGTGCACAAATAGATTTAAAGAAATTAGATAAGTGACCGAGATTTTGACATGATGTGAACCATATACTTATCTCTTAATCCATCTTCCAACCTCGTTCTCATCCAGTGCAAACATTCTGGTAAAGTTAAAAAAAAATTGATGCAAAACGGGTGAGAGAACAAGCTTTTAAAGAAATTTGACACAGTGACCTTGTTTTTAAACCACATGACCCATAGTAAAACTGGACCTACATAACATCAAGACATACATTCTGGTAAAGTTTCATGAAGAGTAATGCAAAACTGTAGCCGCTAAAGAGTGAAAAAGGATTTAAAGAAATAGTTTTGTCCTGAAATGACCCATATTAGCCCTTGTCCTGCTGAGCCCGGATATCCCTTATCTTCGAAACAATGTAGATCCAGATCAGATGGCTTCTGATCAGGATCTTCATTGTTTGCCATCCAGTTTATGAATTTGTTGCAATAATTTGCATCAAGTAATCTGATTGGCCGATAATCAGTAGTGGGTGGGACATATTTAAATATTCAGCAGGACAAGGGTTAGAACTTGATGTAGATAGCATCCAAGACACATAATTTGGTAAAATACTGCAAACAGATTGAAGCTAAATTGTGGCCTCTAGAAAGAGAATAAGTTTACAAAACAAATTTGACTAGTGACTTATTGTTTTTTCCAATATGACCAATATTTAATCCAGATTGAGTTTTTTTCAAGACAAACGTTCTGATAAAATTTCAAGAAGATTTTAGCAAAACGGTGGCCTCTAAAGGGTGAAGAAGGTTGTAAAGAAATTCGACTTAGTGACCTCGTTTTTGGCATAACATGACCCATATACCACCCCCTCCCCAACGAAAACTTGACTCAACGTTGGAACAGCGTTTTCAATTCTTTTTTTCTACTATTGGTCGAATCAACATTGGAGCGTTTTCAATTCTAGTGTGATCGGTCACTGACGCTCCAGGTTTGCATAGACGCCATTCTGATTTAATTTCAAAATTCAATATTGGACTTAAATCTCTTCTGCAACAAGGTCTATCGGAACCCGAATTTTATGGTGACTTAGTTTATAAATTCAGAAAAATATATAACCGCAATGACTTCAGCACCCAATTTCGTAAAATCATTCTTCGATATAAAAAGATTGGGTACAACATGGATATTATACGACAGACTGCATGCATGGTAGTTAACCCAATCACGGTTGGCAACTTTGCTTCCCTCTTTAATTGCACGCCGGTGGGTCAGGCCTCAGATTCTATGACGGCTCCAACGTAAAGGCTTATTGAAAATTAAAGAGATAATGTTGGTTGGTGCCTGATGCTCTGTCTCTGGTCGGGCTCATCGGAGTCTAACTGTTGGTTTTCTTTTGCTCCAGCATTTCAGTGGTTTCTTGCTGTCGAGTCCTCACCGTTGTCTCACCTCTGTGGTTCTTGATTTCTGTGTTCACGGAGATGTTGCACTGATGAGTTAGGAGGCCTTCATGCGGACTGAACAAATTATTTGTCTAAATCGCGACGGAAGTAAGGGCGAGGATTGTGGCCACGTAAAATCGATTTAAGCCCCCCAGTGGAAATCTTCCACTGACCGTTCCAAGGCGGCTCTTCTGTGGCGATTTATTTATGTTGTTGTTTGTTACTTACTGTGTGTATCACTTGTGTCTTTTAATTTTGGATGGCCATATGGCCATTTTGTGGGAAAGTAACTGTCCATATGGCCTTCCTTTGTTTAGGTTTCCATTATGGCCTGGTCGCTTAATGTTTGTATTTCTTTCCCTTTGGTGTCTTTTATGGATGGAGTAAGTTAATTGTATCAATTCCTGATCTTTGTTTTACTTCTACTTTGCAGGATGAAAACATACACAGTAATTAGAGATCTTTAACCTGCACATAATGGGCCTCCCTCCCTGCAATGGGGGCCTCCCTGCACGTGCAGGGGGTCCCCAGTTAACGTCCCGATGCGAAGGACGATGCACTTTGTGGCATTCACCCAGAGCATGTTCGGACACCGCAGTTTTATTACCGCTGCCGGGAATCAAACCGGGAGCCTCATAGGCAAGTGCACTAACCATTGAGCTACAACGCTCGATTCAATGTCGAGTGCCTGCTCGGCTACTTTAATACATGTATATACAGGTGTTCATTCATTGTTTCTCTTTTTAGCCCCCGCCCATCGGGGCTTGAAGAAATAGATGGGCTGCATGATGCTTCCACGCAGAGCTGAAAACGACCCGCACACGAGTACTGGTAAACCGATTAGAGGATCTATGCCTGTCCAGGAAAAGCGGTGGGTGTCCATGCTCATAAACCCTATTGGTTTCATTGGACGGCAGAGACTGAGATGTCATTTTATCTCAATGTGGGGTAAAAGTCCCACAAAATTGGAAGCAACGTCTCCAAAATGACCAATACGGTATCAACGGGGACGTTAAAACCTCAAATCAAACAAATCAAAAACAAATCTTTCTCGTTTCTGCACCAACACTGTGACTTCTGGTTACACCGATCAGCCTTGAGGTTTTAACGTGTATCCACAGTCTATAGAATATATATATTTATGTTAAACCTTCTGAAAAAAAATAGACTTCTCAACTTTTCATATGATAAATTGTGACATTTGTCTTATTTCTGCTAAAAACATAGATTGTGGGTGCTCGTTAGTCCAAGAAGTTAGACGTACGCATGCACTCATTTATAGATTTGTTTTTATAGATGTGCATGCGACGTTCCGAAGAATAACAAAAACATAAATATCAGCATATAAATGTAAAATATGAATGTCTTGAATGCAGAACTCTCATGTATGGGAGTAGGTGCTCGTTAGAACCGCCTCAGTGCCCACAATTATGTTTTGGAGCAGAACTAAGAAAACAATGTATACCCTTTTAAACCCCAATTTTCTCTATATAAAGTGAGGTTTTCCAGGGTGTTCATTACATGGACTTGTTAACGTGATCACGCAAAATGTAGTAATTTCTACATTGTGCGTCTGTGCTCAACGCAAAAAAGAACAAAAAAAACAAAACAAAACCGCAAAACATAGAAATAACTAAATTTTGCGTTGATGTAAAAAACAGCGTCCACGCAAAATGTAGAATTACATTTTGCATTGTAACAAGGCTACCATCCTATAAGTTCCCCACGAGCTTTGCTCAGCGGAGCTTAATACACGGAACAGTCATAAGACATGGAAAACATATTAAACAAAACCTTCCCTTTTATTTATGATTATCTTTCATGATTTTTGACATTTTTCTTATTTCTACTTAAAACATAGATTGCGAGTATTCATTCATTTTCGTAACGGAACCACCTGAATGAATGTTTCTGCTCAAAACGGGACCGCTTGAGCATAGGTTATCAGCGAGTACCCACAATCAGTGGATTTAGACAGAACAAAGAACAATATTAAGATATTGTACACCCCTGCAAACCCCACTTTTCTCTTTATAAAGTGGGGTTTACCGGGAAGTTCATTATATGGGTTTGTTAACGTGATATATCCCAGTCCGACGCTTTTGTATTCCCGATCTGTAACAGTCACGCTTATTGTGATTCGGGAAAACTATCTTAGGTTTATGGGTAGACCTGTATCGTCAGGACCCGAGTCTTCCTTCCCATTAACGTCGAGCCAGCAGGGTTGAAAGGGCTAATGAACAGTTAAAATTAATGACGCTTTAATGTCGAGTTATCTGCGGTCAGTAAGTACTGTCCAATATTTAGAGGCGGAGCTACGGCTGAAATGTAATTGATTGGTTACGTCAGACAGCTGAGATGGTTGTTTTTGTCACTTGATAGTTTACCTTGACAGTTGTAAACGATTGGGTTTCCGATCGATCAGATAGCAAACCTTTCGGACTCAAATAAAAATTACTATATCTCTTCCTTTTCTCCATTTTTATTTTCTTTTCCCTATTCTGCATTGCCGCCTCTTTTGCCACCCCTATTACATAGGGGATCTTGTTTGATCTGAGGTTTAACGTCCCCGTCAACACTGTATAGGTCATTTTGGAGACGTTGCTTCCAATTTTGTGGGACTTTTACCCGACATTGAGTTGACATCATCATGAAAATTAAAACGCATTTTATTCACAATTGTTTCACAAAATTGTCAATATTCCGCCATTAGTAAAAGCGACGTCGAAAAGGACGTCGTACATGTAACGTTACGGAGCGTATCTAACTAATTTGCATCTTAACCCACTAGTGGTTTATCGAATTTATTGTATACATGGCGTTAGTACATTCTAAGACATAACGTCATATGATAAATGTATTTCTTTAACTTTCTTTTTTCTCCCTTTATCTCCGTTTTCTGAAAGACAGCACTAAACAACCCACAAGGGTTGACGTGTTGTTAAACTCTGACAAAACAACAATGCATTTTGATCCAGTCGTTTTAAGCATCGTCACCTTAACGAGCTCGCTTCTCAAAATATTAACTGTTCTAGCAAATACAATATCTAATATTCCGGTATTATTGCTGAAAAAATGTAAGTAGCTTTTGCAAATGCAAAAACTATTAGCATATTTGCTATACTGAATGAAAAAAGTTAGTAAAAATATCAGTTTGTTTGTTATTCTAAATGATTAAGTCTTAACGATATGTTAACTAAAGATATCGTTAGTTTTGAACAACTGAACCTAGGCCATTGTAACATTCAGTCATTCATTCTCTTTGCAGCCCTCTTCTTTGCAGCCCTCTTTGCAAGCCATTTAACAGTCTGTTCCACTCTTTTTATTAAGATATCAGTATCCAGGTTACAGAATTGTCCAATTTTCATCATGGCGTGCCTATCTTGTTTGAAGACCATACTTTTCGATTTTAGTTTCAATTTACCGTTCCGAGGCTTCCTTTTTGTCATCACAAGATAGTCGGTATTTTCTCTGATACAGGGGCATCTGAAAGGCATTCTTATCTCGATACGTTTTTTGATGTCGGTCAACAGCACCTGTAGAACGGACCCAGTAGGGGTAAATGTGACTTTCTGTACCTCAAGTTGATATACTGAAAAAAATGCAGTATAATTTTAGTGTTAACTGAAGACAACTCTTGGAAATTATTATTTAAAAGATGTCTTGATGACCACTTTTGAACAGTTCCAAAGGTGGTCAAGTGGTCTTCAAGATCAATTTTGAACAGTCCCATAGGTGGTAAATTGTTCTTTTAGACCACTTTTGAACAGTCGCAAAGAAGGTAGAGCACAGAGAGCGTGGGGGAAAAAATAAAGAATTACATGTAGGTAAAACTGTTTGATGTGGATTTTAAAAAAGAACTAGTCTAAAACATTCTTAACAGTGGATTTTAACTGTTCAATACAGTTTCAAAATATAGCTTAAATAAATACGTCTTTGACATCAACAAGAATAAAATAATTGAGAGATTATAAATCCAATTTGACCTTTTTCTAAATTTGCCAGGCGTTTCGGCTAATTTTATTAACCCTTATCTTGCTGAGCAGGACAACCACACCCACTTTTGCAATCAGTGCAGATCCTGAGCAGACCCAGCAGACACACGTCGTTAAGGCAACGTCAAATCAACGTCGGTGCAACGTTGGACCGATGTAGATGTGATGTTACATAAATATCATGATGCTGCACCGACGTTGATCTGACGTCACACTTACGTCATGTTCCTGCTGGGGATGGCTCGATCAGGATCAACACTGTTTGTCAAGGAGTTTGTGAATTGTTAGTTCAATTATTATATCAAGTAATTTGATTGGTTGATAGTCAGCAATGGGTTTGGCTAGGATTAGAGTTACGAGGACTGTTCAAATATGAATGCAACTAAGCACATAAAAATGATTCCGTGATAGATTTCGATGAAAAATATTTATTTTGTCCCCTCAAAGTATTCCCCTTTAACAGGTATACAAACTTCCAGTCTTCTGATCCAATCATTGAATGCATTTTGGTAGTCTTTTCGAGGTATACTATGAAGGCACTGGAATATTGCAGAACCGAGGTGTTTGCGCTGTACAGATTTTCGACCAGAAAGGTATTTTGTCAGCCGCGGGAACAAAAAAAGTCACACGGGGCAAGGTCAGGGGAATACGGGGGGTGAGGGAGTTCAACAACCTTTTCCTGCTTCAGATAGTCTTGCACAATGAACGCCTTGTGCGATGGCGCATTGTCATGTAGCAATCTGACATTGGCCAAACCAGTTGCGGGTCTTCGTTCTTTGAAATATTTCTTCAATTTTCGAAGAACTTTATTCTTGTAAAACTTCGCATTTACAGATTTGCCTTTAGGCACAGCAACCTGAATAGCAGGGCCCTGATTTGAAAAGAATATGACATACATTACCTTCTTGACGCTCATGGTTCGCTTTGCAATGCATGGTCTTTTGCAATACTTTGTTGCCCATATTTTGTTCTGAATCTTTCATTTTGGCTCAAAAAAGTGAACCCATTTCTCGTCACCTGTGACGACATTAGCGAAAGACCGTGCATTGTAATTTGGAAACGTTTTAAGCAACTTCTTGGCGCACTGAACGCGTGTCTTTTTCTGCTCATCTGTCAACAGATGGGGAATCCATCTAGCACAGATCTTTCTCATTTTCAAATCCCGTTTCAGAATTGTATGAGCTGCTCCTAATGAGATGCCAACCATACTAGCTATTTGCCTAGTGGTGTATCGTGCATCGGTAGCAACTTTTTCTTTCACTCTAGCAACCATCTTCGCAGATGTTGCTCTTTCCGGCCGACGATCATGTGGTGCATCTTCTGTTGAGCCTAGCCCACAGCTGAATTTCTTACACCAACGAAAAACTGTCGGAAAAGACATTTCATTATGCCCATGAACCGAACATATTTCATCAAAAATGTCTTTGCACCGTATACCAAGAATACAACGATTCTTAATATAGGAGTGGCCCCCGCCCATAGGGGCTTGAAGAAATATATGGGCTGCATGATGCTTCCACGCAGAGCTGAATCCGGCCCGCACACTAGTACTGGTAAACCGCTTAGAGGATCTAAGCCTGTCCAGGAACCGCGGTGCGAGGCGGACCGTCCATGCTAATAAACCCTATTGGTTTCATTGGGCGACAGGGCTTGAGATGTTATTTTATCTCAATGTCGGGTAAAAGTCCCACAAAATTGGAAGCAACGTCTCCAAAATGACCTTTACAGTGTTGACGGGGACGTTAAACCTCAAATCAAACAAACAAACAAACAAACAAAAACTTAATATAGGACCGTATTTCAACGGCGTACTCTGACCTTCTTCCAACCATGTTTTGTATTAGTAAACAAGAGTAGACAGTGCTTATCGAACGATATACATGGCTAAAGTGAACGGATTTTAACAATTTTGGTATCAATGTATAGGTAAAATTTTTTCTACGATGTGATATTTATTTCCAGGTGATTTTCGCATTAGTGCATGAGAAAACGTTCTACTTGCATTCATATTTGAACAGTCCTCGTAAAAAAACCCACACCCATGTCGAGTGAGAAAACTTGCGACCTCTTTCTTACATTTGTTCCAAACCTAGATTATTAACGCGCAAGTTAGAACCTGTAGTTCTGACGGGTATCTTTAATACAGTGAAATTCCGCTATTACGACCACTTTCCAGACTTCTAATAAGTGGTCTTAATAGCGGGGTGGTCCTAATAATGATATTGGTGAATAAAATATTGTTGGCAAGTCTGATTTAAAGTTTTATTCTCTTTGCATTGTGCCTATTTTATTTCTTCTTGCAAGAAGATATTTAGTAAAATTTAATCTGTCTTGTCCTTAACTTTACTGATTCTCAGTTTAACTTACAGTTCTGTTTTCCTTATTAATTTAGGCAATATTACACCAATAAAAATATATTAATGATAACAGTATGAACTTAATGTTGCTTTATATCATATTCATTTTTTCTATTTATTCAATTAACCTTGACAGTGATCTTGTTAAAACAACACACATATTAGTACAGGTAAACTGCTGTTTTTCACACCTTTAGGGATATGTGTGAACTGTAACTGCTCATTACCAATAGGTGTTGTAATTGTGACGAATCCAGCATAAATTTATACCTGACCAGTGGACTGAGAAATACAAATTAACTTGACTTGACCAAAAAGTGGTCTCAATAGCGAACAGTAAATACAGATTTGGTCTTTTGAAAGCGGTCTTAATACTGAATAGCGGGGTAGTCTCTTTATCGGAATAAATAGCAATTAATTATATAGGAAATAATTTGGGTCTGGAAAAAACCGGTCTTAATAGCGGAGTGGTCCTAATATAGGGGTGGTCTTTAAGTGGAATTCTACTGTATATGTCTTTGGGGAAACATAACAAAAAACCCAAGTTTTCCAAACATAGATTTCTTGCATGCAAATCAAAGACGACACGTGACTTTCTCCGAGTATTGCAGCTTACACCCACCTTTGATCGGCTCGATATAAATGTAACATTCTTGACGGGCTATTATAAAATCAAACTGCCAAAGTAAGATCTTATTGAAATGTACAGTCATTACAGAGAGCTAATAAAGAGCCTAACAAGAACTGTATACATGTGGCCGAAATATAATAATAATAATCAACAGGCACATGCCGTAATTAGGACGTCACATCGACGTCGGTGCAACGTCATGACGTTTATGCAATGTCACATCTACGACGTTGCACCGACGTTGATTTGAAGTTGTCCTAGCGACATGTGCATGCTGGGTAGTAATAAAACACAATAAATAGCCATGGCACGAGTATAAAAAAGCTAACTAAGAACAAATTATCCGCTTCAAAAAAAAAAAGTACATGTATGTCTTTAAACATCTGCGCCCAATGAAGACTGTGATTAGACTGCACAGTCTGATCAGAGTCTTCATTTCGCGATATATTGATGCATTCTGACTCAAAGATTTTATGCAGACATTTAAGGTTGTACACTAGACGCGGTTGAAGTTTCCATGCTCCAACATCACAAACGACTTTAAGTTGGGATTGAGAGAAAAGCAAAAACTGCCTACTAGGCGCTTATACTTACTTTTCCTAGCTCTGCAGTACGCCAACGGCTGAATCTGTCGTCGACAATACGGGCAGACCAGAATGTTGGCATTCCTCGTTTCTGGCTTTTCTAGAACACCGGTCTGAGTACAGTTATGAGTGAATCTGTTGTATGGTTCACTAGCCGGCATGCAGCAATCGGTATCATCAGGCTTATTCTTGGCAACTGCATGTTTCAAGGACGATGACCACTCACAACAAACGTCATGGTTTGTGTCGATAACGTCCACACCACAGCAGTCCAATGCGGAATTTTTGCTATACTCAACTGCAAGTGAACACATAAAATGTGACTACATTTCGAGCATGTTTACTATTATTTAGTGGACAGTCCTTCATTCTGCTGGGACAGTGGACAAAAGAACAGACCCGGGCAAAGTTAGAGTCGGGTCGGGTGGGATAGTGGTATGAGTAGTGGTGGGTAGGGCAGGGTAAGGGAAAAGAAAGGAATAGCGTGTAAGGGTAAATGTACGGGCAAAAGGTAAGGGTAAAAGGTAGGTTAGTGGTAGTGCAGTATAAGGGTACAATTAAGGTTGGCAAGGGGTAGGGGTACTATTAGGGTATGATAGGTTAGGTTACAGGCAGGGTAGAATAAGGATACGGTAGGGGCAGGGTATGGTAGGGTATGGTAGTATTAGAGAAGTATAATGTAGGGACAAGAAATCGTAGTAAAAGGATGGGGTAGGGGCAGGGTAGGGTAGAATAAGGGAAAGGGTAGCACACGGTAGTAAAAGGACAGGGTGGGGTAGTATCAGGGTAGAGCTGGGACAGGGTAGGGAGGTATAAGGTTAGGGTAGTGACAGGGTAGTATAAGGGTAGGTTAGGGGCAGGGTAGTTAGTATAAAGGCATGGTAGTATAAGAGAAGGGATAAGAAGGCTAGTGTAAGGGTTCAGTAAGGACAACAGTCAGTATAAGGGTAGAATGGGGGAAAGTTTTTGTTTTGTTTGTTTGGATTGGAGTTTAGCGGTCCAGTCAACAGTATTAAGATTTTGTCAGTTTATGTAAACACTCTCTTCCTGGGCCGGCTAATACATAAGCGGTTAACCAGTACAATGCACATTCTCTTGCTAGAAACTGACAACTGCTCTTCTTGAATGAGGGGAAGGAAGAAAATGAACGTAGAACATATTTCATGCTCATGTTCGAATACTGCCGACCCAGGGGGTTCCGAATCCGCGAATCCCTGATCAACAGTCAAACGAGCATCCAAATGAGCCACCGAGGCCGGCGGATACGGGAAGGGTAGGGTAGTATAACAGTGGAGCTGGAGCAGGGTGGGATAGTAAAAGGGTAGGGTAGGGTAGGGTAAGGTAGGTTTGTATAAAATTAGAGTAGGGGCCCGGTAGGGTAGTATAAGAGTAGGTGGGGGCAGGATACAGGTAGCGTAAGTGTTGAATAGGAACAAGGTAGGGTAGTATAAGGGTAGCGCAGGGACAGGTAAGGTAGTATAAAAGTAGAGTAGGGACTGGGTAGGGTAGTATAAGAGTAGGAGGTTGGGCAGGATATGGTAGCACAAGGGTTGGAAAGGGACAGGGTAGGGTAGTATTTGTAGGGAAGGGAAGGGAAGCGAAAGATGAGGTTAGGTCAAAACGCCAACAAAAAACATTAACTGGACAATAGGGAAGAGTTGGAGTGTTTAACAGCTGTTTTTTTCTTCATAGCTGTAGCTGAACACTAGCCCAAACACTCCTTAGATACATTCTAACAAAGCATTGTCTGTGTATGTGCAGTCTGATCAATGCCATTTGACAAGCATGCTTTTGGTTCATCGAAAGGTACTTATGTGTCACAAATTCAGTAGACTTGTGCCGCATCATGAGCAAATGTGATTTTCTAAAATTGTTAACTATCAAAGGCCTCAATCAGACTGTACAGTCTGATCAGATTCTTCGCTGTCCGCACGAAGCTTTTGTAAAAATCCTAAAAATGCGGACACCTTGAGGACTTGGTGTAATCCTCCTAAAATTGTAACACATTTGTTTCATGATCCAACAAGGAGTCCAAAAGGTACAGCCGGCATGGCAAACAGTGTAGAACCTGAACAGACAGCTCCTTCAGGAGCAGTTTGATCTGGGTCTGTACCGTTTGCCCAGGCGTGTCTGTCCTAATATTTAGAATCACTACGGTATTCCAAGGTATATACAAGTGACTTCTATCTGGTTCTGCAGATCCACAGATGTACCTATGTCATCCCTGTAGCAAAATTCCGAAGTCTCCTGCTCGTGGCATGACTCATTTGAATAGGTCTTTCAAGGTAGTTGTGTTACATACCTCCCCCACAACAAGCATATTCTGGTGACATCTCTCTTCCGTTGCAACATCTCACATCTATGACATACTTAGTACCACAACACTTGTGAGGTTCTTTTGGGGCGTTTGGTGGAAGTCTATTGGCAACCCCTTGACAGCATTGCTCTGTGGGAATATTCTGTACAGACCCTAAAACAGATAAACCTTCTAAAATTAACAGTTGGTAACAATGTTACGAAAATGAAACTGCACTTTCTGAAAATTTATTGAAATGGATGAATCAGATGAATGCAATTTAGTTTTTCTTATGAGAAATAAATAAAGGTAATAATGTCTTTAACACCTTTAAAATCGATAGCTTTAAACGAGATACGACCCAGAAACATTCTTTGGACCTATTTATTCGATTCCCTGTTTTCGGTTTTGAGTTATAAAATAGTTCACCAACTGGTAAGTAAGAAAGATGATTAAGTCTTGGCATTATGCTAACAAATCTGTTTTTTACCATAGTACATTCTTTCATACGAAAACGGTTATTTTTTTGATGAAATTTTGCCATATTTCAATTATTTATACACCAAACATAGGTTTAGGATGCTCGTCAGAACCGCCTTATTCAAGCGGTTCTAACGGGTGCCCACGACCTATGTCTTGGAGCAGAAATAAGCAAAATAATGTTTATCATACCATTTCCACAACAAAGGTGTCCTTTTATCATAGAATGTTCAACAACATTTCTATCTGGGATAGCGGGGCAACAGCTCTGCAAACCGGTATCAATAAGACGTTTATTGCAGCAACCATAGATCACGTGGTTATTGGCGCCATCGACTGGTTTCTTCAGCAATGTTCCTGAAAGTCGGTAAATGAGGTTTAAGAGTTCACAAACACTTCATCAATATCTATTAAATAATTATATATTTGAATAATTTTGTGCCTCCCCCACCCCTGGAAAACCCTACTATATATAGCGGAAAGTGGGGAATACAGTTATGATATTAAATAAGTTTCCACATGTCGGTTCAAAATATCTGTGTTTTCTTGACAGCAGCCAAACTGAGGCGGTTCTAGTGATATTAACAATCTTTGAACGAAATTATCTTAAATACTTTTTAAAAGTAATGAAGGGAAACTAATGTGGCACATGGGTATGTAATCCTAATACTACCCATTTGCAATCAGCTGCAACTTCCTCTACATTCAACTAAAATGATTTCCGAATTGTCAGATCAAAATGTTTCGAATTACCGCCTTGTCTTTGATGGCAAGAATGTGCACCGGTTGTCACAAATAACGAGTCATTCATGTTTGACAGTCTATTGTGACAACTTTGCACCCGTGACGTGACCTCAAAACAGTACAGTGCCTGATATAAATTTCAACAATTATCATCAATACACAATTTTATACTGTTGTTGGTGGTACATTGACCGATCAATCACTGACAAGTGGGTGTGTCCTTGATGGTCAAAATGTTTCAGATACAAGAAACTTGATTGATATTCATATCTTTGATCTTTACATAGAAAAGAAACGTTTGACAGCAGTGCCAGGAATTGAATGTTGCAGCTAATTGTAAATGGTTAGTACATGTTCAGTTACTGTATATGGCCAACCTGGGGCCAGTTGTTCAAAGCATTGTTAGCTTAACGAGCTCGTTAGCGTTCAAAATGTTAACTCTTCTAGCAAGTACAATATCTAATACTCTGTATTTTGGCTGAAAAAATGTGACTAGCGTTTGCATTTGCATAAGGTACTCACATTGTTTTAGCCAAAACACCAGTATATTTGCCATATTGATCTGTTTTCAACGATACGTTAACGCAATGATCCTAAGTATTTGGACATACAGGCCAAAGCAAAAATTGTAGACCCAGATCAGACTGCAGGAGCAGTCTGATCAGGGTCTACACTGTTTGCCATTCCTTTTGGAATCCTTGCTGGATCGTGAAACATATTTGTTAAAATTTTAGGAGAAATACAGCAAGTCCTCAAGGTGTCCGAATTTTTAGGACTTTTACGTTAACTATCGTCATCGTTAGCTTTGAACAACTGGGCCTGGACCCAAATCGTTTAAATTAACCTACCAGCATTATTAAGGTGAATGGATAAACTTGGCAGATATTTCAAAGGGAGAAAACTTTCGGGACTTCGTGTTCACTTTTCTATTAACTCTGTCCTGTGAAAAAAGGGGTCTACTCAGAAGCAAATTCTTTTCTTTAAGAGTTGACCCCTATTGACACGGAAGACAAAAATACTTTTGCAGGAGTTGCCTCCCCTGACCCTGTAAAGAATCACCATGTGGTATGAACTTGATCCTCGCCTGTGTGAACGCAACTTCATCTGGACCCGGTTTCCAACTTAAGGGGAACTGGTACACCTTCAGGGGGAGGCAACCCCTGCAAAAGTGTTTTTGTCTCCCATATCAATAGGGGTCAACTCTAAAAGGAAAGAATTTGCTCCCGAGGGGCAAATTCTTTCTTTTAAGAGTAGACCCCTTTTTCAGTGAGACAGGGCTTATGGAAAAGCAAACAGGAAGTCCCGAAAGTTGTCTTCCTTTGAAAAATGGCGGAAAATCTGCCAGGTGTTCCCATTCCCCTTAAAACTAAATGTTTAAAATACTTTGGCGATGCGGGAAGAGTGGTTAGCTTTTTCAAGAAGTCAAGCAACCACGAGCTCGGGTCTAATCCTCGAAATGTGCCAACGATGTTTGACTTCATGGCTAGATTATAACATTGAAGATTATTTGGATTATCAACCCTTATCCTGCTGTTCGCGATAACCCATATCTTTGCAAACAGTGTAGATCCAGATCAGATGGCTTCTGAAGAAGCCATCTGATCAGGATCTACACTGTTTGACATTCTGTTTATGAATTTGTAGGAATAAATTACATCAAGTAATCTGATTGGTTCAAAGTCAGAAATGGGTGTGGCTAAATTGAATATTCAGCAGGATCAGGTTAAATGCTTACCTTCATCGCAGCACACCTGGGTCCTTGTATCATACAGAGAGTCGTAGCATGTGGAGGTGGTTAGACTCCTGACTACTGGAGGGAGCACGCTATCGTCACACCAATGTGTTCCTTCATCATAGGTTTGGTTACCACAGCAGACTTGAGATTCGAACCCAGGGTTGTGTTTGGGAAAGCTTGGTCCTCCATAGAGACCATACTCATCACAGCACATATACTTTTTAAAGTTATACTTCACAGGTCCACAACAATCCTCGTTGTCTGAAACACATCATAGTTCCAAATAAGCGGTCAGTGTGTGTGTGTGTGTGTGTGTGTGCGTGCGTGCGTGCGTGCGTGCTGTATGTTTGTGTTGCGGGGGGGGGGCAGGAAAACTTATCAGAAAAGGTTACTCAGGAAAGGCGACAATCAAAGGATGCAGCCATCTCAAGTCACCCAACGGCGCCCATCGGGGCTTGAAGAAATATATGGGCTGTATGATGCTTCCACGCAGAGTTGAAACCGACCCGCACACAAGTTCTGGTAAACCGCTTAGAGGATCTAAGCCTGCCCAGGCAAAGCGGTGTGAGTCGGCCCATCCATGCTTATAAACCCTATTGGTTTCATTGGGCGACAGGGTAAAAGTCCCACAAAATTGGAAGCAACGTCTCCAAAATGACCTTTACAGTGTTGACTTGGACGTTAAACCTCAAATCAAACAAACAAAACAATCACCCAAAGGCACACACATAAACAGACGAAATAAACAGACGAAACATGAACCAACAGCACAAAGCCAATAAGCAAAAAGACACTGCAAAAAAAAGCAAAACAAAACAAAACAAAAAAAGAATGACCGCCTTAAAACGGTCGTGGGAGGGGGGAGGGGGAAGGGGAGATGAGGTGGGGCTTCAACTCCGAAGTTTATGAAATTTCAACCCTCTCGCTCAGTTTCAGTGTCCAGTGCAGTATCAAACATAATAACAACAAGAAAGCAGTCTGAAGGACAGTCAAATCCCCCGCCGCGTTTTGTATCAAGGCTCAACCTTGTGACCTTCACCTGTGACCTTGAGTTGGCATGGTTTATTCTATGGTTCTGCGCATCAGCTCACTGTGGGGTATTTTTCACAAACGTTTAATGAAAATCCTTCCAGATGTAAAGGAGATGGACACAAAATTCAAAGTTTCAAACTCGTGACCTTCCACTGTGACCTTGACCTGGTGTCGACATGATTCATTTATGGGCTCTGCACATGAGCTCACTGAGGGGGATAATTGACCAAAGTTTAATGGAAATCCTTTGAGGGTAAAGGAGATATGGAACGGACAAAAACTCAGTTTTAAACTCGTGACCTTCAAATGAGACCTTGACCTTGAGTCGGCATGGTTCATTTATGGGTTCTGCAAATCAGCTCACTGAGGGGGATAATTGGCCAAAGTTTAATTAAAATCCTTTGAGGGTAAAGGAGATATGGAGCGAACAAAAAATTCAAAGTTTTAAACTCGTGACCTTCAAATGTGACCTCGACCTTGAGTCGGCTTGGTTCATTTATGGGTTCTGCACATCAGCTCACTGAGAAGAATATTTAACAAGATATGAGCCATCATTTTAGCATTTGCGAAAAACAAAGAGCAAATGACAAAAACATGCCTACATAATTTTGCCCCTCGAACCCCACTTTTTTATAGTAAAACTGGGGTTTGCAGGGGTAAAGCTTATTTTTCTAATTTCTGCTCTAAAATATAGATTGTGGCTACTCGTTAGAACCGCCTCAATGAGGCGGTTCTAACGAGTACCGACAATCTATATTTTGAGCAGAAATAAGAAAAATATCACAATTTTTCATCTTATAATTTTCATTTTTTGGGCGATAAAGGTTACAATGTATTAGTATAGGCGTGTTTTCGTAATTGGCAAACTACGAATACAAAGGTGCAGAAAAGATTGCGCGCATGCTGATTTCATCACGAAAACACACCTATTCAAATAAATTGGAAAAATGTATTTTGCCACCAAAAATGCAATTTTCCAGGTTTTGTTTGTTTGTTTGTATTTGAGTTTAACGGCCCAGTCAACACTATTTAGGTAATTTTAGGGCCGGTCAGTTTACCTATCCACACTTTTCCTGGGCAGGCTTATATGTAAGTGGTTAACCAGTACAGTGCGCATTCTTTCGCCAGAAAAAAAATTTCAATGTAAAAATCCTAATTTTTCAGGTAAAAATCCTAATAATTTTCATATTTCTGCTCACAACATAGATTGTTGGTACTCGTTAGAACCACTTAAACATAGATTGTTGGTACTCTTTAGAACCGCCTTCATTAGGCGGGGGTTCTAACGAGGCCCTACACTCTTATGTTTTGAGCAGAAATAAGACAAATAATGTTTACCCCTGTAAACCCTTATCTTGCTGTTCACGACAACACCTATCTTTGCAAACAGTGTAGATCCAGATCAGATGTCTTCTGAAGAAGCCATCTGATCAGGATCTTCACTGTTTGGCATTCAGTTTATGAATTTGTAGCAATAAATTACATCAAGTAATTTGATTGGTTGATAGACAGAAATGGATGTGGCTTAAATGAATATTCAGCAAGATAAGGGTTAAATGTATTTTTATTACAAAAAAGGCGTATGTGGCCTAGTGGGCGCCGTCTCTCTCGCCGCTGAGGGTTCGAACTACATTTGACACGCTGATTTTTCTCCGGGTACTTAGGTTTTACCGACTTCTGATAAGAGCAGGGAAATGTAATTAAAGTGGGGGAAACTGTAAAACATTTGTTGTTGTTTTTTATTTTAAGCTGAGATTTTACGTTCCCATAAACACTATTTAAGTCATTTTGGAGACGTTGTTTCCAATCTTGTGGTACTTTTACCCGACATTGAAATGAAATGACATTTCAAGCCCTTCTACCAAAACAAACCGCAAAGGTTTATATATGCATTGACGGTCCGACTCGCACCACCTTGCCTGGGCAGGCTTAGACCTTCTACGCGGTATACCAGTATGCATGTTGAGTTGGTTTCAGCTCTGCGTGGAATCTATTCCTTTTGGAGCGCAGGGGTAAAACATGTCCGCTCTGATGCCCCCAAAGGGGCGTCTATAGATGTGGGTAAGCTGTGGTTATCCGCCCGAATCGCGTCATATGTAAAACGCCAAGTTCTGCTGCGGAAGTGCAGGTTGTTTTTTTGTTCGGGTACTCCGGTTTTCGCCAAAGTGAAATAATCTTGAAAGGGCCATACCCATCCCCCTCCACCCCGCAAAAATATCCTCGTCATAACGAAAATACATGGTAAATTTTAACCATCGTAAAAACAAAACATGTAAGATGAAAAATTGTGATATTTTTCTTATTTCTGCTCAAAAAATATATTGTGGGTACATGAGGCGGTTCTAACAAGTACCCACAATCTATTATTTTAAAGCAGAAATAAGAAAAATAAGGTTTACCCCTGTAAACCCAGTTTTACTATATAAAAGTGGGATTGAAGGGTGTCAAAATTGAATAGGCGTGTTTTCGTGATGTCTGCCTTCACCCCCCGCCCCCTTGTTCTTAGTATATACATTGCAATACCTCCTAGCTGATAAGCCCGTCCGCTGCAACAGACCTCTCCTTTCTCCTGAACTTCACCAGGGAACAGGGATTCATCAAACCCTTTGCAGCACTCTCTCCGGTACATGCCATCATATAAGGGGTCAAGATGGGTTCCACAGCATAGGTAGATGTTCTTGTCATACACTTCCTGGGTCTCGACCCCAGCAAAATCTAAAGAAAAAAGTACAAGAAAATAAAAAAGTTATTTGTAACTCTTGAAGCGCTTACCAAAACTTCGGGGCACATTAAACATTGAACTTTTTCGTCAGAAAATCAACCTTAACATTTTATTTAACCCATATATGACAATGGAATATTCCATCCAGTAAGTTTGGAGTGGACCATTTCCAAGTATAGGGGTGTCAGGTTTGTTATTGCTTGTAGGAAATTTTACAAAAATGAGTGTTCTTTAAGCAAATAGTGAAGACACAGATCAGACGCCGCGTTTTGCGGCGTCTGATCTGTGTCTGCACTGTTTGCCAATGTCCCAGAAAAGGGCCGCGAGGCATATATGGGTTAAGGGGAATGGGAACACCTTCCGGGGAGGCAACTCCTGCAAAAGTATTTTATCTCCCATGTCAATAGGGGTCAACTTTTATGAGGATCAAATTCTTTCCTTTAAGAGCAGACCCCATTTTTCAGTGGGACAGGGGTTATAGAAAAGTGAACAGGAAGTCCCGAAAGTTATCTTCCTTTGAAAAATGGCCAAAAATCTGCCAGGAGTTCCCATTCTCCTTAAATCTTCTGCTTGGCGATTCAAAATGAATGTCAAATCTTAATATAATTTATTAAAATGATGCATTATGCAACAGCACAGTGAACAGTCTGTTCTAAAATGGGGAAAAACAAAACAGATAAAAACAACATCAACAGAAGAAAGAACAAGAGGGCCCAATGGCCCTATATCGCTCACCTGTGTACCAGAAAATCATTAGTGTAGGAGACCACTTGACATTGCTACATACTAAATATCTAAGGTCAGGCAAAGCGGTGTCCATGCTTATAAACCCTACTGGTTTCATTGGGCGACAGGGCTTGAGATGTAATTTCATCTCAATGTCGGGTAAAAGTCCCACAAAATTGGACGAGACATCTCCAAAATGACCTATACAGTGTTGACACGGGGATGTAAAACCTCAAATCAAACAAAATCTGTGCCTTATGGTTTTGGAGAAAAAGATTTTTTTTTAAGTTTTTTTTTCCAGTATAAGTCTATAGGAGCTAATGAGCCCTGGGGCTTGGCCAATTTTGACCCAAAGGGCACGGTTGGCAGGATTTATGTAGGCGACCATTTTGTGTTGCTATATACTAAATATCTAAGGTCTGTACTTCATGGTTTCAAAGAAGATGTTTGGAGCTTTTTTCCATTATAAGTTTGTTGGAATTAAGGGGTCATAGGATTTGGACCCCAGGGGCATGATTGGCAGGATTCATGTAGGCGACCACTCGACATTGCTACATGCTAAATACCTAAGCTCTTGGACTTATGGTTTCAGAGAAGAAGATTTTTGAAGATTTTTTTCCCCATTTTAAGTTTTTTTTTTTTTTTTTTTTTTAGATTATAAGGGCCCTGTGGTTTCAGAGAAGAAGATTTTTTAAGTGTCTCCAATTGTAAGTCTATGGAAGCTAAAGAGCCCTGGGGTGTGGCCAATTTGGATCCCAGGGGCATAACTGGCAGGATTTATGTAGGTGGCCACTTGACGTTGCTACATGCTAAAAATCTAAGCTCTGGGCCTTATGGTTTCATAGAAGAAGATTTTCAAAGTTTTTTTTTCCATTATAAGTCTATTAGAGGTGATGAGCTCGGGCGTGGCCAATTTTGACCCCCAGGGGCAGGGTTAGCAGGATTTATGTAGCTGGCTATTTCATGTTGCTAGACACTAAATATCTAAGTTCTGTGCTTCAGAGTTTCTGAGAAGAAGGTTTTTGAAGCTTTTTTCCATTATGAGTCTATGGGAGCTAAGGGGCCCCGGGGCGTGGCCCATTTGAACCCCACGGGCATGATTGGCAGGATTTATGTAGGTGACCACTTGCCATAGCTACATGCTAAATATCTAAGCTCTGGTCCCCGTGGTTTCAGAGAAGAAGATTTTTGAAGCTTTTTTTTCCATTATGAGTCTATAGGAGCTAAGGGGCCCCGGGGCGTGGCCCTTTTGGACCCCAGGGGCATGATTGGCAGGAATTATGTAGGTGACCACTTGCCGTTGCTAGGTGCTAAATATCTAAGCTCTGGGCGCTGTGGTTTCAGAGAAGAAGATTTGTAAGCTTTTTTCCATTATGAGTCTATGGGAGCAAAGGGGCCCCGGCGCGTGGCCCGTTTGGAACCCAGTGGCATGATTGGCAGGAATTATGTAGGTGACCAATTGCCGTTGCTACATGCTAAATATCTAAGCTCTGGGCCCTGTGGTTTCAGAGAAGAAGATTTTTGAAGCTTTTTTTTTCATTATAATTCTATGGGAGCTAAGGGGCCCCGGGGCGTGGCCCATTTGGACCCTAGGGGCATGATTTATGTAGGTGACCACTTGTCGTTGCTACATGCCAACTATCTCAGCTCTGGGCCCTATGGTTTCATAGAAGAAGATTTTTGAAGCTTTTTTCCATTATGAGTCTATAGGAGCTAAAGGGCCCCGGGCGTGGCCCGTTTGGACCCCAGGGGTATGATTGGCAGGAATTATTTAGGTGACCACTTGCCGTTGCTACATGCTAAATATCTAAGCTCTGGGCCCTGTGGTTTCCGAGAAGAAGATTTTTGAAGCTTTTTGTTTCATTATGAGTCTACGGGAGTGAAGGGGCCCCGGGGCGTCGCCCATTTGGAACCCAGGGGCATGATTGGCAGGAATTATGTAGATGACCACTGGCCGTTGATACATGCTAAATATCTAAGCTCTGGGCCCTGTGGTTTCAGAGAAGAAGATTTTTGAAGCTTTTTTCCATTCATGATGAGTCTCTGGGAGCTAAGGGGCCCCGGGGTGTGGCCAATTTGGACCCCAGGGGCATGATTGGCAGGAATTATGTAGGTGACCACTAGCCGTTGCAACATGCCAAATATCTCAGCTCTGGGCCCTGTGGTTTCAGAGAAGAAGATTTTTGAAGCTTTTTTCCATTATGAGTCTTTAAGAGCTTAAGGGCCCCGGGGCGTGGCCCATTTGGACCCAAGGGGCATGATTGGCAGGAATTATGTAGGTGACCACTTGCCGTTGCTACATGCTAAATATCTAAGCTCTGGGCACTGTGGTATTCGAGAAGAAGATTTTTGAAGTTTTTTGTTCCATTATGAGTCTATGGGAGCGAAGGGGCCCCGGGGCGTGGCCAATTTCGACCCCAGGGGCATGATTGGCAGGAATTATGTCGGTGACCACTGGCTGTTGCTACATGCTAAATATCTAAGCTCTGGACCCTGTGGTTTCAGAGAAGAAGATATTTTAATTTTTTCCCATTGTAAGTCTATGGGAGCTATATGTTGCCATAGCAACCAGAATTCCAATCTGATCAGCCCAAAACCCTATGCAGCCTTACCCCCTACCCGATGATGCTTCTCATGAAATTTGATCAAGATTGACCATGGGGTATTAGAGATATACTTATTTGAAATTGTTTACGGACGCACGGACGGACGGACGGACGCACGACGGACGACGGACAAAAAGTGATCACAAAAGCTCACCTTGTCACTACATTTGGGAATGGCTTAACCTTTGCAAATAGTGTAGGCCCTGATCAGACGCCGCGTTCTGTGGAGTCTGATCTGGGTCTGCAATGTTTGCCAGGGTACCCGTTTGGGGGTTTCTGGTATAAAATGGGTTCATTATCAGTTAGACGGGGTAACTTAGTATTTTACACTATGGTCAGGTATAATTAAATAGTGTAAAGAAGAGGATCAAAATACATTTTATTGGAAAAATGAAAATAAAATATATTTTCTTAAAAATAAGGCTTGGCATATCAAGTGACTCGGCTGCTGGAAATCAAGTCACGTCAAACGGCGATCCTTATTTTTCGAAGAAAAAAAATGCTGTCCTCTACTGTTAAAGGCATTTATTCTTAGACAGTAGGACACACCGTGTGTTCATAATTGTTTTATTGCCCCTGTGACATACTGTCTATAGCAGATCAAAGGCGGCCTTTTATAGGATGATTAGTAGTTCTTGTTAAATCCACTGACTGAGGCACTTAAGGGGAAATCAATAAGATACACTCAAGTCAACAGTTAGTAATCTATTGATTTTTCCCCAAGGAGTCCCCTTACCTGTTGAAGACAGAGAACTTTTCTTAATTAGTCAGCAATATTATGTAATCAAATGATAGTCCTCAATAATCAAGAATAAATGCCTTTAACCCTTATCTTGCTGTTCACGACAACCCCTATCTTTGCAAACAGTTTAGATCCAGATCAGATGGCTTCTGAAGAAGCCATCTGATCAGGATCTAAACTGTTTGGCATTCAGTTTTTGAATTTGTAGCAATTAATTACATCAAGTAATTTGATTGGTTGATAGACAGAAATGGGTGTGGCTTAGATGAATATTCAGCAAGATAAGGGTTAATCTCGCCTTCTCATGAACAAGTTCGTATAATGTATCCCCCTGTTTATTTGCTGGATTTCAGGTTTAACGTCCCCGTCAACACTGTAAAGGTCATTTTGGAGACGTTGCTTCCAATTTTGTGGGAATTTTACCCGACATTGAGATAAAATGACATCTCAAGCTCTGCCGCCCAATGAAACCAATAGGGTTTATAAGTATGGACGGACCGATCGCTTTGCCTGGACAGGCTTAGATCTAAGCGGTTTACCAGTACTCGTGTGCGGGTGGGTTTCAGCTCTGCGTAGAAGCATCATGCAGCTCATATACTATTTAAAACTCCGATGGGCGGGGGCCGTTACACCCCTGTAAACCCAACTTTATTTTACTTTTCAAAATCAAGTTTTACAAGCGTAAACTTTGCTTTCCTTATTTCTTCCCCGAAATAAAGATTGTGGGTGTCGTTAGAACCGCCTCATTGAGGCTGTTCTAACGCTCACCCACAATCTAAATTTGGAGCAAAAAACCCACAAAATGGGATGTAACGTCTCCAAAATGACTTATATAGTGTAGACGGAGACGCAAAACCTCAACACAAATCAAACAACCATATTGAAATAGTATACATATACATATACGTACAATTTTGAAGTTACAGTCGAACTTCGATGGCTCGAACCCCTTTGGGACCATGAAAATTTGTTCGAAACGAGAGTAGTTCGAGCCACTGAGATTACTGCCAGGAGGCATAACGAGATACTTTTGGACATCTTTTCGGTGTTCTTTTATGAAAATTTATGTTGTGTGTACTCATCTAATGAGTATACACAGCATACATTTACAAGATAAAAGCGTAAAATCTCCTTACTTATCCCCACAATTTCTTATGTAGAGGATTTCGCTAGGGGGTCAAGAACGGGTTCGACTCAGCCATGGTAAACGAGCCATCAGTGTTCGAGCCATTGAAGGTCTAATGTATATGAATGCGCTTGTGGGTTAAGGCTGGTGGGGATGGTGGTGGGGTTATAGTATAGACAAGATAAAATTTACCTTTCCTGGAACAGCAACCATATTCGCTGTTATTGGCTGCAAGCAACGGATACACGGTGCTATTACAACAGATGTTCTTGCCTGGATCATAGAAGACTGGATTATCTTTTCCGCATACTTTTGGGGGACTGTATCCTGAAAAATTGAGATTATCTGGTTCATCAGATTTAAGACCTGTTCTACTTAAGTCCCACATAATCATTAGATCTCTCATTGCTGTGTGTTCGAGCCTCGCTCATTTGTGTGACGCCGGGTCAGTTCGCTTTTCTACGGATACTCCGGTTTTTTCGCCCACTTCGGGGTAACGATCGGCTCGAAACAGAGAAATTATTTTGAAAGGGCTGTAAAACAACAAAACAGAAAAAAGAGGGCCATGATGGCCCTGGATCGTTCCCCTCATCCATACTATAAAAAAAAACAACAAAAAAAAAAAAAAAACAACAACAAAAAAACGATGGTAATATATGGTGGGGTAGAGGTTTTGACGGTGACCCAAGGAACATTTCTGTAGAGTTATTTCCAAATCAGTCTGGCTGTTTAGGAGTTGAAGTCATTCTGGGTTTTGAGCACATATGCACGAGGCCTTTATCGGATTGAAAATCATATATTTTAATCTTTCTTTTTGTGGTTTGGGGTGGGTATAGGGTTTATAATCAAAACAGTACACATACCAGACGTTTTATAGTTTTTCATTCTAAGACATACCAACAGTTAAGTGAATAGGCCACTGGACATAGGTTCACCAGTTCAGTGGCTTATTCACTACAATGCATACCCTCTTTTACTTAATCCATCATGCTAACAAGCCCGAGTAATGAACACCCCTCTAAACCTCACTTTATATTGACAAAATTGGGGTTTACGGAGATAAACATTATTTTTCTTATCTCTGCTCCAAGACATAGGTTGTGGGTGGATACTCGCTATAACAGTCACAATCTATGTTTGAACACCGTTTCGGAGATATGAAAAAGTGTACTATGTCATGTCACACAGTCGTCTTATCGTAATGGGACCGGCCCCGATAGCTCAGTTGGCAGAGTGTCCGCTCCGGGGAACGGGAGGTCACGGGTTCGATCCCGGGCTGCGACATACCAAAGTCATTAAGAATGGTACTAGCTGCTCCTCGCTTGGCACTCAGACTTACGGGGTAGAGCTAGGACTGGTCGACCCAGTGTCAGGATAATGTGACTGGGTGTGGTATCATGTAATGTGTCTGGGACATGATACTTCAGTGAGGCAGCACTATAAAAGTGAGCATTGAGCTCCCTGTCGCAACCAGACACCGTCGTGATTTGACTGAAAAATTGTTGAAAGCGACGTTAAACCCGAATTCACACACCCACACATATCGTAATGGAATATGTGTAGCCGGAATGGGAGACCGTCTATTGCAGAAATGAATTTCTTCCTCATTTAACCGACGTCATGAAAATATGCACCCTTTAGGACCAGGCATTGCCATTTCCAGAGTCTTGAAAAATCCGGAATCATGGCAACCGGAAACGGGTCTTTGGGCCACGTGGGCCCAGCAAGTCTCAGATCAATCAGTACAGAACTGGAATCAAAGCACTGAGAGCACTGTTGCGTCGATTGTCTTCCCAGCAGGCACATGACGTAATTGTGACGTCACATCAACGTCGGTACAACGTCATGACCTTTATGCAACGTCACATCAACGTCGGTGCAACGTCATGACCTTTATGCAACGTCACAGCAACGTCGGTGCAACGTCATGACGTTGCACCGACGTTGATTTGACGTTGCCATAGCGACGTGTGCCTGCTGGGTTAGAGTGTAGATTGGGGAAGGGGATTTAGCCTTTAAATACCTACACTTTAAGCGAACAGCGTAGACCCTGATCAAACGCAGCGTTCTGATCTAGCTTTACACTGCTTGTCATTGTCTCAGAACAACAGCCCAGTCAAGAGTTTACTTTTCACGCAGAACTCAGACGACTAGTGTTATAAATACCGATAACTGGATTTTGTACATAGCCAGCGATAGTCACGTGGACAATAGCAGGCGGGGAGCTTCGGTAGCTAGTAATTTTATGTTGATTGATAAACAGTCGACCCCAAAAAGCTTTGTGACAATGGCATTTCATATTGCGCGCAGCAATGACTGGCGGGACTGCGCGGACGCACGGCCTGATGTGTGTCTTCGCTTATCGCAAGTTATCACAGACACTTTTTTGTTTGCAGCAGCCCATATTTCCTAGGTATCTTATATTTTTTGTCAGATGTATGTAATGCTTTGTGGAAGAAATAAAAAAAAAGATAAAATATTATTTAAAATAAACAAAAATAATAAAAAGTAAATTAAATTATTAAAATGTTATTTAAAATAATTTAAAAGAAAAAATAAATAAATAAAATAGAATAAAGCGTGACTGACCTTGTGCAATAAAAACGTTGATAAACAAAACACTCGCATAAAGTAAACATTTGATTACTTTGGTCTTTAAATAACACTTTTCCGTATTTTTCTTTGACTGTTTTCTTTTGTAAAATCTGATACTGACAACTTCTGTGTGACCATGCATTGTAGCTTCTTAAGCCTAAGAATTTCTTATCTTACCTTTATATAAATATGAGCCATGTCATAGGAAAATCCACCAACCCAGTGTTACCTTATTTGCATTATCTGCTGGTTCATAGTCTGAATGTTATCAGTGTTGGAAAAACAGGTAACCAGACCCCTGACCTTTCAAGGTCAGGGTGTCTGGTTACATGTTTTTCCGATATTGACAATATGTAAGCTGCGAGCCAGCAAATAATGCAAAAATGGTGAATAGATCATCCTGTATGAATTACCTGTTAACTACGGCATGGAAGCTTGAATTTTACTTCCCAGCTAGCATGCGAAATCAGCCTCAGTCTCATGCGGGTATCGAGGATTTTATAAGACTGCGCAGGCTGGTCTGAACCGTATATTTTCTCGCGGCGCGGTTAAAATGATTGGGAAAAACCCATAAGATAGAAAATCTATTTCAAGGCATGACAGTAATATATATGCATTTCGGCATTTTCTAGGTCACCAATCCCACTATCTTCAATGTTTTCTGAATACCATGCATAATTATGGTCCTTTGAGTCATCATCTGGGCCTGGAAAAACCTGGTCTAAACATCATAGCTTACAGACCTGATTAACTTAAAAGGTCGTTTGGTTTCCCAATCGCAGCTTTTGCTTGTTACGGCGTAGCCGTTATGGTTTTGCTTTTGTCCTACATTTTTCGTTATTTCATTGGTCAATAAAACCACATGTCCAAGCAGATGACCATTTCATTGGTCAATGATTTGCATAAATAAATCTACTCAAAAGTACGACAGTTTACTGAAGTTTTAACCTAGGAAATGTTTCGTTTTTAATGTGAGACATGAATGAAAAATATATACAGTTTCGGCTTGCTCACCGTCTTGTCCTTTGATGACCATACGTCATAATTTGTATAATTGTGTTTCTAGTGAATTCTGTAACTGCTGCGGTGAATAGCTACTTTGACCTAATTTCACGTGGTTGGTCTATATAGCGAAAGGAACCATTTCGCGAAAGGAAGGTTCCTTTCGCGAAAGGAAGAATTTTCTGCGAAAGGAATTGTTTGTTTGATTTGAGGTTTAACGTCCCCATCAACACTGTGTAGGTCATTTTGGAGACGTTGCTTCCAAGTTTGTGGGACTTTTACCCGACATTGAGATGAAATGACACCCAAGCTCTGTTGCCCAATGAAACCAATAGATATAGCATGACAAAAACATGTAATAATCGCATTACAAATTGACAGATGTTTAATTTACAATACAGTCGAACTTCGATGACTCGAACACCGATGGCTCGTTTACCATGGCTAAGTCGAACACGTTCTTGAGTCCCTATAGAATTCCTCTGCATATGAAAAAGTGTTGGATAATTAAGGAGATTTTCGACTTTTATATTGCAAATGTATGCTGTGTGTACTCATTAGAATCGCCTCAATGAGGCGATTCTAATGAGTACACACAGCATACATTTATGTTAGAGAACACCGAAAAGAAGTCCAAAAATACCCTGTTATGCTTTCTGGAAGTATGCAACAGTGGCTCGAACTACCGCTGTTTCGAACGAATTTCTATGGTCCCGAAGGGGTTCGAGCCATCGAAGTTCGACTGTATATGCTAAATAAAAGTTGCAGTGTATCATTTGTCTTCAGCATACTTTATGTCCTCCATTTTAACACAAAATGGACATTTTCGAATATCATTAATGTTATATAAATTCTGAAAAGGAATAAGTGTAATTTGAGTTTTAATTAGGTGCACATAAGATCAAGTTTCCGTCCGTTTGTCTGCTCGTCCGTTTGTTCGTCCGCCTATGCGTTTACGTTCAGCATACCGACAACCCGAAATGTTAACCCTAGAATTTGTGTTCAAAAACAGTAAATGATAACGTTTTCTTATTTGTTGTGCATATACTTGAGATCATATGCTCTTGAAATGAGGTCATGTTTTTAACCTTGACCTTTTACATTGACCTTAGCTCAAACAGGCGGGACACCGCCCTCTGCAAAGCTATTTTTCCTCGCGTGACATCTGAATTGTTTGAATACAGTAAACCAGTTCATAGCTAGACAATTGTTGCTGTCACTATTGTAGCTCATATTGCACGACCCGCAGAAAAAGCGACCGACTGAAGTCGGTTGATTTTCTAAGAGTGCCCTAAAATCACCGTGTCATTCTGCCAGTCTGTCTGTCCGTCCGTAACCAGTTTGTGAAAATTGGTGATAGTGACTTAACCGCTTGGAATATTTAAACAATTGTTGGCATACTGATAGATATCAATGAGATCTAACCAATGAACTTACGAAATATTATATTCCATTTAGTATAGGCTCGCCGAGGCGAAAAAATGTGAAAATTTTCGAACTGCTTCTCCTCGGAAACCGTTGAGCCGATTGAAGTCAAATTTCATATGGAGCCTCTATGGGATGGGGGAAACCAAAATTTGCTCATGGGGTCCAGGTCACATGACCCAAATGGCCGCCAAGCCATATATGGTCTGTCTGTCTGTCCTTCCGTAACCTGTTTGTGAAAATTGGTGATAGTGACTTAACCGCTTGGAACATTAAAACAATTTTTGGCATACTGATAGTATCAATGAGGTCTAACCAATGAACTTGCGAAATATTACATTCCATTTAGTATAGCCTCGCCGAGGCGAAAAATGTGAAAATTTTCGAACTGCTTCTCCTCGGAAACCGTTGGGCCGATTAAGGTCAAATTTCATATGGAGCCTCTATGGGATGGAGGAAACCAAAATTTGCTCATGAGGTCCAGGTCACATGACCAAAATGGCCGCCAAGCCATATATGGTAAAAACCCTTAAAAATAGTCTTCTCCAGAACCACTTGGCAGATTTCCACGAAACTTGATAAATAACATCTGGGACGTAGGCCCATCATAAATTGCTAAAATGGTGACCCTGGGTTGACCTTGACCTTCTTTGTGCCTAGGTCAAACTTTGACAAATATGCTTTTGTATTGGAACAGTGAGAATTCATTTTATCCTGCAAACGATTCAGAATACAGTACTAAAGTATTAGATATATTTTTGCTCCTTACGATAAGGCGCATTTATTGGGGGAACCGTTTTAGGTCCAGGTCACATGACCAAAATGGCCGCCATACCCATATATGGTAACACTCATCAAGCTAAAAGCATCCGGCGGGTCGTGCACTTCAGCTGAAGCACTGGTTTCTAAACAACCTTCCAATTAAATCTACGCCGCATATCTTTTTTAAAGATATTTCTTGCTTTTAAACTATATACGTAGATAATTTTGGAGATGTTGCTATTTTTACCCGATATTGAAATGAACTTATGTCCTAAGCCCTGCCGAGTTTATATGCATGGGCGGTCCGACTCGCAGCACATTGCCTGGGCAGAGCGGTTTACCAGTACTCATATGCGGTTCTTACTGCGTGGAAGCATCATGCAGCCCAATCTCGGGGCGTTAGAGCCTGGCCAAGACAAGAAATGTGCTACAGTAAACTGTTTGTTTGATTTGAGGTTTAACGTCCCCGTCAACACTGTAAAGGTCATTTTGGAGACGTTGCTTCCAATTTTGTGTGACTTTTACCCGACATTGAGATGAAATGACATCTCAAGCCCTGTCGCCCAATGAAACCAATAGGGTTTATAAGCATGGACGGTCCGACTCGTGCGTACCGCTTTGTCTGGGCAGGCTTAGATCCTCTAAGCGGTTTACCACTAATCGTGTGCGGGTCGGATTCAGCTCTGCGTGGAAGCATCATGCAGCCCATATATTTCTTCAAGCCCCGATGGGTGGGGGCCGAACAGTAAACAGTAAAACGTCAATGGCTCTAATAAAATGGCTCGTTCACTTTGACTAATATTAACTCGTGCTTAATCTTTGGCTACTTCAGAAAATGTTCCTTATTTTAGATTTAAAAGCCCGGTGGGGGTGGTGTGTGTGTGTGTGTGTGTGTGTGTGTGTGTGTGTGTGTGTGTGTGTGTGTGTGTGTGTGTGTGTGTGTGTGTGTGTGTGTGTGTGTGTGTGTGTGTGTGTGTGTGTGTGTGTGTGTGTGTGTGTGTGTGTGTGTGTGTGTGTGAATTCGGGTTTAACGTCTCTTTCAACAATTTTTCAGTCATATCACGACGGTGTCTGGTAGCGGCAGGGAGCTCAATGCTGACATTTATAGTGCTGCCACACTGAAGTATCATCACTGGTTGGGAGCGTACAGTACACTTAACCCGGATGTTCCGATCTGTATAGTGGACAGATCCTTGTTCCGATATGTCGGGTATGTTACAGAATGTTTATTTTTGTGTTTTGAAATTATTAATCATTAGAATTTCAACTTCATAGCAGTAGTTCGGGAAGCATAACTTAAAGTCTTTTCGACATGCTACCTTGATTTTCTGTTTATTGCTATGATTTCGTTTATTTTCACATTTGTTTCTAGAAAATCATTATCCTACTTTCGATTTCAAACGCTGCACCGGTACAATTTAATCAAGCTTTGCCACCAACCTTACATGAAACGACTGCTAATGCATTTTAACTATTTAATGGTGTATTTCGGGTCAGCTTTTATTAATAGTACCAAACATCTTGCCATGTAGGGGCAATTATTTTCAAAGAAAACGACAGAGGGGTCAAAAACTGGTTTGTATCGCATGTCGCAAAACTGATTTCTCAGCACTGTATGTCGTGTTCCGATCATACTATATTGTGTGTCCTGATAATACTATAGAGCGATTTCGACTGATTCGTAGGATAACATTTAAATACGTTAGCTCTTTTGTTTCTGAAATGTGGAAACTTGGCATATACACACTTTCTTCATCGATTTCTTCAAACTGCCTCAGATGAAACACAAAACATAACAAATTGACTGCGCCCGACGAAGATTCAGATTAGCTTGCGCATCCACCCAGTCTGATAAGATTCTTCGCTGTGCACTTGGTTGGTAGTTTACCACTCGAGTTTTTTTAGCTCATCAGAGCCGAAGGCTCCAGGGGAGCTTATAGTATAGGCAGTGATCCGCCGTCCGTCGTCCGCGTCCACGTCCGCGTCCGCGTTCGCTCTGCGTCAACATTTTCAAATGACTTCTTCTCAGAAACTGCTGGGCCAATTGAAACAAAATTACATATGGGTTCTCTATGGGTTGGGGGAAAGAAAGTTTGTTCATGGGATCTTGGCCACCTGACCGAGATGGCCGCCATGTACATATATGATAAAAACCTGAAAAAATCTTCTTCTCAGGAACCAAACGGCGGCAGACCTTGAAACTTGGTATGCAGCATCGGGGACTCGGGCCCTACCAAGTTTGTTCACATGATGACCTTTGGTTGACCTTGGCCTGTTTTACGTCAAGGTCAAATTTGGTCACTTAGACATGTGTATGGAAAAAGGGCAAAACAGTGTATTTTTCTGATTGCATAGTAACCTGTGGCATCAGAAATGATATTTGTAATCAGCTGAATGGAAGTTTATAAATTCCAAAGGTCAAGGTCTTTTACGGACCTTTGTCCTGGAAGGCTCAGATTCAGTAATTTTATCTTCTTCTCAACTTAAACTGCTGGGTAGTTTGAAATCAAATTACACGTGGAGCCTCTATGGGAAGGGGGAACGAAAGTTTGTTCGTAAGGACTGGGTCACATGACCAAAATGGCCGCCATGCCCATATATGGTAAAAACCTCTAAAAATCTTCTCAGGAACCAAACTGCCGATGACCTTAAAACCTGGTATGCGGCATCGGGGACTCTGGCTCTACCAAGTTTGTTCAAATGATGACCTTCGATTGACCTTGACCTGTTTTACATCAAGGTCAAATTTGGTCACTTTGGCGTTTATATGGAAAAAGGGCAAAACAGTGTTTTTTTCTGATTGCATGGTAGCCTGTGGCATCAGAAATTATATTTGCAATCAGTTGAAAAGATGTTTATAATTCCAAAGGTCGAGGTCTTTTACTGACCTTTGTTCTGGAAGGTTCAGATTCAGTATTGTTATCTTCTTCTCAACTTAAACTGCTAGGTAGTTTGAAACCAAATTACATGTGGAGCCTCAATGGGAAGGGGGAACGAATGTTTGTTCGTAAGGACTGGGTCACATAACCAAAATGGCCGCCATTCCCATATATGGTAAAAACATTTAAAAATCTTCTTCTCGGGAACCAAACAGCCGATGACCTTGAAACTTGGTATGCAGCATTGGAGACTTGAGCCCTACTAAGTTTGTTCAAATCATGAACTTTGGTTGACCTTGACCTGTTTTACGTCAAGGTCAAATATGATCACTTAGACATTTGTGTGGAGTAGGCAAAACAGTGGATTTTTCTGACTGCATGGTAGCTAGTTGCATCAGAAATGATATTTGCACTCAGCTGAATGGAATTTTGTCAGTTCCGCAGGTCAAGGTCATTTACTGACCTTTGTCCGGGAAGGCTCAGATTGAGTATTTTTATCTTCTTCTCGACTTAAACTGCTGGGTCGATTGAATCCAAATTACATGTGGAGCCTCTGTGGGAAGGGGGAACGAAAGTTTGTTCGTGCCGACTGGGTCACATGACCAATATGGCCGCCATGCCCATATATGGTAAAAACCTTAAAAATCTTCTTCTCAAGAAACAAACGGCCGATGTTCTTGAAACTTGGTATGCAGCATCGGGGACTCGGTCCTTAACAAATTTGTTCTAATGATGACCTTTGGTTTAATTTGGCCTGTTTTATGTCAAGGTCAAATATGGTCACTTAGACATTTGTATGGAAAAAAGGCAAAACAGTGGATTTTTTCTGACTGCATGGTAGCTAGTGGCATCAGAAGTGATATTTGCACTCAGCTGAATGGAATTTTGTCAGTTCCGAAGGTCAAGGTCATTTACTGACCCTTGTCCGGGAAAGCTCAGATTGAGTATTTTTATCTTCTTCTTAACTTAAACTCCTGGGTCGATTGAATCCAAATTACATGTGGAGCCTCTATGGGAAGGGAGAATGAAAGTTTGTTCGTAAGGACTGGGTCACATGTCCAATATGGCTGCCATGCCCATATATGGTAAAAAACCTTTAAAGGAACCAAATGGCCGCTGACCTTGAAACTTGGTTTTCACGTACAACTATACCAAGTCCCATCATTATGTCTCAGCAAGTAGCTCATCATAAGAGCTTTCAGGTATAAATTCAGCTCGTGGAAGCCGCTTGGCTATGATTGGTTAATTTTATCAGACTCTTCATAACTAAAGTAAACTATTCCCTACAACAGGAATTTGCAACTCATTAAAATGATGTTATCATGTAGAAACTATGAGCTGCACAATGTCAAAAGGTGCTTAACATATTTGCAGTCGGCAAATATCTCGCCAGTCTGCATATGTGAGCAGTATATGTAATTATCCTGGATTCCTATAGGTACTGATTACTAATTATAGAGGTTATGAACACTTTTCACGCTTATCAGAGCCTGTACTGCTTTCATCTGCATAAGGCTTTTTCTTTATGTAGCAGAGTGGTTATGGGTTTCTCAGCGAATAGCAGGGAATCATTACCGACAGGTATTTTAAACAGTATTTCTCAATGAACTCTGAAACCTCAGTAAAACACTGAATTTGTTCAACCAATCAGATTAGACTGGCACCCACAAGGTGAATAGCATACCTATAGCAGAAGCTTGATGCTCTTGTCTAATGTGCTCTTGGTCTCAGAGTATATGATTTTATTAGAATGGGGATATAACCCAAATACCATCGCACTAGAGTTGTGGTTCCTGCGCATGACATGCTGTCTCAATCTTGCCTAGTATTATCCATATACCTCAAAGGGTTTCTGAGCTAGGGCCCACAAGATTTTGTCAGGGGAGGTAACTCACAAACCAGTGCACCAAGAGTCGTGGTTCTTGCCCGTGACAGGCTTGCTTAACTTAAACAATCAACATCACTCGAAGACTGTTGAAGATACGGCGATCACAAGATAGTCATACAATTTTATTAGAGGGGGAGATAACTCAAATACAATAATAACCATGACACCCAGAGTTGTGGGCCTTGTGAATGACATGCTGTCTCAACCTTGTGAACAAACATGCCAAGTATCATCAATATACCTCAAAGGGTTTTGGAGTTATGGCCAACACAATGTTATTTTGTCAGGGAAGGTAACTCAAAAACCAGTACACCAAGAGTCGCGGTTCTTGCATATGACACGTCTGCTTAACCTCATGTACAACTGTACCAAGTACTATCAACGTGTCTCAAAGAATATTGGAGATATGGAGCTCAAAAGATAGTCATCCTATTTTTATTGGAATGGGGATAATTGAGATGCCATAGCACCAAGAGCTGCGGTTCTTGCACATGACACGTCTGCTTAACCTCATGTACAACTGTACCAAGTTCAAATAACATGTCTCCAAGAGTATGGGAGATATGGCGATCACAAGATAGTTATTCTATTTTATTGGAAGAGATATAATTCAAATGCCATGGCACCAAGAGTTGTGGTTCTTGCGCTTGACATGCTGCTTCAACCTTGTGAACAATTGTGCCAAGTTTCATCAATATATCACTAAGGGTATTTGAGTTATGGCGATCACAAGATAACAATTCTGTTTTTTGGAAGAGGAGATAACTCAAATGGCATGGCACGAAGAGTTTTGGTTCTTGCGCAGGACATGCTGCTTCAACCTTGTGAACAATTGTACAAAGTTTAATCAATATATCACGAAGGGTATTGAAGTTATGGCGATAACAAGATAGTCATTCTATTTTTTTCGAAAGGGAGATAACTAAACAAAACCATGGCACCAAGGGTTGTTGTTATTGCCCTTGACATGCCGTCTCAACATTGTTTACAATTTTGTCAAGTATCATCAATATATCTCGAAGGATATTGGAGTTATAGAGATCACAAGATAGTCATTCTATTTTATTGGAAGTGGGGATAACTGAAATACCATGGTACCCATGGTTGTGGTTCTTGCGCAAGACACGCCGTCTCAACATTGTTTACGATTGTGCCAAGTATCATCCATATACGGACGACCGGACGCCAAGCCGATCGCTTTATCCCCCGAATCTATTCGGTCGGGGGATGAAAAGGAAATTATCTTTTACAGACTGGTCCGCAGCTCTTCATTTCTTTGTATAAATTTACATGTATATGTCTTGAACAAATAGTCCGTAACTAATCATATTACATTTTTGTGCAGTCTGATCAGAGTATTTGCTATGCGTCCTGTGGATGAAGAGAGACGCGTGACGATGCGACTCATTTTGTTAAATATTTCGCACCTGAAGACAGTCCTCGAAGGCTGGTTCATTTGGCCGAGTGGTTAAGACCTCTAGTCTGTAGTGCTCTAAAGGTTCAATGACATGCAGCACACAGCACACGCAATTTCTCCAAGATTTCGGGAATTTACAGGTAATTCATATTTTCACGTAGAATTGCTATTGTTTAAGCATTGTCATCTTATTGCATAGACAAATATTGCAATGTACCTTTGAATAACTTACACACATTAAAAGCGACATCCCATACAGTCAAAACAAGTATCTTAAGACAAGTTATACAGTAAATATGAGACATACCATTATGGAACAGGATTTAGGTAAAAACTCAATTATGCAACATTGAGATTGCAATATGCAATTTTGATATTCTGTTATGCTATATTTAGTTACAATTGTGCAAAATATTCCGCTTCTGCTTCTTCTAGTTCTCATTATTCTCGTTAAGTGGCGCTGTGATCGTTTTTCCGTAAACGTCCGCCTGTATTCGGAAGATACCAAAAAGAATCTGCAAGCGTATTGGTGACACGGAGGAGTGAAAGAAACGAGAGAACTATATTTTTGGCATAAAACGGACGATTTGGGGACATTACACCCTTCCCGATAAAATCATTTACACATAATTTTTATTTTATATGTCAGACCAGGAATCAGCTTTGCTGTGTTTGTTTTGTGTCCAAGTTTTATCTAAATATATCGCAAATGTGTTCAGGCCATTGCACCTCTAAAATATAAATTTGTTGTGAATACTTATAATAATTTTGTATGGCACAGAAAGGTTCCTGTCCAATGTCGTGTAGACCTTGGTGAGACTGCTCCTTTATGATCACCTGAAGCAAACATAGTTACAACTCTCTTTTGTGAAAATGCTTTCAGAAGAGAAACGACTTACGTTCCCTCTAACATTTATTTCTGATTTAGGGCATATCCAACGGAATTCTAAAACTAGGCATTTTGGTTCTGTTTGATTTGATGTTTAACGTCACCTTCAACACAGTATAGATCATTTTGGAGACGTTGCTTCCACTTTTGTGGGACTTTTACCCGACACTGAGATGAAATGACATCTCAAAGTAGAAGTAAAACAAAGATCAGGAATTGATACAATTAACTTACTCCACCCATAAAAGACACCAAAGGGAAAGAAATACAAACATTAAGCGACCAGACCATAATGGAAACCCAAACAAAGGAAGGCCATAAGGACAGTTACTTTCCCACAAAATGGCCATATGGTCATCCAAAACCAAAAGACACAAGTGATACACACAGTAAGTAACAAACAACAACATAAATAAATCGCCACAGAAGAGCCGCCTTGGAACGGTCAGTGGAAGATTTCCACTGGGGGGCTTAAATCGATTTTACGTGGCCACAATCCTCGCCCTTACTTCCGTCGCGATTTAGACAAATAATTTGTTCAGTCCGCATGAAGGCCTCCTAACTCATCAGTGCAACATCTCCGTGAACACAAAAATCAAAGAACCACAGAGGTGAGACAACGGTGAGAACTCGACAGCAAGAAACCACTGAAATGCTGGAGCAAAAGAAAACCAACAGTTAGACTCCGATGAGCCCGACCAGAGACAGAGCATCAGGCACCAACCAACATTACCTTGAATTAGATCTCTCTAATTCTCAATAAGCCTTTACGTTGGAGCCGTCATAGAATCTGAGGCCTGACCCACCGGCGTGCAATTAAAGAGGGAAGCAAAGTTGCCAACCGTGATTGGGTTAACTACCATGCATGCAGTCTGTCGTATAATATCCATGTTGTACCCAATCTTTTTATATCGAAGAATGATTTTACGAAATTGGGTGCTGAAGTCATTGCGGTTATATATTTTTCTGAATTTATATGCTAAGTCACCATAAAATTCGGGTTCCGATAGACCTTGTTGCAGAAGAGATTTAAGTCCAATATTGAATTTTGAAATTAAATCAGAATGGCGTCTATAAAATTTTGAAAAGGCTTTGCGTAGTTTATGGTACCGATAACCCTGATTAAGGAGTTTAGCCGTTAATAATTTATTACGAGTGTTGAAGTCAGTTACATGACTACACACTCTAGCAAATCGAATTAATTGCGAAATATAAACGCCATAGGATGGCGCACGAGGAACATCACCATCCAAAAAAGGAAAATTTACAATCTCAAAATCAAAGTCATCGCGTTTATCATAAATTTTGCACGAAACAAATCCATCTACAATAGACAGATGTAAATCCAAAAACGGGGCCTCGGTATCAGAAGAATTTGCTTTATTTAACTGAAGTTCAAGGGGGTAAATCTGACTGATCAAACCATCAAAATAGGTATTATCAATATTTAATAAATCATCTAAATATCTAGAAGTAGAGCTAAAAGCTTCAATAATTTCAGATTGGTTATCAATGGAAAGCGACAAAATGAAGTCTCTTTCATAACAATACAAGAACAGATCAGCCACAAGAGGTGCGCAATTAGTACCCATCGGAATACCCACAATTTGTCTAAATAACTTAGTACCGAATCTAATATAAATATTGTCAAGTAGAAAGGTGAGGGCATCACACACTTTCTGACATGACCAAAGTGTATAATTCTTATGCTCTTTAGAAGTGAAAAATGCATTTCTGACATTACATGCAAGATAGAGAGAATCTTCTCTGTGAAAAGTCCATTCAATTAAATCATTAAGCTTTTCTTTTATAACATTATGAGGAAGTGTAGTGTAAAGAGTGGAAAAATCGTAGGTAGACAGACTAGAAGCACGAAAATGTCTAGATTTCAATTTATTTAAAACCTCATTCGAATTTTTTATAGACCAAAACAGATTTCTTCCTGATCTTTCAAAGACTTTATCACAATATTTAATTACATGCGTTTTAATAGCAGTAAGACAGGAAGTTAATAATTTAGAAAGTTCAGTGGTAGTGCAAGAGCTAGAATTTGCAATAAACCGTGCTTTGTAAGGTTTTTTATGAAGTTTTGGTAACCAGTATAGCGTAGGAAGCTTGTCTTGGCCTTCGTTAACACACACAGCAAACTTGGTGGCTGAAAGACAAACATGTTTATCTACTATAGCTCTCTCTTCAGCTAAAGGCTGAAGTTCATAGGCCATAGTACCACCAAGCTCCTGCTTAAGCGTGTTAACATAGTGGAGCCGTCACACAACGACGACGTTGTTAGCGGCCTTGTCTGCAGGGGCCAAAACAAACTTCTTATGAAATTCTTGAATACCTAGTTTAAGATGACGTAAAGACGTCTTGGGCTTAGGAGGTAATAAGTTAGTATTTTGAGAATAGAAAGAAATGCGTTTATTTACTAGTTTTAAAATGCTAAGTTTCCAGTCCTTAAGGGCTTTATGCTCAACATACTCTCGCTTACACCATCGATTACCGAATTCATTCAAGGAAGCAGCGATTTCATCTCTACATTTACTGAAATCAATTTTAGAAGGAAACCGATATTTCGGTCCTTTAGAAATTATATTCCTTATCCTAGAATCAGGAATAATTTTCAAATTGCCAGTAATTACATGACCAGCAGCAGGATAGCAATACTTTGAGTATTTACAATCACATGAATCAGGAGTATTAGTATCAATATCAAGATCTGAAACAAGTTTATTGAAATTAAAAATGATAGATCTAACAGGTTTGTTATATTTATAGCAAATTATAGGTGTTTCAGTATTTTGAAAATAAGCAGGAATGGAAGAAAGCACCGATCTCTCACGGAAGATACTGGGCAAATCTATAAAATCCATACCCTTATTAATGAAGGATATTTTGAAGAAATGGCGTTTATGATTAATTTCAGAATCAATGTAAGGACGGAGAGTATGCTGAGTATAGCCTCTAGTTAAGAGAGCCGCATCATATAACTGATGAGAACTATCGTAGAATTTATTCGCCTCGGTGTCCAGAAGACGTAAAACAGAAACGGGTAATGAACTTAAAAATGAAAGCATAGAGTGGCGTCCATGATTTAATAATATAATTGACAGTCACTTCAGTCTAGTATTGTTTCGTTTAAACGCACGTGTTTTACGTTTAAAGTTACCATTTTTCCTGGTGCCGTGAGATCTAGTTCTGCGTTTTCGACATTCCAGGAGTGAGAAAATATCAAAGTCCGGCATTCTGGAAATATTACCCTCATGATAAATGTTGTCATTAAATCCCAGTGGAAAAGGGGTCTGTAAAAATTTAATCCATTTCAGTTCAGCTTCATGTCTTTTGATTATTTTGAATCTAGCTGTAGAATTTGCATCGTAATAAAGTTTTTCCACTGGTTGTATAACAATGTTATTTACAGAATGACCTGTACGTCGAAAGTGACGGTACAAGAAAGTGTCAGTTTTCTTAGGCTTACTCATTCTACGATAATGCTCGTTCAATCTAGTTTTAAGCATGCGGTTAGTTTGACCGACGTACTGCATATTACAGTTTGTAGCACGTCAAGTAATTAGATAAATTAAATCTGTAGACTGTCATGTCAAATCAGACATGTTAACTACAGAGAAGCGTCTACCGTTTACAGATGAAGAAACGGTAGACGCAGTGCTTAAATGCGAACAACATCTGCACCTCTTGGCATTGCACTTAGAAATACTGGGATACATTCCACTTCTTTTCCACGGATTAGTATATTTTCGAAGGATGGGCGATTTGAGAGGAGATAGTCTTATACGAAGACTACTCCCAAAAACATTGGTATTGCCTGCTCCTTTGAGATTAACTGAAGTTACAGAAGACAAATTTAAGGGTCTAACCAATACCGAAGGCAACATAGTATTAAAGTTCTTAATAGAATGGGGAATCCGTACAGAAGAAGCAGAGTGTAACCTAAGGGGTGATATTGATATTTTAAATGTATTTGTAATACTCATTTTGGTTAGTAAGGTTGTGATACCGTCAATACTAAAGCGATGTTCATACCGGTTATTAAATAAATAAATAAAACAGCATATAAAATTACTGAAGAAGATTCCTTCGAATAGAAGGAAGGTACAACAAAAGCCCACAAAACATCCTAGTCTACTTAAAGTACAGGGATGTCAAACAAGCAGTTGTTATACAACGAGGAACGAACATCGGTTTAAGCCCTGTCGCCCAATGAAACCAATAGGGTTTGTAAGCACCGCTTTGGCTCGGTAGACTTAGATCCTCTATGCGGTTTACCAGTACTGGTGTGCGGGTCGGTTTCAGTTCATGCAGCCCATCTATTTCTTCAAGCCCCGATGGCCGGGGGTCTGATTCCCAGTTTGTTTTGTCACATGTTTATATAGATGTTCGTAACTGTTTGTGTTAAATGCATTCATTAATTTATAAGAAAATAGAAAACTATCTGACTTTTTATACTAGATTTTTGGCTTCAAGTGACAAAACGCAAAGGTTTCCACTTTTTAGCTCACCGTCACGTAGTGACGAGGTGAGCTTTTGGGATCACTTTTCGTCCGTCGTCCGTCGTCAGTCCGTGCGTCCGTGCGTGCGTCCGTGCGTCCGTAAACAATTTCTTCAAACGACATCTCCTCCTAAACCACTGATCGGATTTTGACCAAACTTCAAAGGAATGATCCTTAGGTGGTCCCCTTTCAAAGTTGTTCAAATGGTTCCGGTCCGTTGCACATCTAGGTCATAGGAGCCAAAAATAGATTTTTTTTTCACGAAAAACTTAAAAAATCTTCTTCTCTGAAACCACAAGGCCCAGGTCTTTGATATTTGGTATGAAGCTTCATCTAGTGGACCCCTACCAAGATTGTTCAAATTATAGTGCTGAGACCAAAAATGCCCCCGCTCCGGGGCCCTTTGGTTTTACATGGGCTTATATAGGGGAAATCTTTAAAAATCTTCTTCTCTGAAACCGTAAGGCCCAGGTCTTTGATATTTGGTATGAAGCTTCATCTAGTGGACCCCTACCAAGATTGTCCAAATTATAGTGCTTGGGCCAAAAATGCCCCCGCTCTGGGGCCCTTTGGTTTTACATGGGCTTATATAGGGAAAATCTGTAAAAATCTTCTTCTCTGAAACCGCAAAGCCCAGTTCTTTGATATTTGGTATGAAGCTTCATCTAGTGGACCCCTACCAAGATTGTTCAAATTATAGTGCTGGGGCCAAAAATGCCCCCGCTCCAGGGCCCTTTGGTTTTACATGGGCTTGTAAAGGGAAGAGCTTTAAAAACCTTCTTCTCTGAAACCGTAAGGCCCAGGTCTTTGATATTTGGTATGAAGCTTCATCTAGGGGACCCTTACCAAGATTGTTCAGATTATAGTGCTGGAGCTAAAAATGCCCCCGCCCCGGGGCCCTTTGGTTTTACATGGGCTTAAATAGGAAAAATCTTTAAAAATCTTCTTCTCTGAAACCGCAAGGCCTAGGTCTTTGATATTTGGTATGAAGCTTCACCTAGTGGACCCCTACCAAGATTGTTCATATTATAGCCCTGGGGCCAAAAATGCCCCTGCTCGGGGGCCCTTTGGTTTTACATGGGCTTATATATGGAAAATCTCGAAAAATCTTCTTCTCTGAAACCGCAAGGCCCAGGTCTTTGATATTTGGTATGAAGCTTCATCTAGTGGACCCCTATCAAGATTGTTCAAATTATAGCCCACGGGCCAAAAATGCTCCCGCTCCAGGGCCATTTGGTTTTACATAGACTTATATGGGGAAAATCTTGAAAAATTTTTGTCTCTGAATTCACAAGGCCTAGGTCTTTGATATTTGGTATGAAGCTTCATCTAGTGGACCTCTACCAAAATTGTTCAATTATGGCCCTGAGACCAAAAATGCCCCAGCCTTGGGGTCCTTTGGTTTTACATAGACTTATATAGGGAAAATCTTTAAAAATCTTCTTCTCTGAAACCACAAGGCCTAGGTCTTTGACATTTGGTATGAAGCTTAATCTTGTGGACCTCTACCAAGATTGTTCAAATTATAGCCCTGGGGCCAAAAATGCCCCCGCTCCAGGGCCCTTTGGTATTACATAGACTTATATATAGGGAAAATCTTGAAAAAGCTTCATCTCTGGCACCAGATAGCCCTGGTCTTTGATATTTGGTATGAGGCTTCATCTAGTGGACCTCTACCAAGATTGTTCAAATTATAGCCCTGAGACCAAAAACGCCCCTGTCTCGGGGGCCCTTTGGTTTTACATAGACTTATATAGGGAAAATCTTTAAAAATCTTCTTCTGTGAAACCACAAGGCCTAGGTCTTTGATATTTGGTGTGAAATTTCATCTAGTGGACCTCTATCAAGATTATTCAATTTATAGTCCTGGGGCCAAAAATGCCCCCGCCCCGAGACCCTTTGGTTTTGCATAGACTTATATAGGTAAATCTTTAAAAATCTTCTTCTCTGAAACCACAAGGCCCATGTCTTTGATATTTGGTATGGAACTTCATCTAGTGGACCTCTACCAAGATTGTTCAAATTATAGCCCCTGCCCTGGTGCCCTTTGGTTTTACATAGACTTATATATAGAGATAATCTTTGGAAATCTTCTTCTCTGAAACAGCAAGACCTAGGTCTTTGATATTTGGTGTGAAGCTTCATCTAGTGGACCTCTATCAAGATTGTTTAAATTATAGCTCTGAGGCCAAAAATGTCCCCGCCCCGGGGCCATTTGGTTTTACATAGGCTATGTAGGGAATATCTTTAAAAAATGGTCTCTGAAACCCCAAGGCCCAGGTCTTTGATATTTGGTGTGTAGCTTCATCTAGTGGACCTTTGCCAAGATTGTTCAAATTATAGGCTTTGTTGATAATTGGTATGAAGCTTCACCTTTTTAGACCTCCCTCAACATTATGCACATTGTAGCCCTGGGGTCAATAATGGCCCTCCCAGAGGCCCACTTGTAACTCTATCATATGGGTCAGGTGAGCGATCCAGGGCCATCATGGCCCTCTTGTTTGAGAAAAACACAACGCGCAGCAAATTCTTTCATACCGGAGTGCAGGTGGAAAACCCGCACCTGCTACAATGTAACATATCAAGCGCTGGAAGCCTCTGTGGTGTAGTGGTAACAAGGGATCGCAGGATCGACCCCGGCTTCTCCAGAATTTCGGATGAGTCTTTAAACCCAGGTCCCATCTCCGTATGACCTTAGCTGTTGTCGAGACGTAAAACTAAAAACGCACTCACATACCAAGCGCATCCCACCATAAAATAACATCTTTATAATTCTTACCACCCCCCCACCCCCCCCCCACCCCCCCCCCCCCACCCCCCAAACACACACACACTTGATTCCCACTATTATAGGGTAAAACTGGGATTGACAGAAGTAAACATTATTTTTCTCATTTCTACTCCAAAATATAGATTGTGGGTACTCGTTAAAACCGCATCGAAGAGGCGCTTCTAACGTGTACCCAAAATGTATATTTTAAGCAACAGTCAGAAAAATATCATCACGACTTTTCATCTTTCAATTTTTGTTGTTGTATTTTTCGGCGGTAAAATGTACAAATCTAATGCATCAAAAACATTTTTTTTTCTAGATTCTGTAAACTTTAATAATAAGTAAATAAATAAATAAATAAATAAAGAAATAAATAATGTCGTTAAGTTCCGCCAGGTAAACCTGGGTACGCTGTACGCGGTCTAACTGTAATAAAACAAGAAGAAAAAAAAACTTTGGTGTAGACCTAATACATGGAAATACATGTAAGTACAAAATGGTTTGGATTCAGCCACTCCATTTGCCAGATCGTTACATGTTACTTTATAGAACAAACCCAGCAAACCTCCTTGAGCCAAGGTTACTAAAAATAGCTCAATGGCATTTTCAGTGTTAGAGAGCTACCTGTTGTGACTCATTCTGCTGGTCAGTGTAGCTTGTGCTATAAAGTAATGTAGAACTTGAAGAAATATGTAGTAGGCTGGTTAAGACAGTCGCGACACTAGCTCAGCAAGGTTTTGCTGGCTGAAGACAGACGGACGGACGGACGAACTGACAGACGACCAGCTAATATTTTCGCGTTGTGATTCTGTTGGATGAAAGCTATCCTGCCCCAGTCTAACTTATGAAGACAGACAGACGGACATATGAATAGGACAGCTGTCATTGTGACCACAGGTGCGTTTCTATGGTTGCGGGTCGGGGCTGAGAATGATTAAGTACTGTTCATGTTAATGGATGAAGTATTTACATCAGAATTACAATGGGAATTGGGGAACTAGTTGTTGTTTTCCAAATTCCCCGTGTGGTCAGCTGGTGAGGTCCCAGGGAACGAATCCCCGTTGCCGGTGAACAGAGAGACAAACTGGTTTTGAAGGTAAACGGGCGTCATAAGCACATAGGGGTTACCCCACCGCTCGGCGATACGCTGTGCGGACATATACATACTTCTATAATATCCAAACATTTGAGTTTTGAGTGAGGTTGCAATTAGTAAATAATATCTTTATAAGTAACACCTCAGAAGGATCAGATTTATGAAAATTGTATGAATTAATCAATTTAACAATAATTGCTCATTTCAAATCCACGGATTCGGCACAGACTAATCCCTCATGGTAATTTAATTTAGTAAATGTTCAACGATAGAGTATTTTCCCCTTCGTCAAACAAGTATTAACTTTTAAATAAAAATCCTGTTTCTCATAAATAAGGAACCGCGCTGTAAAATTTATTTTAAAGATGCAAACGTACACATTATTGTAAATATCCGAATTATTGAATAGCTGGATAAAATTTATCGCTGCTGGCTTGAATTTGGCCCCTGGAAAAGCGAATGCGATCTTCTCAAAGGGATGCTTGTCATCGGAAAAAATACGGCAAATCCACGGACATTACCGAACGTTACCGTCACCTCAATGACTGGTACCCCGTCTAACCACAGCAGAATCGAAACTGAATAATGCAAAATAAGACGTCCAAATGCCATATTTAAATACAAAGGTCTCAAATTAGAATGTGCATGTTGCATATTCGAATAAAGTAGTAAGATATGGAAAGGTTCATAATGCAAAGTGCGGTTTCAACAATTCATATTGTAATTGCACATTGCATAATTGAGTTTTTACCTTAATACTGTTCCATATATACCATACAGTCAGAAAATTTTTGGGATGGTCAGTCTTGCTCTTCGTGTGATTTCGTATGGAATTCTAGAGGCACTTATTTTAGTATAACTCATTATAGATTATTAATCTATCTTAAAACTGTCTTAAAAGATATTTTTCTTTCGATTAAAGCTCTCAATTGCTCGATTTTCTGGTCACAGGTGAGGTGTGATTCTCACAAACACTATTGATTTGCAGCTGAAAAATAGATTAAAAGCATAGAAAGCGACATCTTGCCTTGCCCAAAGATGGTCAGTATGGAAAACAAAATAAATAAAACACACTTACCAAGTTATTTATGTCCAAAAAATAAATATACAAATATAGAAGACAGACCCCGCACATACACCTTCAAGGTCATTACAAAAGACAAGGATCTGTCCACTATACTGATCGGAACATCCGGGTTAAGTGTACTGTACGCTCCCAACCAGTGATCAAGGCATCAGGGGACAGTTTCGCATTTGAGGGTTTTTCAAAATATTATAGTAGGAGGGTCAATAATGGCATGGTTGCTCATAGAAATTCTGATATGTGGATATTTTTTGCCAATGTGGGCTTCTTTGCTGAGTATCTGTACTTTTATGAAATGGAATACGAAACTATCACCCCGGCTGTCTGGATGCTGTGCAAGTTCAAGGTGCAGCGGCATATCTGAATTCACGAAGGTAGCTTTGGCACTAAAAAGTGTCTGTTTTTCAAAGAGGATTCCTGAAAAAGTTTACTGGTTATGGTATACTTTTCTGTCTATTTCTTTGCATGTGACTGAGTGTACATGACATTTCAACAGGTGCCAAGTACTGGTGTTTTGGGAGTAAATTCACAGGATCTGTCAAAGTGAGGTGGAGTCATGATTTTGTGTATGTAAAAATTAGTGGGTGGGGTAAGTGAAATGCTACTGCTGTCAGCCTATGCAAACAGAGAAGTGTTTCTTTGGTATTCTGTTTTGATTTCATGCATGTGTGGAGCAATTTGAAACCAAAACAGAAGTTATCGCGTTCTCCAGGAGTTGTCGATAACGATTCAAAAACTTGGTGTGGCGCGGACAAAAAAGTGCTGCGATTAACTGTCCCCTGATGCCCAAGTCCCAGACACATTACATGATACCACACCCAGTCACATTATCCTGACACTGGGTCGACCAGTCCTAGCTCTACCCCGTAAATCTGAGTTCCAAGCGAGGAGCAGCTAGTACCATTCTTAACGACTTTGGTATGTCGCGGCCTGGGATCGATCTCGTGACCTCCCGTTCCCCGACTCTACAAACTGAGCTATCGGGGCCGGTCGGTGGGGGTGGGGGATACTCTAATTTTTATCTGCTACATTGACTGGGACCCAGCATCTGGTATAACCAAGCCTGACCGTCTACCCCCCCCCCCCCCCCCCCAAATATCCAGTAAAACTATCCAGTACACCGTCACCACCCCCTAAAAATACCTGCAAATGTTAACGTACCGCAAAATATTTCCGGCTTTCTGTTTATAAAAAATGTGTGTTTATATTTATTATCCTGTCTAATGATTGTCCTGCTAACAAAAGTGCATTAAACAGTTTCTTCTAACATCCATTGAACTGTTGTGCAGAAAGGGATGGACGTGAGTGGGGGAGGGGGGAGGTGGGAGAGGGGAGCATTAGACAGTATTCAAACAGTAGACTAGCAAGGTTAACTGTCATTTCGTACCCAAGTCATTGGCAGACTTGGCATTCTTCAAAAGTAGGTACGAACTAGAATTTTTTCTTTCTACAAAAACACAGATGTCTCCCCCTTTTTGACCTCTTAGTATGACCATGACATTGGCGGTATTGATCTGAGACTTGTGTGCAACACATCATCTAATGAAGATGAACATTTCTGCAAAGTAACTTTAAAAAGTTCAAAGAGAAATAAAAAAAGTTATTGACCGTACACAAGAAAGCCCTTTTTTGCCTTTGACCTCTAAGTATGGCCTTGGCCTTTGGGGTACAACACATCGTCTCATGATGGTTAACATTTTTGCCAAGTAATTTCGTAATCCATCAAAGAATAAAAAGTTATTGACTGTACACAAAAAGCCCCTTTTTTACCTTTGACCTCTACGTATGACCTTGACATTGGAGGTATGGACCTTGATCTTGCACATGACTCATCATCTAATGAAGGTGAACATTTCTGCATGGTTACTTTAAAAAGTCCATCCAGAAATAAAACAAGAATTCCGCCGAAGGCTATGTCGCGCCTTAAGGGGCGCAAAGTCATCCAACCATGATATGTAGATCAAGGTGAATCATAAATGCTTGCACAAAAGTTTCCATTCTTAAATGCAAGCTTGTACTAAGTATCATTAAGCTCTAATAATTCTTGAGAAATGAACTTAACCATTAGGGTGAACGCTAGGGTGGTCGAAATATTCTACAATGTCGGTGAACCATAAAATGAAGGTCAAGGCCAAATATGGATGCTTGCATTTAAGTTGCCATCCACAGATACAAGTTTGTACCAAGTATCATTAATGAAGCTCTTATAGTTCTTGAGAAATAAACTTGACTATTAGGGTGAACGCTAGGGTGGTCGCAATATTTTACAATGTTGGTGAACCATGCAATATATGTCAAGGTCAAATATGGATGCTTGCATTTAAGTAACCATACCCAGATACAAGTTTGTAACAAGTATCATTAATAAAGTTAATTAATTAATACAGTTCTTAAGAAAAAAACCTGACCATTAGGGTGAACGCTAGGGTGGTCGCAATATTTTACAAAGTCACTGCACCATGAAATGTAGGTCAAGGTGGAATATGGATGCTTGCATGTAAGTTGTCATCCCCAGATACAAGTTTGTACCAAGTATCATTAATGAAGCTCTTATAGTTCTTGAGAAATAAACTTGACCGCTAGGGTGGTCGCAAATGTTGACGCCTTGACAAACGGACGGACGAACGAACGAACGGACGGAAAACTGGGCGCCTATATCGCGCCATGCTAATAGCAGGCGCGACAAAAAATATTGACTGGACAAAAAACAACAAGAGTTGTCAAAAGACAACATAGCTCGCCTTTGGGGGGGCCTAAGATGGATAAGGGTAAGTAATCTATTTTTTTTCTTGCCCAACAGACTGCAGCAAATGAAATAGAACCAAAATGTACCCCTAATCATCCTGTTTTCAAGCCTTTCCACTGTAAAAAAAAAATGAAATAGAAATCTATATTTAATAAAAAAAATTCTACAAACTTCCAAGTAATAACAAGGCATCAAAGACGATACAAATCCCCAGGTGCAAGACAAATTAAAAAAAAAGCCTAGCCTAGCATTTGTGTAAAATTACATTATATCCATCAATAAATGTAGGTACTTAAGAGTGATGACACATTTTTTCTAAAAATTGCCACAGTGTCCTTGACTTTGAGCCCCAGGCCCTGAAAGTTGAACTGACTCGCGATATTATCAATTTATCATACCCAACATTTGTATGAAGTTATCTTAAAATCCATCGATAAATGTGGACTCTGGAGCAATGATCAAGGTTTTCTAAAAATAGCCGCAGTGACCTTGACATTCAACCCCTGGCCCAGAAATGCAAAGTCACTCAAGATATCACCATAACAAACATTTGTGTCAAGTTATATTAAAATCCATCAATAAATGAAGGCGCAAGAGCGATGACAATGTTTTTTCTAAAAATAGCCACAGTGACCTTGACCTTCAGCCCCGGAACCTGAAAGTCAGAGTCACTCGAGATATCATCATACCCAACATTTGTGTGAAGTTATATTAAAATCCATCCATAAATAAAGGCGCAAGAGCGATGAAAGATTTTCTAAAAAATAGCCACAGTGACCTTGACCTTCAGCTCCAGAAACTGAAAGTAGAAACCACGTGAGATATCATCATACTCAACATTTGTGTGAAGTTATATTAAAATCCATCCATAAATGTAGGCACTGGAGCGATCACAAAGTTTTTTTCCGAAAAATAGCAACAGTGACCTTGACCTTCAGCCCCAGACACTGAAAGTCGAATTTGCTAGAGATATCATCATACCCAACATTTGTATGAAGTTATATTAAAATCCATCAATAAATTAAGGTGCAAGAGCAATGACAATGTTTTTTTGTTTTTTTTTTCTAAAAATAGCCACAGTGACCTTGACCCTATGACCCTGAAAGTAGTGACCGTCACCTTAAGCCCCCGACCCTGAAAGTCAAAGTCACTCAAGATATCATTATACCCAACATTTGGGTGAAGTTATATTAAAATCCATCAATAAATGAAGGCGCTAGAGCGATAACAATGTTTTTCTAAAAATAGCCACAGTGACCTTGACCTTGAGCCCCAGACCCGTAATTTTTTTAAGAAAAAAAAAAAAAAAAAAAAAAAAGAAAAGAAAGAAAAAGAAAAGAAAAAACAACAACAACAAAACATGCCTACCCCGGGATCAGAACTCACGAAGCTTGCAGGTAAACTTTAACACAAGGAAATAAGGGAGGTAATAGAGAGGAAAATATTAACTTCTCAAAAAGATTGATCTCCAATATCCATATATTTTGTTTGGATACAATACGAGTGTTTCTTTTTGTTTACTTTTGGTTTACAGCCCTTTCAACACTGCTTTACTTATTTCGAGCCGATTGTAATCAGAGATGGGCGAAAACAGGTGTACCCGGTGAAAAACCACCTGACCTTCCCTTACAAAACTTGGCGTCTCACATGTGACCCGAGGAGGTTCGAACCACAGCGGTGAGAGACCCAATGATTCAGAGTCAGTAAGAGCCACTGCGCCATGCACGGAGCCCCATAATACGGGTGTTTCACAACACGGTATCTGCTTTGGACCCCACCAACTGTGTTTACAAGGCGGTTCTGCATATTTCCAGAACATCACGAAAACACGCCTATGAAATTCTGACCCCCTCGAAGTCAACTTTTATATAGTAAAACTGGGGTTTACAGGGGTAAACCTTATTTTTCTTATTTCTGCTCTAAAACATAGATTGTGGATACTCGTTAGAACCGCATCGATGAGGCGGTTCTAACGAGTACCCAGAATCTATGTTTTGAGCAGAAATAAGAAAAATATCACTATTTTTCATCTTAAAATTTTCCTTTTTTCGGCGATAAAGGTAACAATGTATTGGTATAGGCGTGTTTGCGTAATGAGGATGTCTGTAAATGCACGACCGAGTCTTAACTACTACTGTGGAGCAGTTTGCCCGACCGAACCAATTTGGGGCATTTAAATGACACACATGAAGACTGTAAATGTTCATTTATTTTGGAATTAACCCATATATGCCTATAGCGGTCCTTTTTAAGGACATTAGCAAACATCAGACGCCGCAAAACGGTCTACACTGTTTGCTTACGTCTGATCTTGGTCTACACGGTTTGCTTAAAGTTCACAGATTTTTGCCAAACAAAACAAACCCGACACCCCTATAATTGAAAATGGAACGCTCCAAACTCATTAGGTGGAATATTCCATTGTCATATACGGGTTAAAGTACAGAGCTGTCCCCTTTCAACCAACAAAATCATTTTAAGAAGGCAAGCCAAGAAAAGCTACAGTAGAACTTCGATCGCTCGAACACCGATGGCTCGTTTACCTTGGATGTGTCGAACACGTTCTTGGGCCCCTAGCGAAATCCTCAACATAAGAAAAAGTAGGGGATAATTAAGGAAATGTTAGTCTTTTATCTTGCAAATGTATGCTGTGTGTACTCATTAGAATCGCCTCGATGAGGCGAGTCTAATGAGTACACACAGCATACATTTTTATTATAGAACATCGAAAAGATGTCTAAAAATATCTCGTTATCCCTCCTGACAGTAACCTCAGTGGCTCGAACTACCTCTGTCTCGAACAGATTTTCGAGGTCCCAAAGGTGTTCGAGCCATTGAAGTTCGACTGTATATCTAAAAATATCGTCTGATTATGTCGTCTACTACTTTTGAAACACGTATTTGCATAAAAGGCAAACAGGAGCAGTCTGATCTAGGTTCACACTGTTTGCAACAATCACTTTCAAAGTAACTAGCAGTCAACAAAGAAGACGATAATTTTTGTGATTGGCGGTTTCAAAGTTTGGTTTTACCGACCTTTCAATATAATTTTACTTAATACGAGCCGATCGTTATTCAGAGATGGGCGAAAACCTGAGTACGCAGAGAAAAACCACCTGACCTTCCGTTGCAGAACTTGGCGTCTCACATGTGACCCGAGCGAGGCTCGTTCCACAACGGTGGGAGACACAACAATTAAGAGTCGGCGCTCTTACCCACTAGACCACTGTAAATGACCATCAGAATCTCCCTCCCCGTAACAGCTTTGGGCGAGTCCAGTTGCGAAATAAGGAGTTTCAGGTTTATGTTATTCGTTGTAAGTTTTACTTTAATTTCCTTACTTTAATGAAACAGTGAAGACGCTGATCATGCGCCGCATATAATGCGACGTCTGATAAAGGTCTATTCTGTTTGCCAATCTCTCAAAAATGGGACGCTAGGAATGTAAGAAAGTTTCAGATTTCGATTTATATTACATTACATTAATGAAATAAACAGCTGAGCAAATTCCCACTTTGTGTAAACGTTGGGTTTACAGTGATAAATGTTTTTTTTTTCTATTTCCATACATCATAATCATACACTGTGGCCACTCCTTAGCCAGGCTAGACACACGCTTATACCGTCCCACTGAGGCTGTTCCAGCGTCCCTAAAAGTACTACCTTTTCCTACTTTTCTCAGTTTTGGCTATTATTCCTAAAAATGAAAAATCAAAGGAAAGTTGAAAGGGAAATAGTGGAGTTTGGAAGGCACTTCTCATTTCGATGACACATCTGTGTGATATAATACACTCTTCCATACCTCCAAAAATTTAATTTTTGATGAAAATGTTTAATATCTTTCTCAATTTTACTCCAAACATAGGTTTTGGGTGCTCGTTAGAACCGCTGTAACGTAAAAAAAGTGGACCGTGGAAAAATGAGACATTTCCGCCACTGCGCATGCGCAACACATTTGCTCCGCCTACCTTAGATACGTTTTATCGGATTGCTATTTGCTTAATTATCGTGTAGTCTGGCAGTTACCTCCCCTCATTCGCCCTGTTAGCGAGCTTTAAGGTGAGTTCTCCTTGTAACAGCGTTTGCAGATGGAACAAACACCACCACCAAGTCACTTTCAGTTTTAAAGTCTGTAACAATGTATGACTTCTTAAAATTCTCACATCAGTTTCTTTTGTATTATTTTGCAGCATGTATTTGAAGAAGCATCATGTGTCAGGGACATGATACTTCATTCAGTGAGGCAGTACTATAAAAGTGAGCATTTAGCTCCCTGACACAACTAGACACCGTCGTGATATGACTGAAAAATTGTTGAAAGCGACGTTAAACCCGAATTCACACACAAACACACACACACACACGCACGCACGCACGCGCGCACGCACACCTTCTTAACCTTCTGTACAACTGTACAACGACCCATCATTATTCTCACATTACGATGACACACCCGCGCAATTTCTTTTTCCATGCAAATTTGTGATATTTGTCTTATTTTTACTCCTAAAATAGGTTGCGGGTGCTCGTACGAGTACCCATGACCTATGTCTTAGAACTAAGAAAAGCAAAATAACTTATACCCCTGTAAACTCCAGTTTTCTCTAAATAAAGTGGGGTTTAGAGGGTTTTAATTTCACGGACTTGTTAACATGAGGAAAGGTGTTAGAGATATTGTGTTGCCAAGATTATAATCTCAGGGATGATAACTAAAATACCATGACACCCAGAGTTATGGTTCTTGCTCATAACACGTCTTTTTCCCTCATGTTTTCTTTGTTTGAATTAGTGTTTTACGTCCCCATCAACACTAGTTAGGTTATTTTGGAGAGGTGGCTTCAGTTTTGTGGGACTTTTACCCAACATTGATATGAAATGACATCTCAAGCCCTGCCGCCTGAACAAGCCAGAAGGGTTTATATATAGGTGACGTTCCGGTTTACAACACTTCGCGTAGTCAGGCTTAGATCCTCTTGGCGGTTTACCAGAAGTCCTGTGCGGTCGGTTTCAGCTATGCGTGCAAGCATGATGAACCCAATCTATTTCTCCAAGCCCCGATGGGAGGGGCGTAAATCTTCACCTCGTGTTGGTTGGTTGATTTGAGGTTTAACGTCCCCGTCAACACTGTAAAGGTCATTTTGGAGACGTTGCTTCCAATTTTGTTGGACTTTTACCAACACTGAGATGAAATGACATCTCTAGCCATGTCGCCCAATGAAACCAAAAGGGTTTATTAGCATGGACAGTCCGCCTCGCACCGCGGTTCTTGGACAGGCTTAGATCCTCTAAGCGCTTTACCAGTACTAGTGTGCGGGCCGGATTGCGCTCTGCGTGGAAGCATCGTGACTAAAAAGTGAAGCACCCGATCAAACAACATATTTTGCGGCATCGGAACTGTTAGTCTATGGTCTAAATTTGATATGCCAGGCTAATACGGGTAAATCGGCGTCTGACCTGGGTTTGCACTGTTTGCCAGTCCTGAAAGAAACGCTTAGCTTACGACGTTAAAGCGGCGTCTGACCTGGGTCTGTGCCATTTGCCTTAGTCCTAAAGTAGAAGCGAAAGGCTAACGCTGGTTAAGCAATGCCTGATCTCGGTCTGCATTGTTTGCCTAAGCCTTGAAATGGTAATACTACTCGCCTCATTGACCAGGGTTAGTTGGTTCCATCTCGGGCTTCTCCAGACTTGCGGATATTAAACCGAGATCCCGTATCATTATGACCTTAGCTGTTGTTAGGACGTAATTCTCAAAGACATACACAACCCATATAAGCTTAGTGTCTCTTAGGACATAGGCAAACAGTGCAGACGTAGCTCAGATGTTCCTCAACCCATTTAAGCGCAGCATATCTGTTTAATGACAAAGGCAAACAGTGCAGACCAGATGATGCCCCGTATTTTTACATTGGCAATGGGAAAGAACTGTCTATTATTCACCAAATCACGGTGCGGAAAGGCGGGCCGAGTGAAATCATTAAAAGCTGCAAATTTACGACGCCATACGTAGATTCGTAGACGTTAGACGGTGTCACGTCACTGTCTAGCACCGACAACGTTTCAAAAGGACATAAATGCATGTGTTACAGTCGATTTCTTTTAACAATGTTGAAAATGTTTGAGAATTTGAAGGAAACAACAACATTATCTAAGAGTTTCAGCGTGCTAGAATCGAAATAACTCAGCTCTAGCCAGTGATTTGTTGGGTAATAAATCACAGTTTGTCGGTCAGTTGTAAGAAGACAAATCACACGCGCTACGCGCTCGTGATACGGACCTCCAAACTGTGATTTATTACTCAACAAATCACAGTTAGAGCTTATCTATCATTAGTTGCTTATACAGCCAATAGTTAAATCCGGTGATATATTGCGTGATAAATCACTAGGCGAAAAAGCGTGACGTGAAGAGCCGCCGTTTTATGAAGTTTTGCGACGTTATCGATCCTTTCCTTGACGTTAGACCGTGTAATGTCTTTTTCAGTACGTTACAAATGCGTTACAGTCAAACATGTCGGCGGGATTTCTTCAAACAGTGGCGGAATGTTGAGAGAATATGAAGGAAACAACAGCATTTTAGTAGACTTTCAGTGTGTTATCAGCTCTATTGTTACGTGCTCGTTGTGTGATCTACCATATAACGGGCCTCCAAACAGTGATATATTACTCAACAAATCACCACTAGAGCTGGTTTATTTAAGAAATAGATCAGCTCTAACTGTGATTTGTTGAGTAATAAATCACAGTTTGGAGGTCAGTTGTAAAGTAGATCAAATCACAAGCGCGTAGCGCGCGTGATTTGTCTACTTAAAACTAACCGACAAACTGTGATTTATTACTCAACAAATCACAGATTAGAGCTGATCTATTTCGATTCTAACACGCTGAACATCGGCAATAATGTTGTTGTTTCCTTCAAAAGTTCACAACAATTCGCCATTGTTAGAATAAATCCCGCTAAAATTCTCGACTGAAACACATGCATTTCTATCCTTTTCTAACGTTTTCGATGTGAGAAAATGACGTTACACCGTCTAACGTCAAGAAAATCGACTAGTGACGTCATAAATTTGCAGTTTTTAATGACGTCACCCTTCACGCTCTTCCGAGCTGTGATTTGTTGCAGAATAAAACACAGTTATTTTCCATTGCCTATATAGGCGCGCTGTGTTAGAATTAAGAAATAGATCAGATCTAGCTGTGATTTGTTGAGTAATAAATCACAGTTTGGAGGTCAGTTGTAAAGTAGACAAATCACGAGCGCGTAGCGCGCGTGATTTGTCTACTTACAACTGACCGACAAACTGTGATTTATTACCTAACAAATCACCAGCTAGAGCTGATCTATTTTGATTCTAACACGCTGAAACTCGTTGTTTCCTTCAAATTCTCACAACTTTTCGCCATTGTTAGAAGAAATCCCGCTAAAATTATCGACTGAAACACCTGCATTTATATCCTTTTCTAACGTTTTCGATCCGAGAAAATGACACTACACCGTCCAACGTCAAGGAAATCGACAAGTGACGTCATATCTTTGCAGTTTTAAATGACGACATTCGTCACGCTCCTCCTTGCCGTGATTTGTTGTAGAATAAAACACAGTTGTTTTCCATTGCCTATATAGGCGCGATGTGTTAGAATCAGTCTTAAACCAAATTAGCACATCACCTCTATTTAAGGCCAAATGGATACAGCGCAGATCCTCGCAGACCCGGCTCAGATGTCGGTTAACCCATTTAACCCAACATCTAAAATAAAGGACACTAGGAAACATTGCAGACCCAGATCAGATGCCCATTAATTCATATCATAGCAAACTCTCTATGTATGGACACTACGAAAACAGTGCAGACCTAGATCAGACGCTCCTTAGCCAATGTTCGCCAAGGCCACAGGGAAAAGGTGCTATACCACAGAGGCTTCTAGGCGTATATGGGTTAAACCGATGCACAGTTTACGTATCTCCTATAACAGAGACAGACTTTCGGATGAGTCTTTAAACCGAGGTCCCGTCTCCGTATGACCTTAGTTGTTGGTGGGACGTAAAACTCAAACACTCACCTCACCTATAACAGAGACAGTAGTCGTATATCAGTGTAGGAATATCTGATCGTGATGTGCACTAGCAAGCGTAGATTGCAGTGTGAGGTTACGAGACCGCCATCAAACGCGGGTCGTTTAGGGTAAGAAATCACGACTTTTGGATGCCAAAATGACAGATGATAATTGTTTTTACTTTGAATTTCTTTTCCACTATTAAAGGTCAAGAATACGTAAATAAATGGCACAATTATTTAAGTGCGTTGCGAAAGACGTTACGTCTGACACTGCAGCACCACTTTCAAAATGGCGGCGTCAATCGCCGTCCGTCAATGTAAACTTAAATATAGGTATAACTTCACTTTGAAGACTTCGCTTCCAATTTTGTGGGACTTTTACCCGACATTGAGATGAAATGACTTCTCAAGCCCTGTCGTTCAATGAAACCGACTCGCATCGCTTTGCCTGGATAGGCTTAGAACCTCTAATCGGTTTACCAGTACTTGTGTGCGGCCTGTTTCAGCTCTGCGTGGAAACATCATGCAGCTCATCTATTTCCTGAAGCCCCGATGGGCGGGGGCCCTGGTCTTGAGATATAATGGTGATGAGAGGAGGATATCTTTGCAGTCTTCTCTAAGTTAACAGAAACCCCAAAACTGGTAACCTGGCAAACAGTGCAGGTCCAGATCAGAACGCGGCATCTGGTCGGGGCCTACACTGTTTGCAAAAAGCTCAGCCATCTTCCAAATAAATGTTGAAGAAAACACAACCTGTCACCCCTAAATTTGGAATGGACTCCTGCTATATATAAGGGGGAATATTCCATTTGTTACAAAAAGGGTTAAGGTTAAAGGAATGCTGTGAGTACTCATTTAGGCGAATCTGGTGATTACACGCAACATACCTTTTTAGACAAAATGAACTATTCTTTATATATGGACAACCTAACGGAAGCTATGGAATTAATTCTCTAGGGTCTAAGAACGAGTTCGAATTATCCGTGGTAAACCCGCCGTCCCTCTTCGAGACATTTCAGAATCACTGTATATAGCCTAAAATCAGCCTGTTGCCAAGGTTTCTTCACATATTGTTTGTACGAGCCACATATCTTTTACTGCGCTGTTATGTTCAATTCGTCTAAAAACACTAGTATGAGTAAAACCAGGCGATTTTTTTCTGGTTTTAAGACCCATTGGTTTTCGAGCAGACCGTTAATTAACGGTGGGCGACAACTGGAGTACCTGAAAAATATATGACCTTTACTTTGCGTCACACATGCAAGGTGATTAAGAGTCAAAGCTTTTACCCACTAGACCCTGAAGGCCCCAAAAAGGCAGTATACACTGTTTTATTATTGACAAAACGCAATGAGAGTGCAGGATAACCAAATACCTGCTAGTAATTTTGTTCGTTCGTTTGTTTGTTTGATGTTTAACGTCCCCACCAACACTATATAGGTCATATTTGGGACGTTGCTACTTTTACCCGACATAGAGATATAATGTAATCTCAAGCCCTGCCGCTCAATGAGACCAATAGGGTTAATATGCACGGATTCGCACCAATTTGCCTGTGCAAGCTCAGACCCTCTAAGCGGCTTACCAGTGGTTTCAGCCTTGCATGGAAACATCATGCAGCCCAATCTATTCTGCCAACCCTGATGGGCTGGGTCCGAGTTTTTGTTCGGTAGTTTGTGTGAAGTTTAACGGCCTTGTCAACACCATTGAGACAACACCGAGCAGGCCATCTTACCTTGGGCAGACATGCACATCAGTGGTTGACCAGTACAGTGCACATTCATTCGACAGAAACAGAGGGAAAAGCAAAACAACACAAAACAAAAAACAAGAGGCCCATGAGGTCCTGGTCGCTCCCCTGAGCCCTGTGCAAATTTGGTAGTACTCAATCACCTGATGCTATAAACCAAGTTTCAAGACAATCAGTCAAGTGATTCCGGAGTTGAAGATTTTTTAAGGTTTTCACCATAACAGGGCATGGCGGACTGGTACCTTTTCAACACTTTTCACGCACATCTTCTCTTTTTCATTCCTTTTCTTTGTAGAAGCCTCCATGGTGCAGTGATTACGCTACTCGCCTTGTAAACCAGGGATCGCAAGATCGATCCAGGGCTTCTCCAGCCTTTCGGATGAGTATTTAAACCGAGGTCCCGTCTCCATATGACCTTAGCTGTTGGTGGGACGTAAAACTAAAACTCACTCACTGCTTTTCTTTGTATTTCTTTATGTCCACTTTTTTCACGGATGTCCACTTTTTGCACGGATTGTTGCCTTATTTTTTTCTTTCACGTCAGTGTACATCTTTCTTCGTGATTATCCTTATCACGCGCACCTTCTTCTTTCTCGGACTGGTACTTTTTCAACCATTATCACGCACATTTTCTTTTTTCATTCCTTTTCTTTGTATTTCTTTATGTCCACTTTTTTCATGGGTGTCCACTTTTTTCACGGATTGGTGCCTTATCTATTTTTCTTTCACGTCAGTGTACATTTTTCTTCGTGATTATCCTTTTCACGCACATCTTTTCACGGACTGGTACCTTTTCAACCCTTTTCACGCACATCTATGTTTTTTCATTCCTTTATTTTGCGTTTCTTTATGTCCACTATTTTCACGCATGTCCACTTTTTTCACGGATTGTTGCCTTATCTTTATTTCTTTCACTTCAGTGTACATTTTTCTTCGTGATTATCCTTTTCACGCACGTCTTCTGCTTTCACGGACTGGTACCTTTTCATCCCTTTTCAAGCACATCTTCTTTTTTCATTCCTTTTCTTTGTAGAAGGCTCCGTTGTGCAGTGGTTAATAAAATAATAAATAATAATAATCGACCTTATTTATAGAGGGTAACACATTTAGTAAACTAGTACTAATCTTCCATGTGGCCCTCTTTTCCTGGGTAGAACCAGTACTAAGCAATGTGGATAAAGTCTCTTGCTCAAGGACACAACACTTGCCGCTCGTGGGATTCGAACCCGGTACCTCTCAGTCCCGAGGCCGATACTTTAGCACTGCACCACAGCGGTTACGCTACTCGCCTTGTAAACCAGGGATCGCAGGATCGATCCCGGGCTTCTCCGGACTTTCGAATGAGTCTTTAAACCGAGGTCCCGTCTCCGTATGACCTTAGCTGTTGGTGGGAGGTAAAACAAAAACTCACTCACTTCTTTTCTTTGTATTTCTTTATGTCCACTTTTTTCACGGACGTCCACTTTTTTCACGGATTGTTGCCTTATCAATTTTTCTGTCACGTCAGTGTACATTTTTCTTTGTGATTATCCTTATCACGCACATCTTCTTCTTTCATGGACAGGTACCTTTTCAACCCTTTTCACACGCATCTTTTTCTTCATTCCTTTTCTTTGTATTTCTTTATGTCCACTTTTTTCACGTATGTCCACTTTTTTCACGGATTATTGCCTTATCTATTTTTCTTTCAAGTCAGTGTACATTTTTCTTCGTGATTATCCTTATCACGCACATCTTCTTCTTTCACGGACAGGTACCTTTTCAACCCTTTTCACGCACATCTTCTTTTTTCATTCCTTTTCTTTGTATTTCTTTATGTCCACTTTTTTCACTGCTGTCCACTTTTTTCACGGATTGGTGCCTTATCTATTTTTCTTTCAAGTCAGTATACATTTTTCTCCTGGATTATCCTTATCACGCACATCTTCTGCTTTCACGGACTGGTACCTTTTCAACCATTTTCACGCACACCCATCTTTTTTCATTCCTTTATTTTGCATTTCTTTATGTCCACTTTTTTCACGCATGTCCACTTTTTCACGGATTGTTGCCTTATCTGTTTTTCTTCCACCTCAGTGTACATTTTTTCTTCGGGATTATCCTTTTCACGCACATCTTCTGCTTTCACGGACTGGTATCTTTTCAATCCTTTTCACGCACATCTTCTTTTTTTCATTCCTTTTCTTTGTAGAAGCCTCCGTGGTGCAGTGGTAACGGTACTCGCCTTGTAAACCAGGGATTGCAGGATCGATCCCGGTCTTCTCCAGCCTTTCGGATGAGTCTTTAAACCGAGGTCCCGTCTCCGTATGACCTTAGCTGTTGGTGGGAGGTAAAACAAAAACTCACTCACTTCTTTTCTTTGTATTTCTTTATGTCCACTTTTTTCACGGACGTCCACTTTTTTCACGGATTGTTGCCTTATCTATTTTTCTTTCACGTCAGAGAACATTTTTCTTCGTGATTATCCTTTTCACGCACATCTTCTTCTTTCACGGACAAGTACCTCTTCAACCCTTTTCACGCACATCTTCTTTTTTCATTCCTTTTCTTTGTATTTCTTTATGTCCACTTTTTTTCACGGATGTCCACTTTTTTCACGGATTGGTGCCTTATCTATTTTTTTTTTAAAGTCCGTGTACATTTTTCTTCGGGATTATCCTTTTCACGCACATCTTCTGCTTTCACGGACTGGTACCTTTTCGACCCTTTTCACACACATCCATCTTTTTTCATTCCTTTATTTTGCATTTCTTTATGTCCACTTTTTTCACGCATGTCCACTTTTTTCACGGATTGATGCCTTATCTACTTTTTACACGTCTATCTCCTTTTCCACGCAGGCTGCAAATTTTGGGTTTCTCATGTGTACTGATCAATAGCTCGTCTACATAACTCAGGGTGAGGATGTTTCGTTATACTTCAGCATATGCAGGGTTTTTCTGTTGTTAATGTTAGTTTTAAAATGCATCGATACTTTTTTTTTTGGGGGGGGGGGGGGGGGGGGGGGCATCTGTACACAATTTTCGAGGTAACAAAATCATAATTCCTCTCCCAGATGGATTAGAGAAATACTCAGAGAAGTGTAATACTAAACTAAACAGAGGGAGAGGTAGAGGTTTAATAATAATAAAAACAAACAAACATTTTTTTCTTTGTTTGTAGTGGAGTTTAACGGCCCAGTCAACACCATTCAGGTCAATTTGAGCCGGTCAGTTTACCTATCCACACTTTTTCTTGACAGGCTTATACGTTAGCAGTTAACCAGCACACTGCACAGTCTTACGCCAGAAATTGACAACTGCTGTTCAAGAGCAAAATGTCAGTTACAGTCACAGAGGTGAAACTTTCATTGCACGGTATATCGTATACTTCCCAGCTATTACGCAATAGCCGGCCGATATGGGGCTGAGAGCGAAACGACGTTGATACATCGTATGGCTGTCGACCCGACGTTGGTCCGATGTTTTTGGCAGGCTGGGCAATAGTTCATTCAAGGAGGATTGATAATGTGACTATTGATTTGTTTATCTTGTAAGCCCCGCCTTAAACAATCGGATAACGCCCACTTAGCAACGCGCATGCGCAGTGGCGGAAATGTCGCATTTTTTCACGGTCCACTTTTTTACGTTACACCCCCTCACTGAGGCGGTTCTAACGAGTACACACAACCTATGCCTTGGAGAAGAAATAAAGAAACTAATGTATACCCCGGTAAACCCCAGTTTTCTCTATATAAAGTGGGGTTTAGAGGGGTGTTCATTTCTCGGACTTGTCAACCTGATAAATGTAGTTTTATAGGACTTATTATTGAGAGCAAGAGGTTATATCCAGTTTAAAGACAATGGACCAGTGTTCCCATTAGTTCAGTGACTGGATAATGGAGGGTTGAATTGTGAAAGACACAGCCAACAACACCTGATACCATGGTACATTAGCAGGCAGCATTCCTATTATAGCACACCGCGCGCTTAGCACACTGGTGTCACATAGTGCATTCTTTCATATCTCCTAAAAGGTGACTTTTCTGATAAAAAATTGTGATATTTTTTCTAATCATAAGTTGTGGGTGATCGTTAGAACCGCCTCATCGAGGCGGTCTAACGAGTACCCACAATTTATGTCTTGGAGCAGAAAGAAGAAAAATAACGTAAACCCCCGTAAACCTCACTTTTCTCTGTATAAAGTGGGGTTTACGAAGATGTTCATTTCACGGGCTTGTTCTTTGTACTCCAAACATAAGTTGTGGGTGATCGTTAGAACCGCCCCACTGAGGTGGCGATGAGATGGTCTAACGAGTACCCACAACTTATGTCTTGGAGCAGAAAGAAGAAAAATAACGTAAACCCCCGTAAACCTCACGTTTTATGCCCCCGCCATTCGAAGAATGGTGGAAAGGGCATATAGCGTTGCCCCTGTCCGTCCGTTCGTCCGTGCGTCCGAAACTTAAACGCGGTCAATAACTTCTTTATTTCTTGATGGATTTTAAAATTACTCGGCAGAAATGTTAACCATCATGAGACGACGTGTCACGTGCAAAACCCAGGTCCGTACCTCCAAGGTCAAGGTCATACTTAGAGGTCAAAGGTAAAAAAAAGGGTCCGAAACTTAAACGCAGTCAATAACTTTCTTATTTCTGGATGGATTTTGAAATTACTTTGTAGAAATGTTAACCATCATGAGACGATGTGTCACATGCAAAACCCAGGTCCGTACTTCCAAGGTCAAGGTCATACTTAGAGGTCAAAAGTCAAAAAAGGGTCCGAAACTTAAACGCAGTCAATAACTTTCTTATTTCTGGATGGATTTTTAAATTACTTTGAAGAAATGTTAACCATCATGAGATGATGTGTTACATGCAAAACCCAGGTCCGTACCTCCAAGGTCAAGGTCATACTTAGAGGTCAAAGATCAAAAAAGGGTCCGAAACTTAAACGCAGCCAATAACTTACTTATTTCTGGATGGATTTTGAAATTATTTTGAAGAAATGTTAACCATCATGAGACAATGTGTCACGTGCAAACCCAGATCCGTACCTCCAAGGTCAAGGTCATACTTAGAGGTCAAATGGCATAAAAAGGGTCCAAAACTTAAACACGGTCAATAACTTTCTATGGATGAATACGAACATAGACATATTTCAGGCGGGGGCATCCGTGTCCTATGGACGCATTTCTAGTCTCTATATAAAGTGGGGTTTACGGGGGTTGTCATTTCACGGACATGTCCACGTGATGATAAGCAATTTTGAATGAGAAGGCAAACGTATGTTCATTCTATAATCTATAAAAGGTCTACCAAAGTCTTCATAAAAAAAATCATAATATTTTAAAATAAAAAATCCGAGAAATTGCAACAAATTTGCCTTAAAAAAAGCCAGAAAATTTGTCCTTTTTGTCACAGCCTGTAACTATGGTCCACAATGTATGTTTTATGACAAAATATTATTAATAAGGACAAGAATCTAGACGCACACAAGCATACAATACATATCTGCATCAAAAATAAGAACAAAGAAAATATCAGTTATTATTATTTTTTATTTATATACGAAAAAACATAATAAATATGATGAAACATTGCAACAACGACAGGGTGTATGTTTCTGGGTCGTTTGTTTTTAATCGATCCAAAGTTACTAGTGAATCTGAATTATATTGCTTTGTCTGCATGACTATCGTTAACCAAAACTTAAGGAGAATGGATACGCCTGGCAGAATTTCCGCAATTATTCAAAGGGAGACAACTTTCGGGACTTCCTGTTCATTTTTCTATAAACTCGGTCCCACTGAAAAAGGGGTCAACTTTTTAAGGAAAGAATTTGCTCCTCAGGAGCAAATTCTTTCCTTTAAGAGTTGACCCCTATTGACATGGGAGACAAAAATACATTTTGCAGGAGTTGCCTCCCCTGAAGGTGTACCCATTCTTCTCAAACCGCGAAAAGTAGCATTTGTACAAAATCGAGCATGCAACGTTTTTTATTACCGCGCTATTATTGTCGTTGTGACGTCACAGTGTTGTGAAAAGAGGGGGACTCATATGCTGTGCCATATTAGCAAACAGTGTAGACAAAGTCGGATACCACAGAACACGGCGTCTGATCAGGGTTTACAATGTTTGCTAAAATTATAGACATTTAAGGGTAAAACTAAACAGTCTAAGTTCCCTTTCAAGGTCATTATCTCAGCCTACAGCTAGAGACAATTGACCCACCAGAGCTGTCAGTGTTTGCCTTCACCAAATGAAAGAACTGAAAACATTCCAGTGTCTTCTATTTTCAATTGTAAGGAATACGTCTTGGTACAGTGAGTGAGTGTTTTGAGTTTTACGTCCCACCAACAGCTAAGGTCATACGGAGACAGGACCTCGGTTTAACGACTCATCCGAAAGTCTGACGTCTTGGTACAAGAAACCCCAAAATGGGTATCCTGGCAAACAGTGCAGGCCCAGATCAGACGCCGCAGAACGCGGCGTCTGATCAGGGCCTACACTGCTTGCAAAAAATCAGCCATTTCCAAATAAAGTTTGAAGAAAACACAACCTGGCACCCTAAAATTTTAAAATGGACTCCTGCTATATATAAGGAGGAAGATTCCATTTGATACAAAAAGGGTTAACCCATACATGACGATAGAATCTTCCAGCTAAATAGCTTGGGACCAGTCCATTTCCAATTAAGGGGTGTCAGTGTTGTTGTTTGTGGCCTTGTTTTAACCCATATATGACAATGGAATCTTTCACCTGATAATTTTGCAGAACGCGGCGTCTGATCAGGGTTTACACTGTTTGCTTGCAGTACAGGAATTTAAGGGTAAAGCGGAACAGTCTAAGTCCACGTTCAAGCCCATTTTCCCAATCTTCACTCAGAAACAATCGACCTACCAGTACTTTCAGTACTTTGATCTTTACTTTTGGCCGACCGACAAACAATCGGCCCGAAATGTGTTCAGTGGACCCGGAATAGAAAAGAGCGTGTCTAAGGACGTCTCAGCTGAAAGGGCTGCAGGTCCGTAGAACAGAATAAAACTTTATCATATACTTATTCTTGTATTGCCCTTGAGACAACAGATTTTGCATCCCCTATCTCACTATGTTAGTGACGGGCTCGAGTTTCGCTTTACCCTTAAATTCCTGTACTGTAACTATCACAGCGGCTCAAGACATCTAAGCAACGTCGGATCAACGTCGATGCAATGTCGTGATGTTGCGTCGAAGTCGATACGACGTTACTAATACTAGTGCCTGTCGGGTTGCACGTTTTGTTTAGGTTGAGGTTTTACGTCCCCGTCATCCCTATTTGGTCGTTTTAAAGATGTCGCTTCCAATTTTGTGGGACTTTTATCCGACAATGAGATGAAATGACATCTCAAGCCCTACCTCCCAAACCAACCGCCAGGGTTTATATGCAGGGACGGTCCGACTCGAACCGATTTCCCTGGGCAGCTTTCAGCGCATTACCAGTACAGAGGACCCTTGTTTTTACGACAGCATTTGTTTTCTAAAACTTTACCATTAAAAAGAATTTATCGCTTTAAAGAATCCCAAGTACAGAGTAGTATAATAGTTGAGCCCAGCCAAGCGAATTTGTGTCTTCTAGCATTCTGTCATGACAAATTTTAACTGCGCATGCCCAGCCATTCAGAGGGGCCAGGGATATGGCTTTCTGTCTGAAGGTTCCTCTTGATTCACTGCTTGTATGAGCGAGCAGCGAAGGTTCTGGCGAGACTGCGCGGATGCGCAGGTTCGCCTGAACCTTCGCTGCTCGCATAGGCGATAAGTTCCAGAATCGCTTGACGGGGCCCATTTTATAAAGGACCATTTTCCCTAAATTACTCCAAGAAACAAATGTTGTGGATATTTGTTAGAATCGCTTCTGTTGTTTTTTGTTGTGTGTTTGTGTGTGTGTGTGTGTGTGTGGGGGGGGGGGGGTTGTTTTTTGTTTTTTGAGTAGCAAATACAACAGTGTTGTATATTTCCATTAACCCCTCCCATCTTGAGCTAGGGCCCAGAGCTTAGATATTTAGCATGTAGCAAGCTAAAGATTCGTCCCATTCAAACTGTCATTCTAACGAGTTAAATGTCGGTATATAGATGGGTAGCTGTATTAGCGTTCGGTCGATTTCAGCTCTGCGCGGGAACACCGTGTTTCTCCAAGCCCCGATTGGATTGTACGTATTGGTAATAATAATTAAATAACAACGTTATGCCCCCGTCAATCCGGGCTTGGAGAAATAGATTGGGCTGCAAGGTGCTTCCACGCAGAGCTGAAACTGATCACGCATGAGTACTGGTAAACTACCGTAAGCTTGCCCAGGGAAAGTGTTGTGAGTCAGACTGTCCAATGCAAATACGCTTTTCGGTTTAATTGGGCCGCAGGGCTTGAGAAGTCAATTCATCTCAATGTCGGGTAAAAAGCCCCACAAAATTGAAGCAACGTCTCCAAAATGACTTTAACAGTGTTGATGGGGACGTTAAACCTCAATTCTAACAAACAAACAAATAACAATTTTAGCGAAGACCACATTTTGATATATACAGTCGAACTTCAATGGCTCGAACACCTTTGGGACCAGTAAAATCTGTTCGAGACAGGGGTATTTCGAGCCACTGAGGGCTAATGCCAGGAGGCATAACGACATACGTTAGGGCATCTTTTTCGGTGTTCTATAATGAACACTCCTCTAAACCCCATTTTATATAAAGAAAAGTGGGGTTTACGGGGATATTGATCATTTTCTTTATTTGTGGTAAAAAATTTAGATTGTGGGAACTCGTTACAACCGCCTCATTGAGTCGGTTCTAACGAGTACCCACAATCTAAATTTGGACTAGAAATAAGAAAAAAAGATCAAACATTTTCATCTGAAAAATACTTGTTCTTGAGGTATGAAATACGCCATTTTACCAGACGGGTGTGTTATCGTAATGAGTATATAATATAAGGGGAATAAATACGCCATCAGGGAACGTAACTCTTTCAAAACTACTTTGTCTCTCATGTTAATTGGGGGTCTACTCTTAAAGGAAGAATTTACTCCTTTAAGGCCAGATCCATTCTTCAGAGAGGCTAAGTTTATAGTAAAACCGTCAAGAAGTGACAAAAGTTGTAATGAATTGAAGTGGTTCTAACGGATAGACAAAATTATGGTCTTATTAAACAAGAGGCCCATGGGCCACTATGCTCACCAGAGCTCAGTGAGCACTGCCCACTGGTAGCCATGTATTTTAATTAACCATGGAAATCCTTGGCCCAAAGACGCTACAGAGAAAAATTTGGACCCAATCAGCCTACATGCTTCAGAGGTCTGATGTCTCTAGAATGCGTTGTTGCAAGACAACAAACGAGAATTGACAACCATCTGTGGCAACCAATTAGCCTTAAGACAATAATGTGCTTTATAAAGTAGAGAGGGTGGGGCATGAACCCAATGGAGCCCTGGTTAGTGTCACTAAATGCGTCTTATCAAAAGGAACAGAGACATATTTGGTTTAGCGGTAGGGATATGTGTGGCTCCTGAGATGTAAGGCCTTATGGGGTGGGGTCTTATCAAAAGGAACACAAATATATATGCTTAAGGGGTGGGATCTGAAGGGTTTCTGAGATATATGGCTTTTAATGCAGTAAAGGGGTGGGGCATGGTCCGTGGCATCCAGGGGGGACCCCCATGCTGGTGTCACTGATGGCGTCCTATCATAAGGAACAAGAATATATATGGTTTAGGGGTAGGGCTCTGAACAGTTTCTCAGATATATGGTATTTTGTGAAGTTGAGGGGTAGAGCATGGCCCAGGCGTGCCCTGGGTGACTCCTTGGTTGGTGTCATTGAATGTGTCTTGTCATAAGGAACAAGAATATATATGGTTTAGGGGTGAGGATCTGAACGGTTCCTGAGATATTGGGCCTTTTACGGAGTGGAGGGGGTGGGGATCTGTAAGGTTTCTGGAATTTTTGGCCTTTTATGAAGTGGAGGGGGTTGGGCATGGCCCCGGCACATCCCGAGGGGCATCCATGTTGGTGTCATTGAGTGCGTCTTATCATAAGGAACAAGAATATTTTATGGTTTAGGGGTGAAGATCTGAATGGTTTCTGAGAAAATGGCATTTTATGAAGTGGATAGGTCACATCCCGGGCGTCCCCTAGGTTGGTAAAGAATGTGACTTATCATAAGGAACGAGAGTATAGATGGTTTATGAGTGGGGATCTGTAAGGCTTCTGGGATATTGGGCTTTTTATGAAGTGGAGGGGGTGGGGCATGGCCCCAGCACATCTGGGGGGGGGGGGGGGGCAGGTTGGTGTCATTGAGTGCCTCTTATCATAAGGAACAAGAATCTGATGTGGTTTAGGGGTAGAGATCTGAATTGTTTCTAAGATAAATGGCATTTTATGAAGTGGAAGGGGAGGGGCATGTCCCCGGCACATCCGGGGGCATTTCATGAAGTGGAGGGGGTGGGGCATGTCCAAGGCACATCCGGGGGACCACCAGGTTGGTGTCACTTAATGCATCTTATCATAAGGAACAAGAATATATATGGTTTAGGGGTGGGAATCTATAGGGTTTCTGGAATATTTGGGCTTTTATGAAGTGGATGGGGTTGGGTATGGCCCCGGCACATCTCGGGTGTCCCACAGGTTGGTGACACTGAATGGTACTTATCAAAAGGAACGAGAATATATATGGTTTAAGGGTGGGGATCGGTAAGGTTTCTGGGATATAGGGCCTTTTATGAAATGGAGGGGCTGGGACCCCCAGGTTGGTGTCACTGAGTGCGTCTTATCATAAGGAACAAGAATATATATGGTTTAGGGGTGGGGATCTAAATAGTTTCTGAGATAAATGGCATTTTATGAAATGGAGGTGGTGGGGCAAGTCCCCGGCACATCCCGGGAGACCCCCAGGTTGGTGTCACTTAATGCATCTTATCATAAGGAACAAGAACATATATGGTTTAAGGGTGGGGATCTGTAAGGTTTCTGAGATATAAGGCATCTTATGAAGTGGAGGGGGCCGCATGGCCCCGGCACAACCTATGGGACCCCAAGGTTTACATCAAAGCATATGGCTGAGAGAAGTTTACTCAAGGGACATTTCTATGAAAGTTTTGTCAAAATATCTGCAAAGGCTTGGCAGTTAATGCCATTTTTCAATTTCCCCCATTATAAGTCTATGGAAATCTAAGTTGCATTAGCAACCAAACTAAAGAGCCGAATTCCATAAAAAAAACACAAAACCTGTAAAGGCAAATATGGTGAATATTTCCATAAACTCTCAGCCTCATAGAGCATAAGGTTTCTGAGATGATTTTTTAAGTGTTTTTTATATATTGTTTTCATTTTGGTTTCCATGGCAACCAATACAAATGAGCAGTGGGCCTAAAATCATCTGGCAGATAGTAGATTGCCTAAGGAACATTTCTATGAAAGTTTTGTCAAAATATCTGCAGAGGCTTGCCAGTAAATGCCATTTCTCAATTTTCCCCATTATAAGTGTATGGAAACTCTAAGTTGCCACAGCAACCAAACTAATAAGCCGAATTTCATAAAAAACACAGACTTTCAATCCCTCAACACAAGGATGCTACAGATGAAATAAGGGCCCAATCGGCCTAGCGACTTCGGAGAGGATGTCATTTGAAAGTGTTGACGTCATATGACATACGACGACGACGCATACGACGCGGACACTGACAACAAAACGTTGTCTGTTTTTGTCATCTGCCGAATCTTCTTACGAGTACAAAATTTTCAAACATATTTTTGCATACAAGTAAACAATGAGGAGCCTGATCAGAATGCTCCTAGATGAGCAGTCTGATCTGGGTCCACACTGTTTCCAACAATAACTTTTAACGTAATCAGTAGACGAAAAATTAAGCAGACGATAATTGGGTTAAGGCAGATGAGAACATAACTGATCATGGTTTTCCATGATCGTCTGCTCTTTTTACTGTGATTAGGACACTTTACAAAAATATGTGTTCATTTCACAGCCTGTAATTATAGTTAAATTCAAATAGTATATTTTTAAAAGAAAAATGACCATTAATAATGGGCCCCGTCAAGCGATTTTGGTACTTATCGCCTGAGCAGCGAAGGTTCAGGCGAGCCTGCACATCCGCGCAGTCTCGCCAGAACCTTCGCTGCTCGCTCATTCAAGCAGTGAATCAAGAGGAACCTTCAGACAAACCTATATCCCTTGCCCCTCTGAATGGCTGGGCATGCGCAGTTAAATTTTGTCATGACGGAATGCTCGAAGACAAAAATTCGCTTGGCAGGGCTCAATTGTCATTTTTCTATATAACCTATACATTTTAAACAAGCTTCCGGTTCTGTTATATAAAAATGAAACAATATCAAAGAAAAAAGCTGTAAAGATTTCTTGCAGTTTCAATGATGGAGGTTTAATCCATATATAACAATGGAAGCTTCCACCTATTAAGTTTGGAGTGGTCCATTTCCAATTATAGAGGTTTCAGGTTTGTTTTGGTTCGTAGCAAATTCTACAAAAATGAATGTTCTTCAGTGTAGACCCAAACCAGACACCGCGTCCTCCGACGTCTGATCTGGGTCAGTACTGTCCAAGAAAAGGGCCGCTAGGTATACATGGGTTAAATGATTATTGGTTATGAAATTTCAGCCAGTTTTGTATTCTTCTCTTGTGCTTTTTGATATTTATTGGCGTTTTTTTTTCCTTGACTGCCAAGGCGCCAAAATAAAATGACCGCCAAATATTTGTGTTTTACAGTACATCAGATGATAATCTACCGCAAGACAACCACTTCCGTTTACCTGTTGAAAATGCATTTCCGTTTGTTATTGAATACTCCTAAATGTAAATGAGGTAAATTACAGAAAAAATAAATTATGTCAAGAGAATATTACAATGTGATAGTATGAATTTTATTTACAAATTTTAGCATATTCTTACAACAAACGACAATACAGTAATCAATATAAACTAGAAAAACGTCATGAGAAAATGTACATTAAAACATGTGTAAACAGCGAATATATCGACATAGGCGCTGCTCTCCTTACGCATATTACGCATGTGCGTAATACTAAATACAGTAAAATTCCTATATTTAGACCACATTTTGGGACTGTTCAAAAGTGGTCTTTATGACCACTTTTGAACAGTTCCAAAGGTGGTCCCTGACCAGAGAACATTGTGTGCAGAAAACATAAAGACAGAGTAACTTAGCTTTTTATAGCAGAATTAGTCTTAATTTTACCAGGTCTTCATAGCGGAATTTCACTGTATTTGCTTTTTAGAGAATTCACCTTAATTAAGGGTTTTTCGTTATCATAAGGGCTTCTATGAAGGAAAGAACTTGATCCCTTTGGGACAGAATCCTTTAAGAATAGCCCCTATCTTGGAGAATGATGAGACATTTTCTAATGAGAGAATTATGTTGAAATAACATAACATAACATTAAGTAACATAACATAAAATAACAGAAAAAGGTAACAAAACAACATAACATAACATATTGTAACATAATGAAATGTAATGTAACATATCATTGCATGAAGTAACTTAAGTGACATAACATAGCACTACAAGATATAAAACTTTTATCATGTCACAGGAAAAATCAACAATGTAATAGGTTTCTACAGTGTTTTAAATGAAGCTTGTCCATTAATTCTAATTAGAATATATTATATAGCTTCTCTTGTTATTGCCATGTAACATAACTAAAACCTAGCTACGTCTTTAAAGTGGAATCTCAAAATCGATCTCGTTGCCGGATATCTGTTTTTTTCATAATCCCAAACCATATTCTGAAGAGCTATATTTTGAGCCACATCACGAAAACATGCCTATATAAAATGACCCCTATAACCCCACTTTTATATAGTAAAACTGGGGTTTACAGGGGGTAAACCTTAATTTTCTTATTTCTGCTCTAAAACATAGACGGTGGGTACTGGTTAGAACCGCCTCGATGAGGCGGTTCTAACAAGTACCCACAATCTATGTTTTAAGCAGAAATAAGAAAAATATCGCTCTTTTTTTCTCTAAAAATTTTCGTGGTAAAATTTACATTGTATTTGTATAGACGTGTTTTCGTAATGAGCACTTTTATAGAGGATCTTACACGAGTGGTCATTTCATATGAAATTTATGAAACGAGCCTTTGGCGAGTTTCATAAATTTCATATGAAATGACCACGAGTGTAAGATTCCGTTAATCATATGACCACTTCAAATTGGATTTTATCGCCTTTCAATTTGACAAATTCTCCACCAAAAATACATGGTTGACATGGACGTCGTCATGACTTTACTTCGGCCCCCGCCCATAGGGGCTTGAAGAAATATATAGTCTGCATGATGCTTCCACGCAGAGCTGAATCCGGCCCGCACACTAGTACTAGTAAACCGCTTAGAGGATCTAAGCCTGTCCAGGAACCGCAGTGCGAGTGGGACCGTCCATGCTAATAAACCCTATTGGTTTCATTGGGCGACAGGGCTTGAGATGTCATTTCAACTCAATGTCGGGTAAAAGTCCCACAAAATTGGAAGCAACGTCTCCAAAATGACCTTTACAGTGTTGACGGGGACGTTAAACCTCAAATCAAACAAACAAATGACTTTACTTAATCTTGCCAAAGTGTTAATACACGCGTGACCATACGATTTTTATTATATGACGTTATCCACTGCTTATCAATGACGTCATATGATTAAGCAGAATATGGAATTGCTCGGTAATAATACTGAATTAGTATTATGCAAATCATCAAATCCTGAAACAGAAATACAACTAAATATAACTAACATTTCTATAACCATTTAATACTGTAATCATCATGTCTATGGCCACATAATCTTACAAAGCTTGTACTTAATAATAGAAATAATAATAATAATACAAAATTTGCTGAGTAAAAATTCCAGTTTCGAGCATTGAGAGAAAGAAAGATATTATACAGGTCTGTTATCCTAAATTTCCTTTCCGAATTTACACTACATGTATTCCCTACAATATATTTAAAACAATTGTAAAATTTCATTTCAGCACATTGAACCAAAACAAAATCAGCCATCATGAAAACACGTCTATATATATTTTTGACTCCCTCGAACCCAAATTTTATACAGTAAAACGGGGGTTTTCAGGGTAAACCTTATTTTTCTTTTTTCTGCTCTAAAATATAGATTGTGGGTACTCGTTAGAACCGCCTCGACGGGACGGTTCTAACGAGTACCCACAATGTATATTTTGAGCAGAAATAAGAAAAATATCACAATTTCTCATGTTAAAATTCTAGTTTTTTCGGTGCTAAAGTTTACAATGTATTTTTATAGGCGTGTTTTCATGATGAAAACTATGAAAGGTTATGTCGAAGTGATGCTACTAAATGTATGATATTTAAGTATACTGAACACAAAAGTATTAACCCTATGCCTGTCGCTGCATAACAATGTGCTGCTACATTTGTGCCCTATTATTGTATGACTTCTTGTGTCATGGTGGTGGTTCTAAATGGTACCCACAATCTAAGCTTGTAGCAAAAATAAAAAAAAAAAAAAAAAAACGCTGTCATAAATTTTCAATAAAAATGACATTTCTGGAGTCATTTTTCTGGCATGTCTTATACTCATTACGAAAACTCACCCGTGCGATATAGTGCAGTTTTCACATCTCCAAAATGGCTGCTTTTCTGGTGAAAATCCGCGCTATTCTTCTTATAAATGCTCAACACATAGGTTGAGGGTACTCGTTAGAACCGCCTCCGTGAGGCGGTTCTAACGAGTACCCACAACCTATGTCTTGGACCCAACACATAGGTTGAGGGTACTCGTTAGAACCGCTTCAGTGAGGCGGTTCTAACGAGTACCCACAACCTATGTCTTGGACCCAACACATAGGTTGAGGGTACTCGTTAGAACCGCCTCAGTGAGGCGGTTCTAACGAGTACCCACAACCTATGTCTTGGACCAGAAATAAGAAAAATAATGTTTACCCCCTTAAACCCCAGTTTTCTCTATATAAAGTGGGGTTTAGGGGGGTCTTCTTTCACGGACATGTTTACGTGATGTGATTTCTGACATTTGCATTAAGATTGGCCATCACATTGTATCCCTTTTATCTCACCCTACTTGTACTACCCTGTTGATCGATGGTGAAACTGCCATTAAAAATTGTGTTTGAAAAACATTGAAGACTCAGAACACTTTGCCCTTTGCATATGATTGTTTTCATTTTCGGTGTCTTCACCCTTCTTTCACGGATATACCGTAAAAATCCTAAAAATTCGGACACCTTGAGAACTTGCTGTAATTTTCCCAAATTTTAACAAAATTGTTTCACGATCTAGCAAGGTGTCCAAAACTGGAGATGGAATGGCAAACGGTGTAGACCCAGATCAGAGACTGATCTGGGTCTACATTGGTTGAGAGCAACAGGCCCTCTGTCCCAACACTTAGGATCATTACGGTAGCCCAAACGTCTACTTAAAGCATGTGGTCATATGATCGAAAATAAAAGTTGTAGTATGCAAAGAAAAAAGTCTTATTTTTGACGTTTCGATATATAGAGGATCTTACATGAGTGTTCATGTATTATTGAGTTTATTAAACGAGTTGATGAAAAGGGATAAAATACGAGGCTTTGCCGAGCATTTTAAAAGCATTTTAAAAGCATTTTAAAAGCATTTTATTCACGATTGTTTAACAAAAAATGTCAATAGTCCGCCATTAGAAAACGCGACGTCGTTAAGGACGTCGTACATGTAACATTACGGGGCGTATCTAACTAATTTGCATATTTAATCCACTAGTGGATTATCGAATGTATTACATGACATTATTACACTCTCAGACACGACGGCATGTGATAAAGACCTTTCTCTAACCCACAGTATGTCCGACGTGATTAGAACGTCAACAAATCCTTTGGTTGTTAGTAACGTCAATAGGTATCCAATCCATATGCATAACCATGCATGCGTGTGGATGGTTGGTTGGTTGATTTGAGGTTTAACGTCCCCGTCAACACTGTAAAGGTCATTTTGGAGACGTTGCTTCCATTTTTGTGGGACTTTTACCCGACATTGAGATGAAATGACTAATGCTTCATACATGTATTAAATTTGATTCTCTGGACAAATGCCATTTTCATCTTGAAATATGAACAAAATGCTAGGGTATCGCTATGGGGAATGACTTTTTGATTTTATAGGGGAGGGGGGGAAGAAGTTTTTACCCATCAGGCACATGACGTAATTCTGACGTCACATCAACGTCGGTAAAACGTAATGACCTTTATGCAACGTCACATCTACGTCGGTGCAACGTCATGACGTTGCACCGACGTTGATTTGACGTTGCCATAGCGACGTGTGCCTACTGGGTAGAACCCCAAAAAATCTTACTGGAAAAGATAGTCATTCATTGCTTTAATTTGTATATTTTGTAAAAATGTGAATGAAAAGACCAACTAGCATTGCGGAAGATAACAAATTCCAAAGACATCTTCCACTCACAAAAAAGGTCGGTCCCTAATGAGATCAATGAGTTATTCAATCGTATACTTATAGCTATTTAACCTTAAACTTGTCAGATAGATGGCTGTCTTGAGAAGGAAATTTGACTGAGCAATCATGTCTTTTAGCTGCCACTAGGGTAAAGCAATGATTAAAGTTTGTCATTTTGATATATGAGCCGGAGAACAGCATTTCCTACAATTTACATGTGCGCCCAGCGATGAATCAGATCAGCCTGCGCACAAATATAGTCTTACAAGAGACTTCTCTTGCCGCATGAAGGCGCATTGGGCCCTTAGCTATCCTTACAGCTCACAACGAAGACTCTGATCAGACTGCGCAGATGCGCAGGCTGATCTGAGTCTTCGTTGGGCGTATATGTCTTATTGTAGGTTTTGTCGTACGCTGGCTCATATTCTAACCGTTAATACGGGCCGTATTGGCCGTAACAAGCGCACATGGTCTAATAAGCGGCATCCATTAACCCTTATCCACTGAATAATTAATTTAGCCACACCCATTTCTGACTTTGAACCAATCAGATTAATGGATGTAATTTATTCCTACAAACTTTTGTGTTTTAATATTCCTGCTCCTTTTGCCAACTTTAAGGCCTAGTGGCTAGGCTACATATGGACCAGTTAGGGCTTGCCTGCATGAATAGAATGAAATGCCTATATGACCCGTGCACTTACTAGAGCGAATACGGTACGCTTGGTAGGTCAATGAAAAAAAAATGAAAATATCAACTCATATCAGAATAAGAACATATAAGGAGACTCTTTGTTTTCATTTGAGCCACAAGAAGATGAAATAGTCTTTGGACATGTGTGCACAGGAAAGACACAGATAGGCGTATCTGCGCAGTCTGATATGCGGCTTTGCTGTGCGCTAAATCGATGCTCCTTGACCAAATGTTTTTTAAAAGTTGATACTTGTATCAAGTTTATATGTCAACGCATTTCTACTTCCGGTACAGGACCAAACCACAGCGCTTCCGCTTCTTCATACTTTTATAAAAACAGTCCTTAAAACCCAGCATGACAGTACTGGGATGAGCATGGAACGTTGGAAAAGTTCAAAATACTTGGTAACATAACAAAATTAACATGCTAAAAACTTTTACAAGATGAGTTCTGTAAAGAAAGCAATATCCGGAACTATTGTCCTACACGCTTTCCAAAGATATTTGTATATTAACCCTTTCATCCCTGAGCTTCTGTACAGGACTATTGGGTGTAAATCAACCCTTTCTTGACCGACATCGAACATAGCAATTCACCCGCTTTGGAGAGCTAAAATTACAAAATATGTGTTGTCACGCTGAGAGTTTTAAATCAAGTTCAATACTTCAAGCAAATAGTGAAGACACCGATCAGATGCTACATTCTGTGGCCTCTAATCGGAGTCCTAATTGTTTCCGAATGTCCCCGTATTGGAACGATTGACATTTATGGATAAATATTTTAGGACTCGTATGTTTCAATACCGTACAGTTTTTGTATTCACCTTTGGTGAGACGAATCAGCCAGTCGAAGTTCGCTAAACGTGGCATCTGATCAGGGTCTACACTGTTAGATTATATTTTCGAAATTAGATGGTTTAACAAATGACCTTTTTGGTCGGTGGTTCTTTTTTTATTATTTCCCCACTCCAGAGGCCACATAACGTATGTGCAATATCGTATCAACGTCAATGAAACAGCATCGACGTTGATGTGACGTTTCTTAAACTCGTATGCTCGCGGGGAGAACTTGTCTGTTACAATTTTTAGCACATTAGAACCCTACAGGCACAAAACCTTAGCCTTGCTCTTAAATATAGATTGTGGGTACTTGTACGAGCACCCACAATCAACCGCCTCATTTAGGCTGTTCTAACGAGCACCCACAATCTATATTTAAAGCAGGAATATGATTCATGAAAAAAGCATTATATCACATGGGTGTGCCGTCCTAAAAATGAGATCCTCTATTTAAAACCTATATACTGTTCAGCTTCTATTAATGTCTCTCCATCTTCAATCTTCGTATCATCCTCCGTATAGTTTTTATTACTTTCCTGCGAACACTGCAACCTTTCTCAATCTCGGCAATAACATCTCTTGCATATTCTACTATCATATCTTTTCCTTTTATTCTCAGTCTAAGCGTGTTGCCTTTCATTTTTATTTTTCTATTTGTGAAGATACTGTAAACGTGGTTTACTTTCAAACAATGGCATCGGAAAGGGGTTCTGATGATGACGTCACCGCCTGGAATCATCTCTGCAAAGATGACCGTTCCTTTGGTCGTATACTTGATGTTTGTTATATTAAACACAAAAACTGAAAAAGGCACAACATGTGATAAGTTGGAAAGCTGCATTTGGACAATCTGCCCATAAGATAAGGACAATACACCCATATGAGATAATGTTTTCTAACTTGTCTCTGAAATACTCATTATCTCATTAAAATTGTGATAGTTTTCTTATTTCTGATGCAAATATAGATTGTGGGTGCTCGTTAGAACTGCTTCAATGAGGCAGTTCTAAAGTGTAGCCACAATATACGTTTTTGAGCAAAGATAAGTAAACCAATGTGAGCCCTTCTAAACCCAAGCTTTCCCATATGCAATGCATGTTATGTAAGAAATGCTTTTTTTCACTTCTGGAGAGCACACAAATTTATACTTTATGGTCATGTCAGAAAGTGTTTGAAGCTCTCGCCCTTCTTCTTGACAGCATTTACATAAGATTTGGTACTAAATTATTTAAACAAGTTATTGGTATTCCAATGGGTACAACCCTTGCACACCCCTTGTGGCTGATCTATTTTTGTTTTGTTATGAAAGAGACTTCATGACGTCCCTTTCTGCTGAAAACCAATCTGAAATCATTGAAGCTTTTAGCTCGACTTGCAGATAGTTGGATAATTTCTTAAATATTAACAATACCTATTTCGAAGGTTCTATTGTAGATGGTTTGTTTCTTGCAGGCTTTATGCTATAAGCGATGATTTTAATTTTGAGATTGTAAATATTCCTTTTTTTTGATGGTGATGTTCCTCGTGCGCCATCCTATGGCGTTTCTATTTCGCAATTAATTCGATTTGCCAGAGTGTGTAGTCATGTGGCTGACTTCAACGGTAACTCCTAAACTTCTTAATCAGGGTTATTGGTACCATAAACAACGCAAAGCCTTTTCAAAATTTTATAGACGTCATTCTTATTTAATTTCAAAATTCAATATTGGACTTAAATCTCTTCTACAACAAGGTCTATCGCAACCCGAATTATATGGTGACTTGGTATATAAATTCAGAAAAATATATAAATGCAATGACTTCAGTACCCAATTTCGTAAAATCATTCTTCGATATAAAAATATTAGGTACAACATAAATGTTATACGACAGACTGCATGCATGGTAGTTAACACAATCACGGTTGACATCTTTGCTTCCCTTTTTACTTGCACGCCGTTGGGTCAGGCCTCAGATTCCTTGACGGTTCCAGCGTAATGGCTTACTGAGAATTAGAGAGAATCTAATTCTATGTAATGTAGGTTGATGCCTGGTGCTCTGTCTCTGGTCGGGCCCAACGGAGTCTAAGTGTTGGTTTTCTTTTGCTTCAGAATTGAAGTGGTTTCTTGCTGTCGAGACCCCACCGTTGTTTCATCTCTGTGGTTGTTTGATTTTTTGTGTTCACGAAGATATTGTGGACTGAACAAATTATTTGTCTAAATTGTGACGGAAGTAAGGGCGAGGATTGTGGCCACGGAATACGTTTCATTGACCGTTCCAAGGAAGTTCTTCTGTCGCCGTTTAAAATTCTGTTATGGTTTGTCTTGAGTGTTTGTACCGCTTATATTATTTTGTTTTGGATAGCCAACTGGCCATTTTGTGGGAAAGTAACTGTCCTTTTGGCTTTCTGCTATTGATGTTTCCATCAGGGTCTGTTGTTTCATGTTTGTGTTTCTTTCCCTTTGGTGTCTCTGATGGGAGCAGAGGGTTAATTGTATTGATCCCTGGTCATTGCCTTCACTTATATTTTACAATGATGTTCATAACACGAACTTGTTATTATGATGGAAAGCAAATTGAACCAAAGAATTCCGCCAAAGGCTATGTCGCGCCTGTGTGTTGGTGGGTGTAGGGGGGGGGGGGGGGCGTGGGGAAGGCAAAATCTTCAGTAAATCGGTGAACTATGAGCTGTAAGGTGAATGTCAAATATGGAAGATTGCACTGAAGTTGCCATCCCTTGGTGCAAGTTTGTACCAAGTGGCATCAGTGCTTGAGAAATGGATTTGAATGCAATAGTGAAAGCTAGGGTACACACAAGAGTCCATAAGGTCAGTGATCCATGAACTGTAGGTAGAGGTCAAATACAAATGCTTGAATGAAAATTGCGGTGTGTACTAGGTATCATTAATAAAGCTCTGATAGATCTGAAGACCAGGGTGAAAGCTAGGATTGGCGCAGTAGTTTACAAATCAGTGAACCTCCTGTTCATCTGCAAGTTCGATAAAGATCAGATGGCTGGGAAAAGTTGCAGATGTCCTTTTTCCACTGTAAGCCTATCCCCCTCTCACACCTATGTAGGATTCTTTTTCTTGCATACCTTCCATTCCTAAGCGGGGATTTTAATGTTGCAGTCACTTCTGTTACCGACGTCCACCATAGTGTGATGACACTACAGGAATGTTTAGTGACGTAACTTGACGTGCTGTGTCGTAACCTTAATGTGTAAGAACACCAGGGTTAGAACAGAATTTCTATCCCAAGCTAAAACTCTGAATTTCCTTATCTGGTGTGCAAGAAAAACCTGGCCAGAACCAATTCCCATAGTCCCATGGGTGTTCCAGTCCATTCATTACGAAAACACACTCGTGTTGCATAGACTTTTTTTTCAAAGCTCCAAAAACAGACATTTTTTCTGCTGCAAAATCTTGAAATTTTTCTTACACATCGATCTTGGCTCAGTTGTTCAAATCATTGTTAGCTTAACGAGCTCGTTAGTGGTCAGATTGTTAACCCTTGTCCTGCTGATCCCGGATATGTCTTATCTTTCAAACAATGAAGATCCAGATCAGATGGCTTCTGAAGAAGCCATCTGATCAGGATCTACATTGTTTGTCATTCAGTTTATGAATTTGTTGCAATAATTTGCATCAAGTTATCTGATTGGTTGATAATCGGTAGTGGGTGTGGCATATATGAATATTCAGCAGGACAAGGGTAAAATGTTATATAACAAGTAAAATAGAAGTGAACACAATGATCAGGAATCGATACATTTAACCCACAGCTCCCAGAAGTGACACCAACGGGAAAGAAACACAGACATGATAAAACTAGACCCTAATGGAAACATCAATAGTGGAAAGGCAAAAGGACGGTAACTGTCCCACAATACGGTCAATTGGCTATCCAAAACAAAATAATATAAGCAACACACACACACACACACACACACACACACACACACACACACACACACACCACACACACACACAAAGCCAAACCATAACAAAAATAAAACTAAAAATGTGTTATTTTTGCTGAAACAAGAAGGCCATGGTGGCCCTGGATCGCTCACCTGATCCATAGTGTAACACGTGGGCCCCGGGGAGGGCCATTCTTGGTCCCAGGGCTATAATTTGCATAATCTTGAGGGAGGTCTAAAAAGTGAAGCTTCATACCAAATATCAAAGACCGGAGCCCTGTGGTTTCAAACAAGATGATTTTTAAAGGTTTTACTTATATACGTCTATATAGAACCTGTGGGACCCGGGGCGGGGCCATTTTTGTCCCCAGGGCTATTATATGAACAATCTTGGTAGAAATCTACAAGTCGAAGCCTCATGCCAAATATCAAAGACCTTGGCCTTCTGGTTTCAGAAGATTTTCAAGGTTTTCCTATGTAGTAAAACTGGGTCCACAACCCACGCCGACTTACTTACTACAGGGCAAGAGTTCTCGAAGTCCGTGCTTCTACTTCTGGATCATTTAGTTTTAAAATAATTCTGACACCACCAATTGATAAGCTCAATTGGATAAGCTCTAATATGTTCCCAAGGTAGATAACTCTGTCAGGAAATAGATGTACTCTGTTATGGGATTAACGCTCTCGTTAATCAGCAGACCCGAATGCATACGTTCACTTCTTTTTATAGAATTAATTGGGTTGGAATTCAGAGAAAAGTAGAAGTAAAACAAAGATCAGGAATTGATACAATTAACTTACTCCACCCATAAAAGACACCAAAGGGAAAGAAATACAAACATTAAGCGACCAGACCATAATGGAAACCTAAACAAAGGAAGGCCATAAGGACAGTTACTTTCCCACAAAATGGCCATATGGCCATCCAAAATTAAAAGACACAAGTGATACACACAGTAAGAAACAAACAACAACATAAATAAATCGCCACAGAAGAGCCGCCTTGGAACGGTCAGTGGAAGATTTCCACTGGGGGGCTTAAATCGATTTAACGTGGCCACAATCCTCGCCCTTACTTCCGCCGCGATTTAGACAAATAATTTGTTCAGAGAAAGACTGTTCTGCTGATAATCTGAATTTATCCTTGGTCAAATTTTCATTACAATTTCATGCAGAATAATGAAAAGTAATTTCAACATGTAAAAGCAAACAAATATAATGGGTCTTAACTAATCACTAATAACTAATGCCAGCTGAGATAATCCTCATAATGGGGACCATAAAGGGATATTTGGACACTGGGTCTAGATGCTTCTTGAAGTTCAACAGGACTGCAGAGCCTGCATCAATGTATGAAAATGTATCCACATGTTCAAAGCCTCTAAACTTTCAATGCATGTACTAAAAAGAAGGGGAAAAAAAGGTAGAAGATAGAAAGGGTTTACTTGGTTCTTTTTCTTTTGTTGTCCTCGATAAGTATGAATATTAGAACAAGTAGAGTCTGGAATGAGATCAAAAGATATACCTCAAATTTGGGTGTCACTTTTGTGCACGTTGCAAGAATCTTGCTAATATTCCAAACTTGAAGGAATATGTCTGTGATATATATGAAGCATGCTTCAAAATTATTGTGAAGTTAAACTAAGTAGTTCTGCTTCACCATAGTCATCATAATAAAGATTTCAAATAGGTCTTACATGACAATATGCAATACCTTTACATGAGTAAAAGTGCATACCTTTGTATACATTAGTATGCAACTGCCAGAAAAACCTTTTCGGAGAACCCTATGATTTAGACTCCAGATCTATAACAAATACCCACAACATTGTAAAGTTAAAATAAACTTATAAAATTGCTTAAAATCCTCTTTCCATCAATAAAATAGGATTTAATAATTAAAACTATTTTTCTAGAATTATTTAAAATGATTCTTTACTGTGAATTTAGACTTGTTTCCAAAAGGCTCAAAAATAAATTAATTAATTTCCAATGTCCAAAGCTTGGAGTTTACCCTTAAAAGATTTTGAACGGAATAATCTCTGCTGGCTGTTCTTATGATTGTCATTTACCAAAACAGCAAGTTACATCACATGATATAATCTAGGCTTATGGCTTGGCTGGAAAAATACTGCAGGAGTCTGCTAGGCATTAAAGAACCTAAAAATCTAACAGCTTATAAATAAAGCCTTTTTGTCTATCAGTTACAGAAAACTAACAATAAATCACATTTCGAACTTGCTGACCATATGTCATGCACCAACAAATACTCCAGCATTGTTCAGATTACCTGTTAAACCATTTTATACCAAAAAAGTAAAAGAACACTCAAAACCGTTCAATGGATTTTTATAGGATTTTTGGTAAACCAGGTATAAAATCTCATCTCTCTCTCTCAGACTGAAAACAAATATCTATTTATAGCTTTAAGAAATAGTCCCAACATCCAATCTTAAAAAATGGAGAAACAATGCGGTAAATAGATGTTGAAAGCTCAAATTTAGTATCTGCTATAAAAATACAAGGTATTTTAGCAAAATACATTCTCTTCCTACACCAATTTTAAACAATCTTCCAATTAATACGTATTAATTATGTTAATTAATTTCCAAAATGGTGGGCATAAAGTTTTTCCACAGTTCAAAGTATTCTGCAACAGAATTATACAAAATAAGAACATGGCTTTGGACTTATCACGCATCAAAACGGAATAAAAACAATTTTACATCATATGGATATGATAATGGCTAAACTGTGCCACTTATAAGAACTTTTTAACTGGACTGATTCCTATATGCGGACAAGTCATAACAAAAGGTAATTTCAGTAGCATTCATTCTAATTAACATGTAAATCATTTCAAAGGATAGATCTCCTCAAAATTTGGATAGGTTTAATCTTTGAGTGTACAAAACTACTTAACTGCATATTTGACAAGGCTTTCCTTAAACTAATTACATAGACTTGTCAATATCATGCACTGTCCAGAAATGGCACCCATATTGTTCTAAGAAATTTACAGTGCATTTTCCTGTAGCTTCACTTGTTTGATATACTTGTTAAGTGCAGACTGCACATTAATTTTCAACATAGTACATGTTTCAAAAAATGCACACCTGTTTTGATCAATTTGGTCAAATAAATCTAAATGTATTGGGTTTATTAATATGACATTAGATAACTTTTCTAATGCTCTGACCCCAGGTGTATTAATACATTTTCATTGATAAAATCCATGAATATGGAATCAGGGGTTGTCTCAAAATTTATCTGTGTCAAAAATACCTGTAAGAGTATGAACTTAGTAAAATAAGAGGTCAATTTTACTATTTCGCTTACAACACAAATTAGAATTTTACCATCTATGCTAATCAATAGATATCATTTTTACGTGACTCCTGACAAAATTTGGATTAAATCGGAGTTGATTCACATACAAAATTTACATGTCAAATTATCAGCATTTTAGCTAACACTACAATGCTACAATGTTATGTACAAACAAGAACTGCTGATCCAGGGATAATAATGTAATATTTGAGAACCTAATCAATTTTATCCCCCATTAAAGATCAATAACTAACGGCTCAAAGTCAATAAATGATTTCCACTGATAGAATTTATCAGCATTAAAAAATAAATTTCTCACCCCCCCAATGAATAATCAAAACCTGAAAATGTTGTGATCAGCAGGACTTTTAACTTAAATAAACAGTCTCGAAAAATGTATAGTTTTTTATGCCCCCCTAAGGTCATTTCACCCATTCTGAGCCAATCTCCACCCACAGGCGGGCAAAAACCAGAGTACCCGGACAAAAAAGCACTTGACCCTCCATTATAGAGCTTGACGTCTCAAGTGACCCGAGCGAATCTCGAATCCACAGAGGCAAGAGACCCAATGATTAAGAGACAGAGCTCCTATCCACTTTGCTATGGAGGCTCATTCGAAAAATGATTAAAAAGTCAATTTCTCAACACCTAATACAAGTCTAATGTAAAACAAGTGTGCCCCGGGTTGGGCCTATTTTTGGGTCCCATGGCTATAGTTTGAACATTTTTTGTAGAGGTCCACTAGATGACATTTCATACCAAATATCAAAGACACTGGCCTTCTGGTTTCAGACAAGAACATTTTCAAAGTTTTTTCCCTATATATATCTATGTAAAACCAGTGGGCACGTGGATGGACAGATTTTGGGCCAATGGCTATAATTTGAATAATCTTGATAGAGGCCCACAAGACGAAGCTTCATACCAAATATCAAACACATGAGCCTTCTGGTTTGAGACAAGAAGATTTTTAAAGGTTTTCTCTATATACATGTTAGTCAATGTAAAACCAAAGGGCCCCGGATCGGGGGCGTTTTTGGCACTGGGCTCTAATTTGAACAATCTAAATAGAGGTCCACATGACAAAGCTTCATACCAAATAACGAACACCTGGGCCTTCTGGTCTTAGACAAGAAGATTTATAAAGGTTTTCCCAATGTAAGTCTGTGAAAAACCAAGAGCCCGGGGCGGGGACATTTTTGGCCCCAGGGCTATAATTTGAACAATCTTGGTAAAAGTCCACAATATGAAGCTACACACCAAATATAAGCCTAGCAGTTTCAGAGGAGAAGACCTTTTAAGATTTTTCCTATATAAGTCAATGTAAAACCAAAGGGGCCCGGGACGGGACATTTTGGCCCAGTGCTATAATTTGAACAATCTTAATAGAGGTCTACTAGATGAAGTTTCACACCAAATAGCAAAGACCTGGGCCTTGTGGTTTCAGAGAGGAAGATTTTTTTTAAAGATTTTTCCTATTTAAGTAAATGTAAAACCAACAGGTCCCGGGTCGGGGACATTTTTTGGTGCAAGGGCTATAATTTGAACAATCTTGGTAGATGTCCACTAGATGAAGCTACACGCCAAATATCAAAGACATGGGCCCTGTGGTTTCAGAGAAGAAGATTTTTTGTTTTTAGATTTTTCCTAATCAAGTTAATGTTAAACCAAAGGGGCCCGGGGTGGGGGCATTTTGGCCCCGTGGCTATCAATTTGGTTTCAGACAAGAAAGTTTTTAAAGTTTTTCCCTATATAAGTCAAAGTAAGACCAAAGGGTCCCGGGGTGGGGGCATTTTTGGCCCCAGGGCTATAATTTGAACAATCTTGATAGAGGTCCACAAGACGAAGCTTCATACCAAATATCAAAGACCTGGGCCTTCTGGTGTCAGACAAGAAGATTTGTAAAGGCTTTCCCTCTGAAAGTCTTTATAAAACCAAAGGGTCCCGGTAAGGGGGCATTTTTTGCCCCGGGGCTATAATTAGAACAATCTTGGTAGAGGTCCACTAGATGAAGCAAAACACCAAATATCAAAGACCTGGGCCTTGCAATTTCAGAGTAGAAGATTTTTTAAAAAAATTAAAGTTTTCATTGATGTGCAACAGACCGGAACCATTTGAACATATTTTAAAGGGGACCACCTAAGGATCATTCCTGTGAAGTTTGGTAAAAATCTGATCAAGGTTTGAAGAAATTCTTTACAGACGCACGCACCCACGAACGCACGACGGACGGCGGACGAAAAGTGATCCCAAAAGAGATCTCAAAAGCTCAGCTCCACTACATGACAGATAAGCTAAAATGTGAGTAGCTTGCAACAGTTTTTCAGCAAATATATAAGCATAATTGCCATATTAAATGATCAATTTTTAACGATACTTTAACTAACAACGTCGTTTGTTTTGAACAACTGGTCCACGCTCTCAGACAAGATTGCTGGGGTTCGAGGAGATTCTAATAAGTACACTTGTAACATAACTTTTCGTAAGAAAATATCTTCTAAAATTATCTCAAACTATTTAATTCTTATTAGGTGATACGTGTGTCAAGGAAGAGTTTCCTAGGGTCTAAAGAATGTGCTCGTGACAGCCAAACATCTGTGTAACATAGGGAAGTCTTTCATCTCTCCAAAATGGTTATTTTTCTGGTGAAAGTTTGCGATATTTTTCTTATTTATACTGCAAACATAGGCTGTGGGTGCTCTTTAGAACCGCCTCATCGGGGCGGTTATAACGAGTACCCACAACCTTTGTCAGGAATAAAAAAAGAAAAGTAATGTAGACACCCGTAAACCACAGTTTCCTCTATATAAGGTGGGGTTTAGGGGTGTTCATTTCACAGACTTGTTCACGCGATGAACAATCTATCGGTGGTTTCACCTTATTCACCTTATTTGCATTATCTGCTGAATCCAAGTCTGAAGGTTATTAGTGTTGGGAAAACAGGTAACCAGACCCCACTGACCTTGATAGGTCAGGGGGGTCTGGTTACCTGTTTTTCCAATACTGACAAAGTGCAAGCTGGGAGCCAGCAAATGATGCAAATATGGTGACTACAACCATAACAATAAACCTACCATTCCTCTTACGACACAGTGAACTTGATACGTCATTGGTACAGTAGGGACAATGCTTTGCCCCTGCTTTCAGCTTTGATACAACACCCTGTGACGTGCATCTTTGTGTCAAATTGTTAAATGACGTTTGAGTTTTCCAGCAACAGTCGTTATGGTCTGGTCTTGCTTTGTCTTGTGGTTTCTTGATGCTCGACGATAGAGCACAGCACACCTTCTTGTTTGTGTTGTACACCTGTCCCCCACAGCAGCTCAAGGCCCTATTTCTGTCATACTCTGTAAAACAAGAGGACCATGATGGTCCTATATCGCTCACCTAAGCTAAGAGGTTTAAACGTGGGTTCCGGGGTGGGGCAATTTTTGGCCCCAGGTCTATAATTTGAAAAACCATGGTAGAGGTCCACTAAAAAAAGCTTAATATCAAATATAAAAGGCCGGGGCCTCTGGTTTCAAAGAAAAAGATTCATAAAGGTTTTTCCTACAAAAGTAATGCGGGTGCCAACGCTCGGCTGCAAAAATTCTTAGTCGAAAAAGGGGCATAACTGTGCCAAAAACATTTTGAGGGTTACCTCACCTATTGGTATGTGTTCCCCTTTTCGTAGCGAACAACTAGTCCGAGTTTCAAGTAAATATGTTAAGTAATGACAGAGATATTACAAAATGTCCAAGGTTTTGCACGACGATGCAGACGACGACGATGCAGATGACGCCAGAGCTATGACTATACTTCGTCGTTTTCTTCGAAAACAGCCGAGCTAATAATAATAATAATAATAATAATAATAATAATAATAATCAACCTTGTTTATAGAGGGTAACACATTTAGTACCAGCACTAATCTTTCATGTGGCCCTCTCATCCTGGGTAGGAACCAGACTAAGCAATGTGGATAAAGTCTCTTGCTCAAGGAAACAATCTTTGGTGCTTGCGAGGATCGAACCAGCTACCTCTCGATCTTAAACCCGATGCTTTACCACTGCACCACAGCGCTCCACACAAGCCTATGTCAAACATATAAACCCCTTGGCTTGGCCATTAATCTATAATTTGAACAATCTTGGAAGAGGTCCCTGGATGAAGCTTCATACCAAATATCAAACATCTAAGCCTTTGGGAAGAATATTTAAATGTATTCCTTATATTAGCCTATGTAAAACCCGGGGCAGCGCTATTTTTGGCACCAGGGCTATAAGTTGATCAATCTTGGTAGAGGTCCACTAGATGAAACTTCATAACAAACACCAAAGACCTGGGCCTTCTGGTTTCAGACAAGAAGATTTTAAAGGTTTTCCCTACATAAGCCTATGTAAAACCAGTGGGCCCCGGAGCGGAGGCATTTTTGGCCCCAGGGCTATAATTTGAACAATCTTGGTAGAGGTATACTAGTTGAAGCTTCATACCAAATATCAAAGACCTGGGCCTTCTGGTTTCAGACAAGAAGATTGTTTAAGCTTTTTCCCTATATAAGCCTATGGGAAACCGGTGGGCCCTGGGGCTGGGCCATTTTTGGCCCCAGGGATATAATTTGAACAATCTTGGTAGAGGTCCACTAGATGAAACGTCATACCAATTATCAAAGACCTGGGCCTTCTGGTTTCAGACAAGAAGATTTTTAAAGTTTTTTCCCTATATAAGCCTATGTAAAACCGGAGGGATCTGGCGCGGGGGCATTTTTCGCCCCAGGGCTATAATTTGAACAATCTTGGTAGAGGTCCACTAGATGGAACTTCATACCAAATATCAAAGACCTGGGCCTTCCGGTTTCAGACAAGAAGATTTTTAAAGCTGTTTCCCTATATAAGCCTATGTAAAACCAGTGGGCCCGGCGCAGGGGCGTTTTTGACCCGAGGCTATAATTTGAACAATCTTGGTAGAGGTCCACAAGATAAAACTTCATACCAAACATCAAAGACCTGGGTCTTCTGTTTTCAGACAAGAAGATGTTTAAAGGTTTTCCCTATATAAGCTTGGGTAAAACTAGTGGGCCCCGGCGCGGGGTCATTTTCGGCCCAAGGGCTATAATTGAACAATCTTGGTAGAGGTCCACTAGATGAAGCTTCATACCAAATATCAAAGACCTGGGCCTTTTTATTTCAGCCAAGAAGATTTTTAAAGCTTTTTTCCTTATATAAAGTAGAAGTAAAACAAAGATCAGGAATTGATACAATTAACTTACTCCACCCATAAAAGCCACCAAAGGGAAAGAAATACAAACATTAAGCGACCAGACCATAATGGAAACCTAAACAAAGGAAGGCCATAAGGACAGTGACTTTCCCACAAAATGGCCATATGGCCATCCAAAATTAAAAGACACAAGTGATACACACAGTAAGTAACAAACAACAACATAAATAAATCGCCACAGAAGAGCCGCCTTGGAACGGTCAGTGGAAGATTTCCACTGGGGGGCTTAAATCGATTTTATGTGGCCACAATTTTCGCCCTTACTTCCTTATAAGCCTAAGGTTTTCCCTATATAAGCTTGGGTAAAATTAGTGGGTCCCGGCGCCGGCTCATTTTTGGCCCCCTGGCTATAATTTGAACAATCTAGGTAGAGGTCCACTAGATGAAGCTTCATACCAAATATAAAAGACTCGGCCTTCTGGTTGCAGAGAAGAAGATGTTTAAAGCTTTTTTCCTATATAAGCCTATGTAAAACCGGTGGGCCCCAGCCGGGGGCATGTTTGGCCCCAGGGCTATAATTTGAACAATCTTGGTATAGGTCCACTACATGAAGCTTCATACCAAATATCAAAGACCCTGCCGGCCTTCTGGTTTCAGACAAGAAGATTTTTAAACCTTTTTCCCTATATAAGCCTATGTAAAACCGGTGGGCCTCAGAGCGGGGGCAGTTTTAGCCCCAGGGCTATAATTTAAACAATCTTCGTAGAGGTCCACTAGATGAAGCTTCATACCAAATATCAAAGACCTGGACCTTATAGTTTCAGACAAGAAGATTTTTAAAGGTTTTTCTTATTTCCCCCCTTCCGTTGCTATGGCAACAAGAGTTCTGCATGGAATGGAATTCTTTGAACAACTTTGAGAGAGAACCACCCAAAGATCATTTCTGCCATGTTTGGTCAAAATCTGTTCAGAGGTTTAGGAGGAGTTGTTGTTTAAAGGAATTGTGAACGGCCGGACATACGTACGGACGGACGACGACGACGGACGGTGACCGATCACAATAGCTCCACCGGAGCCTTCGGCTCAGGTGAGCTAAAAAAAAGAGCCCCCCCCCCCCCCGGCCTAGTTGTTCAAAGCATGGTTAGCTAAACGACCCTTTGTTTTTGGTTGAACGGCCCTTTCAAGATTATTTCACTCATATCGAGCCGCGTTAATCAGAGGTGGGCGAAAACCAGAGTACCCTGAGAAAAAACCACCTGACCTTCCGTTGCAGAACTTGGCGTCTCACATGTGACCCGAGCGATGTTCGAACCCACAGCGGTGAGAGACCCGATGATTAAGAATCAGCGCTCTTATCCACTAGGCCACGGAGGCCCACAAATGACCTCGTTAGTGGTGAAATAGTTAACTGTTCTAGCAATACAATATCGAAGACTTTGGTATTTTTGCTGAGAAAATGTGAGAAGCTTTTGTTTGCACAAAAGCTGCTCACATTTTATTCAGCAAAATTTTTAGCATATTTGCCATATTTAATGATAATAGTTTTAACGATACTTTAACTAACGACGTTGTTAGTTTTGAAAAACTGGGCCCGGTTGTTCAAAGCATGGTTACCCCAACGACCTCGTTAGTTGTCAAACTGTTAACTGTTCTTGCAAGATGGTTTTGATGAAAAAATGAGTGGATTTTGCAAAAGCTACACACACATCTTTTATGAAAAATATTAAGCGTATATCTATGCTCAAATTTGTAAAGTAGAAGTAAAACAAAGATCAGAAATTGATACAATTAACTTACTCTACCCATAAAAGACACCAAAGGGAAAGAAATACAAACATTAAGCGACCAGACCATAATGGAAACCTAAACAAAGGAAGGCCATAAGGACAGTTACTTTCCCACAAAATGGCCATATGGCCATCCAAAACCAAAAGACACAAGTGATACACACAGTAAGTAACAAACAACAACATAAATAAATCGCCACAGAAGAACCGCCTTGGAACGGTCAGTGGAAAGATTTCCACTGGGGGGCTTAAATCGATTTTACGTGGCCACAATCCGCACCCTTACTTCCGTCGCGATTTAGACAAATAATTTGTTCAGTCCGCATGAAGGCCTCATAACTCATCAGTGCAACATCTCCGTGAACACAAAAATCAAAGAACCACAGAGGTGAGACAACGGTGAGGACTCGACAGCAAGAAACCACTGAAATGCTGGAGCAAAAGAAAACCAACAGTTAGACTCCGATGAGCCCGACCAGAGACAGAGCATCAGGCACCAACCAACATTATCTCTCTAATTTTCAATAAGCCTTTACGTTGGAGCCGTCATAGAATCTGAGGCCTGACCCACCGGCGTGCAATCAAAGAGGGAAGCAATGTTGCCAACCGTGATTGGGTTAACTACCATGCATGCAGTCTGTCGTATAATATCCATGTTGTACCCAATCTTTTTATATCGAAGAATGATTTTACGAAATTGGGTGCTGAAGTCATTGCGGTTATATATTTTTCTGAATTTATATACTAAGTCACCATAAAATTCGGGTTCCGATAGACCTTGTTGCAGAAGAGATTTAAGTCCAATATTGAATTTTGAAATTAAATCAGAATGGCGTCTATAAAATTTTGAAAAGGCTTTGCGTAGTTTATGGTACCGATAACCCTGATTAAGGAGTTTAGCCGTTAATAATTTATTACGAGTGTTGAAGTCAGTTACATGACTACACACTTTAGCAAATCGAATTAATTGCGAAATATAAACGCCATAGGATGGCGCACGAGGAACATCACCATCCAAAAAAGGAAAATTTACAATCTCAAAATCAAAGTCATCGCGTTTATCATAAATTTTACACGAAACAAATCCATCTACAATAGATAGATGTAAATCCAAAAACTGGGCCTCGGTATCAGAAGAATTTGCTTTATTTAACTGAAGTTCTAGGGGGTAAATCTGACTGATCAAACCATCAAAATAGGTATTATCAATATTTAATAAATCATCTAAATATCTAGAAGTAGAGCTAAAAGCTTCAATAATTTCAGATTGGTTATCAATGGAAAGCGACAAAATGAAGTCTCTTTCATAACAATACAAGAACAGATCAGCCACAAGAGGTGCGCAATTAGTACCCATCGGTATACCCACAATTTGTCTAAATAACTTAGTACCGAATCTAATATAAATATTGTCAAGTAGAAAGGTGAGGGCATCACACACTTTCTGCCATCACCAAAGTGTATAATTCTTATGCTCTTTAGAAGTGAAAAATGCATTTCTGACATTACATGCAAGATAGAGAGAATTTTCTCTGTGAAAAGCCCATTCAATTAAATCATTAAGCTTTTCTTTTATAAGATTATGAGGAAGTGTAGTGTAAAGAGTGGAAAAATCGTAGGTAGACAGACTAGAAGCACGAAAATGTCTAGATTTCAATTTATTTAAAACCTCATTCGAATTTTTTATAGACCAAAACAGATTTCTTCCTGATCTTTCAAAGACTTTATCACAATATTTAATGACATGCGTTTTAATAGCAGTAAGACAGGAAGTTAATAATTTAGAAAGTTCAGTGGTAGTGCAAGAGCTAGAATTTGCAATAAACCGTGCTTTGTAAGGTTTTTATGAAGTTTTGGTAACCAGTATAGCGTAGGAAGCTTGTCTTGGCCTTCGTTAACACACACAGCAAACTTGGTGGCTGAAAGACAAACATGTTTATCTACTATAGCTCTCTCTTCAGCTAAAGGCTGAAGTTCATAGGCCTTAGTACCACCAAGCTCCTGCTTAAGCGTGTTAACATAGTGGAGCCGTCACACAACGACGACGTTGTTAGCGGCCTTGTCTGCAGGGGCCAAAACAAACTTCTTATGAAATTCTTGAATACCTAGTTTAAGATGACGTAAAGACGTCTTTGGCTTAGGAGATAATAAGTTAGTATTTTGAGAATAGAAAGAAATGCGTTTATTCACTAGTTTTAAAATGCTAAGTTTCCAGTCCTTAAGGGCTTTATGCTCAACATACTCTCGCTAACACCATCGATTGCCGAATTCATTCAAGGAAGCAGCGATTTCATCTCTTCATTTACTGAAATCAATTTTAGAAGGAAACCGATATTTCGGTCCTTTAGAAATTATATTCCTTATCCTAGAATCAGGAATAATTTTCAAATTGCCAGTAATTACATGACCAGCAGCAGGATAGCAATACTTTGAGTTTTTACAATCACATGAATCAGGAGAATCAGTATCAATATCAAGATCTGAAACAAGTTTATTGAAATAAAAAAAAATGATAGATCTAACAGGTTTGTTATATTTATAGCAAATTATAGGTGTTTCAGTATTTTGAAAATAAGCAGGAATGGAAGAAAGCACCCATCTCTTACGGAAGATACTGGGCAAATCTATAAAATCCATACCCTTATTAATGAAGGATATTTTGAAGAAATGGTGTTTATGATTAATTTCAGAATCAATATAAGGACGGAGAGTATGCTGAGTATAGCCTCTAGTTAAGAGAGCCGCATCATATAACTGATGAGAACTATCGTAGAATTTATTCGCCGCGGTGTCCAGAAGACGTAAAACAGAAACGGGTAATGAACTTAAAAATGAAAGCATAGAGTGGCGTCCATGATTTAATAATATAATTGACAGTCACTTCAGTCTAGTATTGTTTCGTTTAAACGCACGTGATTTACGTTTAAAGTTACCATTTTTCCTGGTGCCGTGAGATCTAGTTCTGCGTTTTCGACATTCCAGGAGTGAGAAAATATCAAAGTCCGGCATTCTGGAAATATTACCCTCATGATAAATGTTGTCATTAAATCCCAGTGGAAAAGGGGTCTGTAAAAATTTAATCCATTTCAGTTCAGCTTCATGTCTTTTGATTATTTTGAATCTAGATGTAGAATTTGCATCGTAATAAAGTTTTTCCACTGGTTGTATAACAATGTTATTTACAGAATGACCTGTACGTCGAAAGTGACGGTACAAGAAAGTGTCAGTTTTCTTAGGCTTACTCATTCTACGATAATGCTCGTTCAATCTAGTTTTAAGCATGCGGTTAGTTTGACCGACGTACTGCATATTACAGTTTGCAGCACGTCAAGTAATTAGATAAATTAAATCTGTAGACTGTCATGTCAAATCAGACATGTTAACTACAGAGAAGCGTCTACCGTTTACAGATGAAGTAACGGTAGACGCAGTGCTTAAATGCGAACAACATCTGCACCTCTTGGCATTGCACTTAGAAATACTAGGATACATTCCACTTCTTTTCCACGGATTAGTATATTTTCGAAGGATGGGCGATTTGAGAGGAGATAGTCTTATACGAAGACTACTCCCAAAAACATTGGTATTGCCTGCTCCTTTGAGATTAACTGAAGTTAGAGAAGACAAATTTAAGGGTCTAACCAATACCGAAGGCAACATAGTATTAAAGTTCTTAATAGAATGGGGAATCCGTACAGAAGAAGCAGAGTGTAACCTAAGGGGTGATATTGATATTTTAAATGTATTTGTAATACTCATTTTGGTTAATAAGGTTGTGATACCGTCAAAACTAAAGCGATGTTCATACCGGTTATTAAATAAATAAAAAAATTACTGAAGAAGATTCCTTCGAATAGAAGGAAGGTACAACAAAAGCCCTCAAAACATCTTAGTCTACTTAAAGTACAGGGATGTCAAACAAGCAGTTGGTATACAACGAGGAACGAACATCGGTTTAATAATGACCTTCAACAGGTATCTAAAGGATGTCAATTGATGGAACAGTGAAAAGCAATTGTATAAGCAATCCCTGAGGATTGGAAAAATAAGAGCATTAAATGCATGTACGGGGAGACCTTTAACAGCCGCCACATAACATGTTTACTGAGGACATCGTTAGTTTCTAACCACTCGGCAAAGGATTACATGTCCATTTATTATAGTGCCCTGTATTTTCTCATGTATCTAAAATGTTGACTTCAGAGATTAAAGATTCTCTCTGCCTGCTAGCCTGCCCTCTCATATACTGAGTCGGTCATACTTGGCCATTACCTAAGTTGGGTGGTGCGCTAAATTTAGAATTTATAAAAAAAAAAAATATTGTTCGAAATGATGTCAGATATGACATGTAAAATGATAATTTTGATATTCTGTTTTATTTACAATATAACTAACATGGGTCATACGCCATTAAATATTTTTGTGTTCTATCACATTATAAAATAGAAGTGAAGGCAATGATCAGGAATTGATACAATTAACCCACACCTCCCATATGAGACACCAAAATGAAAGTCATTGTTTCAGTTAACCCTTAAATTCTTGTACAGTAAAATTCCTTTATCAAGACCACTTTTTGGACTCTTCAACAGTCCCAAAGGTGGTCTTTCATTCGGAGACACCGGGTTTAGAAAACACAAAGAAAGAATAACTGAAACCTTCTCAGTAAGCTTTCAAAAGAAGATTTAGCCTTTAATTTTAGGTGGTCTTAATAGCGAATGTTACTGTATTTGAGGAAGCAATTTAGGCCTCATTAAACGCCGTGTTCTGTCGAGACAAATATCATGAATGCGGTGAAGAAACAATCTGCTTGAGGTTTACTTTTACTGACCAGATTGACAAACAATCGAACAAAAAGGGGACGGATGTAAGTGACAGTAAAAGGGATCCTCAATGCATTTAACCCCTACCTTTTCCACCACAGCAGCCCCTCTCAAGTGGAATAGCTTTGCCATTACAACACCTTTCATTGGTGTACTCACTTCCACAACACCCATAGTGTACATTCTCGTCCTTTTCGGTTAGTCTATTCGGAACACCGTTACAACACTTTTCTAATGTTGAATTCCTAACAGATGCTGGAAATAAAAAACACCAATAACAGGGGGAACAACCTTCATCAGAGCAGTGATGTCATTACCATTAACCCTTCTCTTGCTGAATATTCAGTTTAGCCACACCCATTTCTGACTTTGTACCAATCAGATTACTTGATGTAATTTATTCATACAAAGCCATAAACTAAATGTCAAACAGTGTAGATCCTGATCAGATGGCTTCTTCAGAAGCCATCTGATCTGGACCTACACTGTTTCCAAAGATAGGGGTTGTCGTGAACAGCAAGATAAGAGTTAATAGGTTTGCCGGCATTTACTACATCACAACAAGTAGGCGCAGTCGGTGCATTAGGTGATAAAAGAATCAAACATACTGAAATCTGTCTAAGAAATGTGGCCCTGTCTTTAAATAATTCGACACAATCTGGTTTTGTAATGATGTCGGAACTACCATTGTTTACAATCAATCTTGTGGCGAAGCTATCGAAGTCTTTTCAATGTTTCTAGGTAAAATTAGCTCACCGATGGGATGCAAATATTGTTCGTTACCAGCTGAAGTTTGTTTTTTAAAGACTCGTAATGCACTTATCTAGTTTGAAGCATTTTATCTACCCTATTTACACCAATATGGTCGCTACTGAAATGGATATGACATCTCTGCTATGATGTAGGCTGTCACCCTTGAATAATAGAAGACAACATAGCTCTGATTTGAACGCATAATCTTCTGGCTGCGAGTCCAACCGCACTCTTACCAATCAGGGGCACAGCTAGAAGAAAATCATTTGTACGCAAACCAAAGAAGATACTAAAAATAATAACTCCATTTTCCAAATGGGGACCACCCTTACAGTTAAGAATTTGCATCCCTTTAGGGAGCAAATTCTTTCCTGTAATTGTGGTCCCAGTGGCAAAGGAGGAAACTATGCTAGCCAATAAATAGCGTTGTGAATATCCTAGACACATACAGTTCTTCTTTCTTCTTCTTCTTCTTCTTCTTCTTCTTCTTCTTCTTCTTCTTCTTCTTCTTCTTCTTCTTCATTTTCTTCTTCTTCTTCTCTCTGCTTCTTTTTCTCTTTTTTTCTTCTTATTCTTTTTCTTCTTTCTTTCTTTCTTTCTTTCTTTCTTTCTTCTTCTTCTTCTTCTTTTTCTTTTTCTTCTACGTCTATTTTTTACGTTGTAATGTACGCAAATGCGTATCTGAGTACAGGTAGCTACGCCCCTGCCAATGAGCCACATAGCTTGCAGGTAAACATAGACCTGGGGAGGTAGTACAGCTGAAATTATTAACCTCTGAAAAAAGTCACATATTAGCCCCCCAAAAAAGTGAAATGGAGTAATTTGTTTGTTTGGATTGAAGTTTAACGGCCCAGCCAACAGTAGTTAGGTCATTTTTGAGCCAGTCAGTTTATCTATCCACACTTTTCCTGGGCAGACCTATCTGTAAGCAGTTAACCAGTACAGTGCACATTCTGTTGCCAGAAACTGACAACTTCCCTTCTTGAATCACCGAAGGGAGAGAAAAGATTCCATGACCAATCTCCAGGAAAGAATGTTGTCGGCCCTGGCAGGTATCGAACCCGCGTCCTCCGGGAAATGGAGTAAGGAAGAATATGTCACATATTGTTGTCTAGGTAATCTGGAGATTTTTTTAAAATATCATAAATATGACCTTGAGGTTACTTTTTAACCAAATGCGGACGCCGACGTCGACGCTGAGGGTAGGGCAATAGTTCGCAGTACTTTCGTATGGTGCCTTGCGATATGACTCTTTCTTTTAGGATTGCATGAATGACAATTTTTAACCCATTACGATAACAAACCCGTGTGATATAGTGCATTTTTTCATACCTCAATAAAGGTAATTTTTCTGATGAAAATTTGTGATATTTTTCTCATTTATACTCAGAATATAGGTTTTGGGTGCTCGTTAGAACCGCCTCATTGAGGCGGTTCTAACGAGTACCCACAACCTATGTCTTGGAGCAGAAATAAGAAAAATAAGGTTTACCCCCGTAAACCCCAGTTTTCTCTATATAAAGTGGGGTGTAGGGGGGTCTTTATTTCACGGACTTGTTCACGTGATGCGGCCTGATCTTGCTGAATATTCATCTAAGCAACACCCATTTCTGTCCATCAAGCAATCAAATTACTTGATGTAATTTATTGCTACAAGTTCATGAACTGAATTTCAAACACTGTAGATCCTGATCAGATTCAGAAGCCATCTGATATGGATCTACACTGTTTGCAAAGATAGGGGTTGTCGTGAACAGCAAGATAAGGGTTAACTTTAAATCGGTGTTTTTTTTCCCACAGGTGTAAACATATTATCACCTGTAAACACACTATCACCCCCCCACCCACCAATACCCCCACCCCCACCCCACCCCACCCCCACACACACTCACGGTTTACAGGGGTATAGTCTACATTAGTATTTTCCTTATTTTTGCTCAAAACATTGATTACAGACACGTTACAGATACGCGTTAATACGGCGAGTCTAAAGAGATGTTTGGAGCACAAAATAATGGAAATATGAAAATTTCTCATTGGAAAATGGATATAGTTCTTCATATATGAGAGACGCCATTGTGGTGCATTACTTATGGTGGAATCAATGTTCACTTCCAGTTTGTTATTTTCTTAAAAATCTTCAAGACCGTCGGCCATGATTTCTTTCCGTGACGTTTTGCTGCATGACGACACAGCCCTGGCATTTTCCACAAAGTTTTGTTAACGTTAATCGTGATATTTCGAATTCCACGGACTTTATGTCATTGCTGCAACGTCCTGAATTCGCCGCTTATCGTTTTTCGGCGGTTTTTTGTGGGTTTTTTTTTAGAAATATATGATGATTTTAGGGACAGTTAGATCTACGTCATCACGTGAACAAGTCCGCGAAATGAACACCACCCTACACCATAGAGAAAACTAGGGTTTACGGGGGTATACACTATTTTTCTTATTTTTGCTCCAAGATATAGGTTGTGGGTACTCATTAGAACCGCCTCAATTAGGCGGTTCTAATGAGCACCCACAACCTATGTTTGCAGTATAAATAAGAAAAAATCAGAAAAGTAGCCATTTTGGAGATGTGAAAAATGCACCATGTCGCACCGGTAGTGTTATCGTAATGTTAAAAACGCATATGAAATCGTACGTTATGCCAGTATAGCTACCATTTAGGTTTGTTTCAGTGCATTAACATTTGCTGGTTGCCCAGTCTGTTTATTGGCTCAGCCTGCGGTGTGGCCTTCGAGTATCATTCTTGTCACGCGACAACTCTAGATCTGTTTTGACGTCACGTCACAAGTTCAGATCTCATTCATAAATCTGCGCATTTTACAGAAAACTTACAGTTTCCGCAGCAGATGTCGTCCTTGAAAATAGAATGTTCCAGGATTCCTCTCCGCTCATCACCATGACAACACCGGTAACTAGCAATATCTATGAGGGTCTTATTGCAGCAACCATATTTTTTAGGGTATGTTACATTCTGTTCTTCGGGGAGGTCCAGAAATGTAACTTCATCTGTAATATATGCATATGTACAGTAACGTTCCTATATTAAGACCACCATTGGGACTGTTCAAAAGTGGTCTTCAATGCCACTTTTGAACAGTCCCAAAGGTGATCTCTTATCAGGAGACACTGGATGTAGAAAACAAACACGAAGAAAAATGCTTTTAAAAGCAAAGTGTGTCTTAATTTAGTGAATTTCACAGTATAAAACGCCATGCGAGAGTATATTGTATAATAATGTTTCGTGAGTATGGATTCGATTTACGCATTTCCAACCTGACGGATGAGAGGGCTGAACGGCAGTGAAGCTTAGGTCGAGATTCCGACAGACCCCAGCATTCCGAGAGTTGGAATAGCTTTATCGAATCCATAGGGAAAAATATTCTTTCCCTGCACACCAGCTGTGCGCATGACGTGGAGCCAAACTGATGAATGGACTACTAAGGCAATACCTAAACAGTCCACTCATCAGTTTGCATCCACGCCATGCACACAGGCCTACGGCTTAACCCATTTTGTACCGGAAGCCCTTAAACGGGTAGTTGGCAAACACTCCAAACAGTGCAGGCCCAGATCAGACGCCGCATTCTCGCGGCGTCTGATCAGGACCTACAGTGTTTGCTGGAAGTTCAGCCATTATCCTGATAATTTATCCAAATAAATTTTGAATAAAACACAGCCTGACACCCCTTGATTTTAAAATGGACTCCTGCTATATATAAGGAGGAAGTTTCCATTTGGTACAAAAAGGATTAAGAGCTGATGAAAATACCACTGTCTAGCAGAAACCCAGCCATCTTGGTCAGTCAATTTCAGGGAAAGTTACTGTCCTTTTGCATCACAAAAACACGGCTATATAATTTTGACCCCTTGAACCCCACTTTTATATATTAAATCTGGGGTTTACATTATCTTATTTCTGCTCTGAAATATAGATTGTGGGTACTCGTTAGAACCGCCTCGACGAGGCGGTTCTAACGTGTACCCACAATCTATATTTTGAGCAGAAATAAGAAAAATATCAAAATTGTCCATCTTAAAATTTATATTTTTTCGGCGATACAGGTTAGAATGTATTTGTATAGGCGTGTTTTCGTAATGGCTTTCCGCTATTGATGTTTCCATCAGGGTCTTGTGTTTCTTTCCCTTTGTTGTCTCTGATTTATAGTGTGGGTTAATTGTATCGATTCCTGATTATTGCCTTCACTTCTATTTTGCGTATCTGGCCATTATTGCATTTGGCAATTCTAGTTATTCCTTGGCAGTCCTCAAGAGTTATTTCAGAATTTGGATTAAAAAGAATCAACATACGCAGGCGAATAATAAATAAGTTTAAGCTCACAAACTTTTTCTTTTTGAATTTTATCAAGTGAATGCGTATGTTGCTACATGAACAATATTCCTCTGTGGGTAAAGTACATCCACTCCCATTCGAGAAATCGGTAGCTCTTTAAGTAGTTTAGGTCGTAGTACCAAAGCATTAATCCAAAATCATTAATCCATAGACAAATGGCAAATATCAATGTTCAGATCAACAGACATGGACTCCAGAAGAGTGTAGTAAGGCGTCCTAGGATAGTAAGCATTACTTAGTAAGCAAGCTTCGCCCACCATGCCTATCGACCTGAACGAAGAAAAGGAATAAATGCTGAGAAGGGTATGTCCGAGATTTTGGAAGTCTTCCTATGGCTTTCCATTGGCAAACACATCAGAAATAATTCTGGAAATGGCCACATTGTACGGATCAACAAGATCATGGTGCCTCCCATGCATAGAACTTCTTAAGTGTTGATACCAGTTTGGTTTTTTTTTATAACCCTGGCATAACAACCTGGTAATGAGCACCTTCCCACGTTCCATAAAGTCCAGATACTTGGAACAGGCTCTAGCATAACGGATTAACTGTGAAACGTAAACTCCATATGCTGGTGCAGTCGGATATTACTGCTCAGCAAGGGAAAGCTGACAATGGGAAAATTGAAGTCATCTGGTTTATCGTACAGCCTAGTAGTAAGCTTTCCGTTGTCAACATAGAGATAACAATCCAAGTATGAGGAGGAGGTTGCAGTCTCTGTTGTTTCCTTAATTTCAACTTCACATGGATAGATGAATTCCAAGTACTCTGCGAATTTAGCATTTTTCAGAGACAATAAACCATCTATATATCTGTAGGTGAAATGGAATTGTTTTGCAAGGCGTTCCTTGCCTGCTTTGCGGAGACCTAGTAAAAACTCCGCCTCATACGAGTGCAAGAACAAGTCGGCAAGCAACGGTGCACAATTAGTACCCATTGGTATGCCAATTGTTTGCTGAAATATTAGGCCACTGAAATCTACGAAAATATTGTCAGTTAGATATTCCAGCATCTTTATGACATCTGCGTTAGTGTACTTTTGTGGTGCATCAGAGTGATCTCAAACGAAGTATGTGCCTTCGTAGCCAAGGACAACATAGTGGTAGCGACGGTTACCATTCTTGTGGAAGAAACATTGATTTATGATTTCCTTGAGTTTAGATTTCAATTTATCATGAGGAATAGGTGTGTAGAATGTTGAGAAATCGAAAGATTTTATGCTGTTTACTGAGAAAAAAGACTGTGACTGAAGATGTTCTAGAAGCTCTTTGGAGTTTTTCAAGATCCACATCTGATTCACACCACTCCTGGCGTATGCAGTGTCACAATATTTCTGAAGGCCATCTTTAACTGCAGTAAGGATTCGTGTTATAATCTGTGAAAGAGGCTTGGTTGAGCACTTAGCTAAACCCTAGATATATCTCTGATTGTACGGATTCTTGTGAAGCTTAGGAATCCAGTACAACTTTGGAAGTTCCATATCTTCCACTGGGAGGGAAATTCCAAACGAAAGCATCACAGATTGGTGGTTTCGCAGAATTTCATCTTTGGACAAAGAAGAAAGATTATATGTTGGGTTGCCTGTCATAGTGCTCAAACCAAGATCTTCTTTTAAGCAGTTTAACAGATTTTTTGTGTTAATTTCCATGAATGTTACATGTTCAACCTGTATGATAATTATTAACTGAAACTATATCATCTGTTTTAATCACATTACTAACGTCTGTTGCAAGCAGTGTCGACAGGGAGGAATATTGAGAGGGAGATAACAAGGGTGGGATAAGATTTTTATACCCTGTTGGCACATCGGTGTGCATGTGTGTATTATTATCTGGTGTGCACGAAAAGGGTATCTTTCATGTTTCTAAAAGTTGTTTTCTAACACCAATGTGACATTTTTCTAATATATGTTCAAACAATTCATATTTCAGACATTAAGTAATTTATGATTTTAAAAATAATGTAGGCCTAAACCCTCATAAACACCCTTATCCCATATAAATCGGGACTGGCATGGCTGTTCAATGAACATTCTTTCTCAGTTCTTTCTTTTTTTCTTATTCGCGATCAAAATAAATAACCATGTAAATGAACAAAAGCACCGCATGCGGGTGCCAACGCTCGGCTGCAAAAATTCTAAGACGAAAAGGGGCATAACTGTGCCAAAAATATTTTGAGGGTTACTTCACCTATTGGCATGCGTTCACCTTTTCAAAATGAACAACTAGTCCGAGTTTCAAGTAAATATGTTCAGTAATGACAGAGATATTACAAATGTCCAATTTTTTGCACGACGACGCAGACGGTGCCAGAGCTATGCCAATAGCTAATTAAATTATCGCAAAAATAAACAAGAGGCCCGTGGACCACTACGCTCACCAGAGGTCAAGTGTGAATATCTTGCCCGGCCCCTGGCAGCCATGTTTTTCAACTCACCACCGTGGCTTGAAAAATCTACCCTGTTTCTGAAATGAAGTTTTCAGTCCTTTTTACCATACACCATGGCATGCCAGCCATCTTAGCCATAATTGTCAACATCCATTTATGTCCTTCTCCAATTAGAAATGCCCAAGTGACTAAATACGACCTTGACATAAAAATAGGTCAAGGTCAACCAAAGGTCACCATCTGAGCAAACTTGCCAGGAGTATCAATTTCGACACCACCGGCTACATCAGATTAAGAATATTCCATGGTTTTGCCTCTTTCACATACAAAGGTCTAAGTTGTCAAAATTGATTTTGACATAAAATAGGACATGGCAAACAAAAGTCACCATTAATCGAATTTGCTTCGGGCCCCTAAGCCCCGCAAAGCTACATACCCAAGTTTCAAGGTCATCGACCGTTTGCATTACGATAACATACTCGTGCGCCATAGTGCATTTTATCATATCTCCAAAATGAGTACGTTTTTGATGAAAATCCTTGACATTTTTCTTTTAAATACTGCAAACATAGGTTATGGGTGCTCGTTAGAACCGCCTCATTGAGGCGGTTCTAACGAGTACCCACAACCCATGTCTTGGAGTGAAAATAAGAAAAGTAATGTTAACCCCCGGAAACTCCAGTTCTCTATATACAAGGTGGGATGTAAGGGGGTGTTCATTTCACAAACTTGTTCACGTGATGGGTTCATGTAAAGATTTCCAAAGGGTTTGCATGACAGCCATCTTGGTTATGTGACTCCAATCCTAAATTACAATTTTCACTGCCTCACCCCATAGAAGCTACATGTGTAATTTGGTTTCAATCAGCCCGCCAGTTTAAGTGGAGAAGAAGATAAAAATACTGAATCGGATCCATCCAGGACAAATATCAGTAAATGACCTTGACCTTTGAAACTGATACAGACTCAAAATATCAAATCTGATGCCACAGTTTACGAAATAATAGAAAAAAAACAACTGAACATTTTGCCTTTTTCCCCATTCCAAGGTTTAGGTAACCAAAGCTGAACTTGACGTAAAATAGGTCAAGGTCAACGGAAGATCACCATTCGAACAAGCTTGGTCATGTGACTACAACCCATGGAAACTTTTCATTGCCTCATCCCATGTAATTTGGTTTCATTCTATCAGCCTAGCAGTTTGAGTGGAGTCGAAACTAATAATACTGAATCTGAGTCATTTCAATCAAGAACAAAGGACAGTAAATGAATGACCTTGACTTCTGGAATTGATAAATTTCCATTCAGCTGATTGCAAATAGCAGTTCTGATACCACAGGCCAAAATAGAATCAGTAAAATCCTCTGTTTTGCCTACACTGTTTTTTTCCATAGAAATGTCTAATTGACCAAATATAAAATATAAATATCACCCCTTAGGTTACACTCTGCTTCTTCTGTACGGATTCCCCATTCTATTAAGAACTTAAATACTATGTTGCCTTCGGTATTGGTTAGACCCTTAAATTTGTCTTCTGTAACTGCAGTTTATCTCAATGGAGCAGGCAATACCAATGTTTTTGGGAGTAGTCTTCGTATAAGACTATCTCCTCTCAAATCGCCCATCCTTCGAAAATATACTAATCCGTGGAAAAGAAGTGAAATGTATCCTAGTATTTCTAAGTGCAATGCCAAGAGGTGCAGATGTTGTTCGCATTTAAGCACTGCGTCTACCGTTACTTTATCTGTAAACGGTAGACGCTTCTCTGTAGTTAACATGTCTGATTTGACATGACAGTCTTCAGATTTAATTTATCTAATTACATGACGTGCTGCAAACTGTAATATGCAGTACGTCGGTCAAACTAACCGCATGCTTAAAACTAGATTGAACGAGCATTATTGTAGAATGAGTAAGCCTAAGAAAACTGACACTTTCTTGTACCGTCACTTTCGACGTACAGGTCATTCTGTAAATAACATTGTTATACAACCAGTGGAAAAACTTTATTACGATGCAAACTCTACATCTAGATTCAAAATTATCAAAAGACATGAGGCTGAACTGAAATGGATTAAATCTTTACAGACCCCTTTTCCACTGGGATTTAATGACAACATTTATCATGAGGGTAATATTTCCAGAATGCCAGACTTTGATATTTTCTCGCTCCTGGAATGTCGAAAACGCAGAACTAGATCTCACGGCACCAGGAAAAATGGTAACTTTAAACGTAAATTACGTGCGTTTAAACGAAACAATACTAGACTGAAGTGACTGTCAATTATATTATTAAATCATGGACGCCACTCTATGCTTTCATTTTTAAGTTCATTACCCGTTTCTGTTTTACGTCTTCTGGACACAGAGGCGAATAAATTCTACGATAGTTCTAATCAGTTATATGATGCGGCTCTCTTAACTAGAGGCTATACTCAACATACTCTCCGTCCTTACATTGATTCTGAAATTAATCATAAACACCATTTCTTCAAAATATCCTTCATTAATAAGGGTATGGATTTATAGATTTGCCCAGTATCTTCCGTGAGAGCTCGGTGCTTTCTTCCATTCCTGCTTATTTTCAAAATACTGAAACACCTATAATTTGCTATAAATATAACAAACCTGTTAGATCTATCATTTTTAATTTCAATAAACTTGTTTCAGATCTTGATATTGATACTAATACTCCTGATTCATGTGATTGTAAAAACTCAGTGTATTGCTATCCTACTGCTAGTCATGTAATTACTGGCAATTTGAAAATTATTCCTGATTCTAGGATAAGGAATATAATTTCTAAAGGACCGAAATATCGGTTTCCTTCTAAAATTGATTTCAGTAAATGTAGAGAAGAAATCGCTGCTTCCTTGAATGAATTCGGTAATCGATGGTTTAAGCGAGAGTATGTTGAGCATAAAGCCCTTAAGGGCTGGAAACTTAGCATTTTAAAACTAGTGAATAAACGCATGTCTTTCTATTCTCAAAATACTAACTTATTATCTCCTAAGCCTAAGACCTCTTTACGTCATCTTAAACTAGGTATTCAAGAAGTTCATAAGAAGTTTGTTTTGGCCCCTGCAGACAAGGCCGCTAACAACGTCGTCGCTGTGTGACGGCTCCCGTATGTTAACACGCTTAAGCAGGAGCTTGGTGGAACTAAGGCCTATGAACTTCAGCCTTTAGCTGAAGAGAGAGAGTTATAGTAGATAAACATATTTGTCATTCAGCTACCAAGTTTGCTGTGTGTGTTACCGAAGGCCAAGACAAGCTTCCTACGCTATACTGGTTACCAAAACTTCATAAAAGACCTTTCAAAGCACGGTTTATTGCAAATTCTAGCTTTTGCACTACCACTGAACTTTCTAAATTATTAACTTCCTGTCTTACTGCTAGTAAAACGCATGTGATTAAATATTGTGATAAAGTCCTTGAAAGATCAGGAAGAAATCTGTTTTGGTCTATAAAAAATTCGAATAAGGTTTTAAATATATTGAAATCCAGACATTTTCGTGCTTCAAGTCTGTCTTCTTACGATTTTTCCACTCTTTACACTACACTTCCTCATAACCTTATAAAAGAAAAGCTTAATGATTTAATTGAATGGGCTTTTCACAGAGAAGATTCTCTCTATCTTGCATGTAATGTCAGAAATGCATTTTTCACTTCTAAAGAGCATAAGAATTATACACTTTGGTCATGTCAGAAAGTGTGTGATGCCCTCACCTTTCTACTTGACAATATTTATATAATGTTCGGTACTAAGTTATTTAGACAAATTGTGGGCATTCCGATGGGTACGAATTGCGCACCTCTGGTGGCTGATCTATTCTTGTATTGTTATGAAAGAGACTGCATGTTGTCGCTTTCCATTGATAACCAATCTGAAATTATTGAAGCTTTTAGCTCCACTTCTAAATATTTAGATGATTTATTAAATATTGATAATACGTATTTCGATGGTTTAATCAGTCAGATTTACCCCCCAGAACTTCAGTTAAAGAAAGCAAATTATTCTGATACCGAGGCCCCGTTTTTGGATTTACATCTATCTATTGTAGATGGGTTTGTTTCGTGCAAAATTTATGATAAACGCGATAACTTTGATTTTGAGATTGTAAATTTTCCTTTTTTGGATGGTGATGTTCCTTGTGCGCCATCCTATGGCGTTTATATTTCGCAATTAATTCGATTTGCTAGAGTGTGTAGTCATGTAACTGACTTCAACACTCGTAATAATTATTAACGGCTAAACTTCTTAATCAGGGTTATCGGTACCATAAACTACGCAAAGCCTTTTCAAAATTTTATAGAGCCATTCTGATTTAATTTCAAAATTCAATATTGGACTTAAATCTCTTCTGCAACAAGGTCTATCTGAACCCGAATTTTTTGGTGACTTAGTATATAAATTCAGAAAAATATAAAACCGCAATGACTTTAGCACCCTATTTCGTAAAATCATTCTTCGATATAAAAAATGGGTACAACATGGATATTATACGACAGACTGCATGCATGGTAGTTAACCAAATCACGGTTGGCAACTTTGCTTCCCTCTTTAAATGCACGCCGGTGGGTCAGGCCTCAGGTTCTATGACGGTTCCAACGTAAAGGCTTATTGAGAATTAGAGAGATCTAATTCAAGGTAATGTTGCCTGATGCTCTGTCTCTGGTCGGGCCCATCGGAGTCTAACTGTTGGTTTTCTTTTGCTCCAGCATTTCTGTGGTTTCTTGCTGTCGAGTCCTCACCGTTGTCTCACCTCTGTGGTTCTTTGATTATTTGTGTTCACGAAGATGTTGCACTGATGAGTTAGGAGGCCTTCATGCGGACTGAACAAATTATTTGTCTAAATCGCGACGGAAGTAAGGGCGATGATTGTGGCCACGTAAAATCGATTTAAGCCCCCCAGTGGAAATCTTCCACTGACCATTCCAAGGCGGTTCTTCTGTGGCGATTTATTTATGTTGTTGTTTGTTACTTACTGTGTGTATCACTTGTGTCTTTTTAGTTTGGATGGCCATATGGCCATTTTGTGGGAAAGTAACTGTCCTTATGGCCTTCCTTTGTTTAGGTTTCCATTATGGTCTGGTCGCTTAATGTTTGTGTTTCTTTCCCTTTGGTGTCTTTGATGGGTGGAGTAAGTTAATTGTATCGATTCCTGATCTTTGTTTTACTTCTACTTGATGTGAACCAGGTCAACAGAGGTCACCATTTGAACAAATTTCGTAGGGCCCAAGTCCCTAATGTTGTAAATCAAGGTCGATGGTCATTTGTCATTTGGGTCCTGGGAAGATGATTTTAAAAGGATTTTTACCATATAAGGGCATGGCGGCCAACTAGGCAATGTAGCTTTCCGCTATTGATGTTTCATTTAGTGTCTGTTGTTTCATGTTTGTGTTTCTTTCCCTTTGGTGTCGCTGATCGGAGCTGTGGGTTAATTGTGTCGATTCCTGATCGTTGCCTTCACTTCTATTTCCCAATCTCACCAATATATATCAATTCTGGTGCCACTGGCACCACAAGAATCAGAAAAATCCACTGTTTTGCCTTTGTTTCCATACAAACGTCTAAGTAACCAAATTTGACCTTGGCGTGAAACAGGTCAAAGTCAACCACAGATCCTCATTTGAACAAACTTGGTAGGGCCCAAGTCCCCGATGCTGCATACCAAGTTTCAAGGTCACTGACCGTTGGTTCCGGAGAGAATGATTTGTAAAGGTTTTTACCATATATGGGCATAGCGACCATATTGCTCATGTGACCCTGTCCATACGAACAAACTTTTGTTCCCCCTACCCAAAGAGGTTCCACACGTAATTTGAAGCAGCTTCAGAGGATATGTCGTTGGAAAATACTGACGGCGCAGACGCAGATTCAGACACCGACGCAGACGACGGACGACGGACCAATGTCTATACTATAAGCTCTCTCGGAGCCATCGCCTCTGGTGAGCTAAAAATGTTGACTGACGTTTTTATTATGAATGTGAAAAAATTAGCATGAACTTATCAGTCAATGCTAAACAAATACTGGTATGATGTGGTGCAGGTCCCAATGTCATTTCAATCCCAATGGCCATATTCCCTGTTTTAGAATGGGTTTAGTGACAAGGGCAACAATCAGAAAATCAAGGAAGTTGTCTACCTTTGTTGTCTAACATTATCAGTGCCGCGCCAAGCAAAAGAGGTTCTAAGATCATATGTGTCCAGTGAAGAATTAGATCATCTTATTAGACCATCTTATGCATCCGCACAGTCTGATGAGTGTCTTCACAGTGTGTTATCGGGATGCCTGGTGACTCAAAGCGTTTTTACATCACGTTGACGAGTCCATGTAATGACTACCCTTGTTCTGTCATAGAAAAATGGGGTTTACACGGTTATACATTATTTCCTTAATTTTGCTCAAAGCATAAATTGTGGTTACTCGTAAGAACCTCCAGTGAGCACCCGCAATCTTAATCTGGAGCAGACATAAAAATATCATAATTTGCCATCAGAAAATTGTTGTTTTTCAGCCATGAACGTGTGACTGTGTAAATGTTTTGCAAATAATTAGGGGATAATTGTATTTAACCCTTGTTCTGCTGAGCCCGGATATGCCTTTTCTTTGAAACAATGTAGATCCAGATCAGATGGCTTCTGAAGAAGCCATCTGATCAGGATCTACATTGTTTGTCATTCAGATTGTGAATTTGTTGTAATAACTTGCTACAGTTAATCTGATTGGTTGATAATCGGTAGTGGGTGTGGCATAAATGAATATTCAGCAGGACAAGGGTTAAAATTGTAATTTGAGGGGTAAATCGGGAGGTTTTACGGTCGGAAATTTCGTTTTACGGCGACGCGTCGGCGGAGCCGTCAAACGTAATTTGAGGAGGTAAAACCGACGATCTGCCTCCCCAAATGACACTTTTCGTTGCAGTTATCCCAACTCTAATGCACTTATTCCCTTGTGTTTAAAAGTGTGCTGTTTTGCACAAAACGGTGCGTAAAACCAAATGCCAACCAATGAAAAGCGACGTTACGTGATGACGTCGGGTTTTCGACTATACCGTCGCAAATTTTTGACGTTATCCAATCCGACGCCGCGTTACATACGCAAGTGCATTAGAATAGCGGGTCAACGTTGGGTCGTCAGCGATAGGACGTTGACATGTCGTATCGCTGTCGGCCGACGTTGACCAGATATTCCTTGCTGGCTAGGAAATGGATGGGTATGTATGGTGATTTGAGTCTTTGCTGAGCGTAGGTGTCTGAAGACACCTCTGCTAAGCGCTTTGTCGGTAGTTGGTTAAGAAAATACCTTCATTGTTATCGCACGGCACTTGTTTCTCAGGATCATATTCCTGCCCCTTGTAGTAGCGGATGTTCATGGGTTTCACTGTGTAGGGGTATTCATCCTTGTGGCAGTATTCTTTGGTTTCACTGTACAGCTGGGTACCACAACATTGCAGAGAACCATTCGGCGCATGCTCGTAAAGTTTCACCTCCCCCGACCACATGTCTTCACAACATATTGCCTCAGTTACGTCAAAGTCCATGGCACCACAGCAGCCAAAGTTATCTATAGACGGGCAGAATAACTACAGTTTGAAGAGAATTAACAATTGCTCCGTCCCATCCACTAACAAGAGCTCCACAGCGGGCATTATACCTACTGGGCAATTAATCGGCTGTAGGTAGCCCAAAACGAAAAGTTCCTGGACGGACAGATGGGCATAATTCTGCCAATAATTGGTGAACTGTAACTTCTAAACAAAATGCACCGCTTCATGTCATGGTCTAACTACAAATCACCTTGGGATGTAAACTGTAGGAGGAATTACCTGTGACTGAGAAGTGACAGGGGAATGATTCTTCTAATATTTGGTGGATTGTAATCTCAAAATGGTATGCGCTGCTCCACATCGTGGTGTAACTTTTTACAAAGTTTCAGCTTGATCTAATGTAACGTTTGTTTCGTTTGAGGTTTAACGTTCCCGTCAACACTGTAAAGGTCATTTTGGAGACGTTGCTTCCAATACTTTTACCCGACATTGAGATGAAATGACATCTAAAGCCCTGTCGCCCAATGAAACCAATAGGGTTTATTAGCATGGACGGTCCGCCTCGCACCGCGGTTCCTGGACAGGGTTAGATCCTCTAAGCGATTTACCAGTACTAGTGTGCGGGCCGGGTTCAGCTCTGCGTGGCAGCATCATGCAGCCCATATATTTCTTCAAGCCCTTATGGGCGGGGGCGAAATGTAATGTAACCTATAGGAAGATTTGTTTGTTTGATTTGATGTTTAACGTCCCCGTCAACACTATATAGGTCATTTTGGAGATGCTGCTTCCAATTTTGTAGGACTTTTACCCGACAATGAGATGAAATGACATCTCAGGCCCTGTCGCCCAATGAAACCAATAGGTTTTATAAGAATGGGCGTCCAACCCGCACCGCTTTGCCTGAGCAGGCTTAGATCCTCTAAGCGGTTTACCAGCGCTCGTTTGCGGTCAGATTCAGCTCTGCGTGGAAGCATCATGTAGCCCGTTTATTTCTTCAAGCCCCTATGGGCGGGGGCCGACCTATAAGAAGAGTTGGCTTATGGAATTTTCAAAGGACCTTAGTGCTCATATTTGGTGGACTGTAAACCTCAAAACAATATGTGTACCTATAAATCAAAAACTTTCAGCTTGATCAGAAGTAAATTATTTCAAAGGAGCATAACTCTGTTGATATTTGGTGAACTGTGTACTTGAAACAATATGCATGGTCTAACTATAAATCAAGTTCCAGCTGGATTGGATGATAACTGTAGGAGGGGTTAGCCTGAGACGAAAAGTTAATCGGCATAACTCTGCTAATATTTGGTGAACTGTAACCAAGAAAAAATTTGCACTGCTCTAAATCACGGTGTCACTATTTGTAAAGTCTCAGCTACGTCTGATGTATCACGGGCAGTAAACATTCAAATTGACCTCCGCCGGTGGTCAGTTGAAAACGATTTGACTTAAACACACTGGCAGTAAACATTCAAGTTGACCCCCGCCAGTGGTCAATGGAAAACAATTTGACTTATATCCGGAGGTCAGTTTGAACGTTTCCTGTTATTGGTATTCGTGGGTTGCGGGAAGGTCGCAGGTAAGATTATTGTTGATCTTAAGCACATATCTTAAAAATCGCAAAATGTTATTCTATCAGTTTGTTGCACCTGCATGTTCATACCAAGTGTTAATGAAAAATTTTCAGTCGTTTCGTCGCAATCATTTTTGAAAGTAGAAAGTCAGCAAACACAGGTGAATTTGCTCTGATTGTCCAATGACAAGCTTCCAGTGAGCAATTATTGTTGCAGTCAGATACGGCGATACCATATCTGCTCACAGGACGTACTTTTAAAAATCTACACGTTTTCCCTACAATGTTTTGAATCGGAGGTCAATTTGAACATTGGGTGGTCAAATTGACTAATGGAGATTATAATGGAAAATGCTTTTTGAATGAAAATCATGCAGTATGATTCTTTTTGTTGTTTTGGGTTGTTTTTAGTATAAAGTCATTGGATCCGTTTTCTGGAAAGAGTGATAGCCAAATTCAGGCTGCCAGTGTACTCAAACTTCACATTCTCTTTACAAATAGCCTTTTCGGAAACAGTTGATCAGAAGTACGCCAGGCGCACATTATTGCGTGCTTATCTTAATCTTTTTTAAATTTCTTCAGAGATTCGTCACTATGGATGAAACATGAGTCCATGATTATCTCTAAAAGGGACAAGCAATCAATGGCACAAGCTATGCCATCACGAAAACACGGCTATATAATTTGACCCCCCTTGAACCCCACTTTTATATAGTAATACTGGGGTTTCTGTGGGTATACTTTTTTTTCTTATTTCTGTTCTAAAATATAGATTGTGGGTACTCGTTAGAACCGCCTCGATGAGGCGGTTCTAACGAGTGCCCACAATCTATATTTGGAGCAGAAATAAGAAAACTATCTCAATTTTTTATCATAAAATTTTCATTTTTTCGGCGATAAAGGTGGCAATGTATTTGTATAGGCGTGTTTGCGTAACGTTCACTTCTGACACAGTTAGGGGAAATATTAAGATTAAGCGCCGCGGAAAGCTCACTTAAGGTGTGTTGTTCCATTAGGACAATGAAGTCATGGAGTAGAGTCATTCAATGGATAGATTAGGTGGAGACTGGGGTCAAATTTTGGAGCCGTCGCAGTACATGTACATGTATAAAACAATCCTATGCAATAGGGCTAGCCTAGCATTTTCACCAAAATTTGACTCTACACTCCATTCAGATATCTTTTCTAAGATTCGGCTCCAAGGCTCCAATGCATAAAAATATATCTACAGTGCCTCTGTGCATTCTCTGTGGTGGCGTCAAAGAGTGAAATGATGTAGTGTGTCGGCGTCCGTCGTCAAATAGAGCATGTTTTTGTATAACCGGATATATGCTGAACTTGATCTATTTTTTTTCATGAAGTGTTTGCTTCAAACTCCACTCTGTAGACTTCATATGGCAGATTGTGAACAGGAGCACTGTCCTAATGGAACAACACACCTTTAGTGAGCATTCCACGGCGCTTAAGTTTAATATTTCCCCGTAACTGCGTCAGAAGTGAAGCATAATATGCGGCATTGATTTTTTTGGAGATAATCTATCAGTAGAATACTATCTACATCCCTGAAAACCGAGGCCAGAAGCTTCCCAGCTGATGGTACAGCCTTTGCCATGTTTCACCCATAGTGACGAATCTCTGATGAAAATTCAAAAAGATTAAGATTAGCACGCGATAATGTGCGCCTGGTGTGCTTCTGATAAACTGTTTCCGAAGAGGCTATTTGTTAAGGGAATGTGAAGTTTGAGTACACCGGCGGACACTTTCCAGAAAACGGACCAAATGACTTCTTATACACTAAACATAACCCCAAAACGACATAAAGAACCATATTTCATGATTTTCATTCAAAAATCATTTTCCATTTTAGTGTCCATTAGTCAAATTGACCACCTCATTTTCAAATTGACATCCGATGCAAAAATGGCCTGAACATTGTTGGGAAAACGTGTAGATTTATATAAGTGTGTCTTGGAAGCAGATATGGTATCGCCGTATCTGACTGCAACAATAATTTCTCACTGGAAGCCTGACATTGCACAAACAGTCCAAATTCACCTGTGTTTGCTGACTTTCTACTTTTGATTTCACCACTGAGCGCGCGGGACAAAAATGATTGCGACGAAACGACTGAAAACCTTTCATTAACACTTGCTTGAACATGCAGGTGAAAAAAAACTGATAGAATAACATTCTCCGATTTTTAAGATATGCTTTATGTCAAGAATGATCTTACCTGCGATCTTCCTCCAACCCACGAATACCAATAACAGGAAACGTTCAAATTGACCTCCGGATATAAGTCAAAATGTTTTCCATTGACCACTGGCGGAGGTCAACTTGAATGTTTACTGCCCGTGTGTATACTGCAGGAGGAGTTAGCCAGAGTTATCTGAAAACGAAAAGTTTACGGACGGACGGACGCCGTGGAGCATAACATAAACTTTGGTTTTAACCATTTCATAAACGTTTTCCCACTGACTAGTTTAGTGTTAAGCGTTAGGGCAGCATACAAGTCATCGTGAATGCATTTGCATTATTTGCTGGATCCCAGCTTGCACATTGTCAATATTGGAAAAACAGGTAACCAGACCCCCCTGACCTTAAAAGGTCAGGGGGGTCTGGTTACCTGTTTTTCCAACACTGATAACCTTCAGACTAGGAACCAGCAGATAATGCAAATAAGGTGAATAGTATACCACGTTTGAGGCTTCTAGCTTTTATGGTTCTTGAGAAATCTTTGACGAATAATTATAGTTATACAATGTACACGGACGGAAGGAATACGGACGCCTTGACGGACAGATGTAAGCCAGTATAAAGTGGGAGTATATTGACGTATTTCTATGTCTTTTTAGCTAAGCTTTTCCACTGCGGTCAAATGGTTACATTCGAGTATGCTCTAACTATACAATAGCACTGACCTTGCTCTACAGCCTGGGGCTAGAGGTCATGTAATACACTTACGAGCTTCATTTGGGGAAAACCCTAATCGAAGCTGGTATATGCGTACCTGTTATGTCATACACTTTGCCTCCACAGCAAACCTGGCCCTTCTCCACTGTACGACCTGGAAATTCCTCTCTATCGTTGCCCACACAACAACTCCTTTCATGATCTCCGTCGACCCTGGGCACAAGATATGGTCCACAACAGATGTAAGTCCGTTTATCATACACTTCAGGTGAAACTCCTATAATAGGATATAATACAAACGTTTTACATACTACATCCTTTCATTCGGCTCCCGCCCATCGGGACGTGAAGATTGTTTTTTTTTTTTTGGTTTTGGTTTTACGGCCCTTTCAAGAATATTTCACTCATATCGGGCCGATCGTTAATCAGGTGGGCGAAAACCGGAGTACCCGGATAAAAACCACCTGACCTTCCGTTGCATAACTTGGCGTCTCGCATGTGACCCGAGCGAGGCTCGAACCACAGCGGTGAGAGACCTAATGATCAAGAGCCAGTGCTCTGAACCACAAGGCCACGGAGGCCCGTTGTTTGAAGAAATAGCTTGGGCTGCATGATGCTTCCACGCAGAGCTGAAACCGACCGCACACGAGCACTGGTAAACTGCTTAGAGGTTCTAAGCTTGCCCTGGAAAAGTAGTGCGAGTCGGACCGTCCTATTGGTTTCATTGGACGGCAGGGTTTGATATATTATTTCATCTCAATGTCGGGTAAAAGTCCCACAAAATTGGAAGCGACGTCTCCAAGTTGACCTATACAGTCTTGACGGGGACGTTAAACCGTAAGTCAAACAAACAAAAACGTCCTTCCATTGTCTAAAAACCAACATTTCAAACCGAGTTTTTTTCTTTCGTATATAGGCACCAAACGGATTAAATCGTGATTTTCTGAAGAAATAAAAAGTCAAGGGCCATAATATACTTATATATAAAAATTACCATTGTGAAGTTTAGACAATTAATCCGCACAACAAAGAAAATATTCCAAATAAATCGTTAATATAATTTTGGGTAACCAAACACGGAATGCCGTGTGCTTCAATATAACTTTATGATTGTTTGTTTGTTTGATTCGAGGTTTAACGTCCCCATCAACGCTGTATAGGTCATTTTGGAGACGTTGCTTCCAATTTTGTGGGATTTTACCAGACATTGTGATGAAATGACATCTCATGCCCTGTCGCCCAATGAAACCAATAGGGTTTATAAGCATGGACGGTCCGACACATGCGCACCGCTTTGCCTGGGCAGGCTTAGATCCTCTAAGCGGTTTACCAGCAATCGTGTGCTCTGTGTGGAAGCATCATGCAGCCCATATATTTCTTCAAGCCCCGATGGGCGGGGGCCGTAATTTTATGTTGATTTGTTTGTTTGTATTGGAGTTGAACGGCCCAGTCAAGACAATTTTTGTTCATTTTTGGGCCGGTCAGTTTATCTATCCACACCTTTCCTGGGCAGGCTTATGTATATGTGAGCGGTTAACCAGTACAGTGCACATTTTTTCGCAGAAACTGACAACTGCCCTTCTTGAATCAGCGGAAGGGAGAAAATGACCGTAGAAAAGATTTCATGATCAATCTCCACGACCCCGGCTTAAACTGCTTAGAGGTTCTAAGAAGGTTCTAAGATTGCTCGGGAAAAGTAATGCGAGTCGGACCATCCTATTGGTTTCATTGGACGGCAGGGTTTGAGAAGCCATTTCATCTCAATGTCGGGTAAAAGTCCCACAAAATTGGAAGCGTCCTCCTGATCACCAGTCAGACGCGCATCCGACTGAGCTACCGAGACCTGCAACTTTATGTTGAAGCCTAAGTTGTATATAGGCATAGTGTTAGCAATAAAATATATTTAGATACAAGATCTTACACAAGTGGTCATTTCATATGAAATTTATTAAACGAGCCTTCGGCAAGTTTCATAAATTTCATATGAAATGACCACGAGTGTAAGATTCTGTTTATCATATAACGATTTAAAATCGGATTCTATCGCTGAAGAAGTTAAAAGAACACAAAGTTGTCACGGATGGCGCCATGACATTACGCGTCAGTAACCATGTGTTATTTATTACACGTATTGTCATATAGAGGATCTTACATGAGTGCTCATGTATTATTGAATTTATTAAACGAGTTGAGGAAAAGGGATAAAATGCGAGGCTTTGCCGAGCATTTTATCCCTTTTTCTCAACGAGTTTAATAAATTTAATAATACATGAGCACGAATGCAAGATTCTTTTTATCATATGACATTAAAAGCGTATTTTATTCACGATTGTTTGCAAAAATGTCAACATTCCGCCGTTAGTAAACGCGACGTCATTAAGGACGCCGTACATGTAACGTTACGGGACGTATCTAGCTAATTTGCATATTTAATCCACTAGTGGATTATCGAAAATAATACATAGAGGATATTTGATTGTTTCAGTGTAAGATCGAATTTTATTTCATCGAATGAACACCAAAACTGTTATTTTCACGAGTGGCGTAGCCACGAGTGAAAATAGCAGTTTTGGAGTTCATGAGTGAAATAAAATTTGATCTTGCACTGAAAAAATCAAATTTTCTGTTTCTTACATGCTTCAAAAGGCAATATTTAGCGTCTTTAATGGTGTCGCTCACATTCGGAGAAAATTATCTTTGTTCCTGTTCGTTTCGCGTCAATTTAGTGGTTTCCATCGTGTTTAGTGGGTATACTATTGGGTGTAAACTGAAAGTTTGCACCTGAGAAATGGCCTGGGATGGTATTATTATGAATGATTAATGAAATAATTGAGAGAGTAGTTTTCCAAAGAAGTTGCTGGCAAGTCTAACGTCGCGCGACAAAAGACGTGACGTCAGCGTCATAAATGACGTCAGTAACGTCCCCGTCACACATGAACGGGCTATGAACGGGCTATGCGTCAATTAGAACACATTTCAGTATTGTTCAGTTATCTGTCAAAGATAAAATTGAAATTAGAGTTAGATTTGAAGAAAAAAGTAGTCCCAAACAGTGAAAAATAAAAAATCGTATTTTCACTGTTTGAAACAGTGAAAATATCGATTTATATTTCACTGATAAATCTCTATCATTCATTGAAAAGCATGTAAGAAATGACGTTATTACACTCTCAGACGCGACGTCATATGATAAATGATTATATTACATGCATTACAGAGAAATACCACGATTTCTACTTGACATAAACTTGGTATTTTCCTTTTTGCTAAGAAGAAATATTTCCTCTTAGCCGGGGAAATAAATCCCTTCAGCTGGAACTACTTTATGTACAAGATACGAGATACCGCTTTGCAGTGAAATTGTTCTATTCAAACGCGGGAAAGTTTCAATTACGGCGACGTTATTCATGACGTCATTGTAATGGCGTCTAAGAAATATCAACAGACGTTCAGAATGGGTGACGTTTGAGTCGGATGCAACGCTGAAACAAAAGAAAACATGGATATGACCATTGATTAGGATGTAAGTTTTGCTTTATTTAATCTAACGTTTTACTTGTTTTATCACTGAAACACTTTGTTTCTTCTATTTTTGTTCAAAACTGTAGAAAGCGCTTTCAAAATGGCGCCCATCCAGTTGTTCTTCCACCCAGATTCTGTAACACTTCGCTGATTGAACCGTTAACATGGGCTGTAAACAGTCAACTGAACGGGCATTCAGATCCAAAATTCAAGATCCAAACTCTCCTAAAAGTCTATGGAAGTGCATGTAATATACAGATTATACATTTCTCCTATTTGAAATATGGGATTTATAAACCTCGGGAGGTAAAACAATCCGTTAAAGAAACTCGTGCTTCGCACTCGTTTCTTTATCGGATTGTTTTACCTCCCTCGGTTTATAAATCCCATATTTCAACTAGGAGAATGAATAATCTATATTTATGACATGACGTTATCTACTTTATCATATGACGTCGCGCTTTGAGAGTGTAATAACGCCATGTAATAGCGAGCACAGCTCGCGATGCGCGAAGCGTATCGCGAACGAAGTGAGCTCTACGGTAGAGAATCTGACCAAGAAAATTAACATACAGCCCTACATACTTTAAAGCTTAGATCGATCTGACCATTTTTCTTCCATCTGTCTTCCGGAAGTTGTTTAATGGGGCGAAAACGAGGCTGACAGTCTGGTATACCGTGTTTTCAGAACATTCGGGTGATGTTCAGAGTTTTACCGAAGACAAGTCTAGCGTATGACAACAAATGAACAGAAACGGACCCAATAAACAGAACGGACTTGCAAAAACAACAAAAATCCCGAAGTGCTTATTTTTCATTATTTCTCCGACCTTTGAATGTTTAATCCAGCTGGGCACCGCCATATTGAAAGTACTTTTATTGTACTATAAAATACTGTACATAATGAGGTGTACCTAAAACAAGCAGCTAGCAAAATGTACTTACAGAAGTATCTGAACAGAATAGAATAGAATAGAGCTTACAACATCATAGGTAATAAAATGGCTAAATGTGACCAAATCAGTGTATGAACATAGATAGATAATACCCACAATAATGCTGATCTATCTATCTATCTATCCATCTATCTATCTGTCTGATTTGTTTGATTTGAGGTTTTACGTCCCCATCAACACTGTAAAGGTCATTTTGGAGATGTTGTTTCCAATTTTGTGGGACTTTTACCCGACACTGAGATGAAATGACATCTCAAGCCCTGACGCCCAATGAAACCAATAGGGTTTATAAGCATGCACGGGCCGACTCGCACCACTTTGCCTGGGCAGGCTTACATGTAGATCCCCTAAGCGGTTTACCACCAGTACTCGTGTGCGGGTCGGTTTCAGCTCTGCATGGAAGCATCATGCAGCCCATATTTTTCTTCAAGCCCCGATGGGCGGGGGCCGGCTGTCTGTCTGTCTGTCTATCTATCTGTCTGTCTGTCTGGCTGTCTCTCTGTCTAATATTATCTTATCCTATCCTATCTATCGAAGGGTGTTAGCTGAAATAAAGGGAAAGATGAGTTTGTACAGTGTTAGTATAGTTAAAAGATAAAAATAGAGATTGGTCTTTAAAGGAGAAGCATGAACCCCCAGGCAAACAGCACTACTAAACTGGATTTTTATTAACATGCGGGTACAGGGGCAACACCGACATAAATGAGCCCTTTTCCAGGTAACTGGCTTGATGCACGCATGGTAGATCTCACACCAGATCTCGAGGTTTGAATATGATGAGGGTCGGTAGCAGAGAGCTTCCACTCTCTGCAATCTCTCCGTCAGCTGCTTCAATATCGTCTTAGGGCCCCCAAGGCCCTTGCTTTTCATCTACCTGTATGTCACAGCCAGCCTCGAATGCACTGTTGGAGTGTTTCACATGTCCATACCAACGGAGCCTTCTCTCATTCAGGATAAGGTCAGGTCCTCAATGGACATTGCAGATCTGTCTGATCATTGACATGTCATTCCGCTGCGGAGACGCTGGAGGTTTGGCTTTATCAATGACCAAGTGTCACTAGCATGGAACACCGCACTTGCACAAGAGCTTTACACACGGCAACGCGTCTTGAACGAGACGTGATGGGAAGAGAGAACTGGTAGCCGTTCCTTGATTTTCTTCCAGGCTGTTTCACGTGATGTGGTCGAAATATCACAGCCATCCGTTGTTGAGAGTATGTCTCCTAGGTAGCAAAAGGAAGCTACCTCACCTCTAGCTTGCCAGGTCCACCTTTGACTTCCCTATACGGTATCAGACCCAAAAATATTCTGCAAATTTTAGCATACCCAAAAAATATTCCCAAACTATACTGGAATAGACTTGTCTTCTGTGAAGAAAACGTGCTTTCACTATTTTTTGCCTATAATGATTGTATTTGGTAACAAAAGAGCTTAAAACAGTTCCTAACAGTATAGCTCTGTAATAACTATAACGCAACTGAATGTTTGTGCAGCAAGGAAAACAAAAACATAATTAAATCAGCTTCTGAGATGGGTGATATAATGTGTCAACGACACGCATTAAGCATTTAAAGCCAAATATATCAAAGATATTTGATAGTCCCCCTACAAAAAAAATATCTGCTAAATGGCCAGACCCATAAAAATACCAGGTTCTTCCTACCCCCAAAACCCCCACACAAAAAAATGCTAAAATATACAATTGTGACCCCCCCCCCCCCCAACCCACCGAAAAAAATAGTCCCAGCCTATGTAGCAGACAACGTTCATAGTACCCCCTGGGTCTGCCGTCTAAGGGGCGTGTAGTTCTTTGGCACTGTGTACACCGATAATCAGGGTTCTCTGTCCAGCCCATTAGCCCACTGAATTTCTCGTGCTCCCAGAACATGCAGCCATTGCGAAATGTATTGCCCACTCCAGTATGACATGCAACACATGGGAACTCACCTGGCCTCTGCAGTGGGTCTAGGCCAGTACCACAGATGCAGGGGGTCTAGGCCAGTACCATATACCATGATTTTCATCTTTCCGACATTATTTCTCAGCCCTTTCTCCTCCATTGCTTCTTCCCAAGTAAAGCGCCTCCTGGCACTTTCCTCAAGCGATTCAGCTATGATGACAAGGTCATCAGCATACAGGTCCTCCCAGGGGACTCCAGAGTGGAACTTGTGTGTCATTGCCTTCACTTCTGTTTTTCAAGCACACTGATGAAAAGCAGGTGGCTGAGAACAGAGCCTTGATGAACACGGACACGGTTCCCCACATTAGCATACATGTACACCCCCTCGACCGGTTGCAAAATCCAGTTGTCCACTCCAAGTTTGCAGTGCCAACCAGATACTCTTCCAGGGTACTTGATTAAATGCCTTCTCCTGGTCTATGAAAGCCATGTAGAGTCTCTTGTTGGCACATTATTGCAGTTGGAAAACTTTATTGAGGAGACTAGGAGATTTGGGTCTTCCAAAACAAAGGAAAACTAAAAATCAGCACATTTTTTTCTGCATCCCAGTATCTAATATGTTCTTAATTTGTTTGTTTGTTGTTGTTATTTTTTTTTTCAGAAAATACATTTGAAAACAAACCATTTGTGGGAATATACAGGAGATGCATTTACCTCTTTCTAGCCTGTAACGGCTTAAAATCAGTGCCCTGATCCAAAATATTCCATACTTTTTTGGTAACAACAGCAGACTGAACGTAAATCAGAATTAAAAATGTCAGAAAGCCAAAAATTCAAAGACAACGTCTCCTACCATATTCTTTACGGGCCTCCATGGCCTAGTGGTTAAGAGCGCTGACTCTTGATCATTAGGTCTCTCACCGCTGTGGTTTGAGCCTCGCTTGGGTTACATGTGAGATGCCAAGTTCTGCAACGGAAGGTCGGGTGGTTTTCCTCCAGGTACCCCGGTTTTCGCCCACCTCTGATTAACGATCGACTCGATATAAGTGAAATAATCTTGAAAGGGCCGTAAAACCTAAACAAAAAAAAAAACTACCATATTCTAGTTCTGATGTAACTGTGGTGTTACCAGCTTTGATGGCTCAGTGGTGGAGTGTCCGCTTTGGGATGAGGTTGTAGGTCTCGATCCCCGGCTATGTCCTGCATTTGATGTTACTTGTTTCTGAAAGATATCAGAATCAGATATCTTTCAGATATGTTTAGTTAAATAAAGTTTTATCCTTATCACTGTTTATGAGCTACTATGCTTTGTTATTTCAGCATCAGTTTCGTGGAATTATTTAGTTGCATAGACTCATGTATGCTATGCTGTGCTCGCTCTTAGGCTAAGCCTATTTACATATT